>JAHRHZ010000144.1:40389863-40414492 GCA_024137785.1 Ginglymostoma cirratum
CAGAGGAGCAGGAAGGCTGATGTTTCAGGCCTAGACCCTTCAGAAAATGTTTTCTGAAGAAGGGTCTAGGCCCGAAATGTCAGCCTTCCTGCTCCTGTGATGTTGCTTGGGCTGCTGTGTTCATCCAGCTCTGCACCTTGTTATCTCAGATTCTCCAGCATCTGCAGTTCGTGCTATCTCTGAAACAATTCATTTTCCCACTATTCTGTTCTGATTTTGTGTTCTGCTAATATTCAGATCTGCTTGCATCCTTATTCACCTTATCTTTAATCTCCCCAAAGTCTATGAAAAGCAATGAAAAACTGCATAGATTTTCAGTGATCAAACTGCAAGTTGTCAACGTGCAAAAATTCACTCCAAATGGTTAGGAGAATATGGAGTCAGTCGTATAGCATGGACATAGACCCTTCAGTCCAACTAGTCTATACTGAGCATGTTCCCAAACTAAACTAGTCCCATTTGCCTGTGCTTGGCCCATATCCCTCTAAACCTTTCCTATTTGAGCAGCGTAGACCAAGGAGAGCCAATGGATGTTATCTACGTGGACTTTAAGAAGGCCTTTGATAAGGTGCCACACAGGAGGCTGCTAAATAAGATAAGGGCCCATGGTGTTAGAGGCAAGGTGCTAGCATGGATAGAAGATTGGCTGTCTGGCAGAAAGCAGAGAGCGGGGATAAAGGTGTCTTTCTCAGCTTGGCAGCCGGTGACAAGTGGTGTTCCACAAGGGTCGGTGCTGGGACCACAACTTTTCACTTTATACATTAATGATCTAGACGAAGGAACTGTGGGCATTCTGACTAAGTTTGTAGACGATACAAAGATAGGTACAGGTAGTATTGAGGAGGTGGCAAGGCTTCAGAAGGATTTGGACGGTTAGGAGAGTGGACAAAGAAGTGGCAGATGGAGGACAACGTGGGAAAGTATGAGGTCATGCACTTTGGTAAGAAGAATAAAAGCATGGACTATTTTCTAATTGGGGAGAAAATTCAGACGTCTGAAGTGCAAAGAGACTTGGGAGTTCTAGTCCAGGATTCTTTCATGGTAAACTTGCAGGTTGAGTCAGTAGTCAGGAAGGCAAATGCAATGTTGGTATTTATTTTGAGAGGACTTGAATGTAGGGATGCACTACTGAGGCTTTATAAGGCTCTGGTCAGGCCGCATTTGGAGTATTGTGTGCAGTTTTGGGCCCCATATCTCAGGAGGATGTACTGGCCCTGGAGCGGGTTCAGAGGAGGTTCACGAGAATGGTCCCAGGAATGGAAAGCTTAACATATGAGGAACGTTTGAGGACTCTGGGACTATACTCATTGGAGTTTAGAAGGATGAGGGGGGATCTAATTGAAACTTTCAGAATACTGAATGGCCTGGACAAAATGGATGTTGAGAAGATGCTTCCATTGGTAGGAGAGTCTAGGACCTGAGGGCACAGCCTTAAAGTAAAGGGAAGACCTTTTAGAACAGAGATAAGGAGAAACTTCTTCAGCCAGAAAGTGGTGAATCTATGGAATTCACTGCCACAGAAGGTGGTGGAGGCCAGGTCATTGAGTACATATAAGACTGAGATAGATAGGTTCTTGATTATCAAGGGTTATGGGGAAAAAGCAGGAGAATGGGGTTGAGGAACTTATCAGCCATGATTGGATGGCGGGGCAGAATCAATGGGCCAAATGGCCTAATTTCTGCTCCTATGTCTTATGGGCTTATTCATGTACTCATCCGAATGTTTTTTAAATGTTGTAACTATACTTGAATTCACCACTTTCCTGGCAGTTCATTGCACATAGAAAATCTGTGTTTTTTAAAAAAAAGTTGCCCCTCATGCCCCTTTTAAAAGTTCTCCTCTCACCTTAAAAATATGCCACTGCTTTTGAACTTCCCCACCCTAGGGAAAAGACCCTTGTTATTCGCCTTATCGATGTCCTTCGTGATTTTATAAACCACTATAAGGTCACCTCTCAACCTCCTAATCTCTGATGGAAAAATGTCCGGGTCTATCGTTATAACTCAAGCCCTCTATTCCCAGTAACATCCTGGTAAATCTTTTCACAACCCTGTCCTCTGTAATAATATCCTTCCTATAGCAGGGTGACCAGAACTGCACACAGTACTCCAGAAGAGGCCTCACCAATGTCCTGAACAACCTCAATGTGACATCCCAACTCCTATACTCAAAAACTGAAAGAACTGCGGATGCTGTAAATCAGGAACAAAAGCAAATTTGCTGGAAAAGCTCAGCAGGTCTGGCAGCATCTGTGAAGGAAAAAACAGAGTTAATGTTTTGGGTCTGGTGACCCTTCCTCAACTGTTCTGAGGAAGGGTCATCGGACCCGAAACGTTAACTCTGTTTATCAATTAGCAAAATCCCAAATTGCCTTCTGTCTTGTGTGACAGTGTTCCTGCATTGAAATGCACAAGAATTAGTTTAATTTTTTCTGTATAATTGAATGTTTTACATGTTGGCAGATTGGATTTAATCATGGCCAAAATCTCAGAAAAAATATGTAGAATGCTGAGCCATCAAGATGAGCTGAGGTGTGATTTAGTACAGGAGTGATAACGTAAGAGGTTATGATGGTAAAATTGTATATACAAAACATGGCAATCAAACTACTAAGGTACGTTCTTTATTATTTGGAATCAATTGCAACATTTCAGACTTTGAGCAGCAAAAAGGAATAAATGAGGCATTTTATATATCAAATGTTTTTGTTTTGTGGTGAGGGCTTTGAGAAACAGGATGCAGTTGATCAAGGGCTAAAAGTAATGTGAGTAACCCTGGCACACACGAGAGGGATATCACCAATGGAGGTCCATTTCCAGAATGTGTGTACGGCAGAGATATTTTCCAGAGGGCTGTAATGAATTGAGGGATGTAATAATTGTGGAATGTGAAGGAAAAGCTACTGGTAAGTTTGAATAATGGTTGAATGTGCGAGAGATGGACAAGAAATATGATTAATGGACTGGCAAAATATGTTGAAAGCATTAAAAGTTAGAAAGAACAGTGTGAGAGGATAGTGTGTCCAGAAGTGACTTTTCAGAAAATGATGTACTTGAAGAAAGAACCTATGATAGTGCAAGAGGGAGGTCTTGCCACATAATCTTGACAGATAGGAAAGTGGAATTAGAGACTGTTGGGTATATAGATTAGACAACAAAATAAAGGCAACAGAACAGTCCTGTAGCAAACAGTGATAGCCTTGCCCCAGAAAAGTCATTGCAGATGGCTACAAGGGCTAAAAGCTCCAACAATACTTGGAAAGCTTGACACAATCCAAGATCAATCAGTTTGTTTGGCACCCACCACCCACTTTAAAATTTTCACTACTGCTAGCATACGGTGGTAGGTGTGTACCATCTACACGATTCGCTGTAGGACCTCACCAAGGTCCCTTCAACAATACTTCCCATACCTGCAACTTATCAGACCTAGAGAAACAAGAACAGCAGATAAATGAGAGCACTGTGACCTGAAAGTTCTCCTGAAAATTATGCATATCCTCACATAGAGTTATATCAGAATCCCCACATGGGCAAATAGTAGAACGACCCAAAGCCGAACTTGCCAGCACTGTGCACATCTCATGAATGAATATAAAATAAATTTCAGATGAGAATGGAATAGGCGCCCTTTAGCTTGCAAACCAGAGAAAATGGCTATCTCTTGTTGAGGGAGTGGGTATAGTATTGTGTTGGTCAGGTAGTTTAGGTGAGATTCAGTACAGTTGGCAAATTAGATGTATATTCATTGAATAATAAGTAAATAATCATATGTTGGGAGAAGATGAGCATTCAATGAAATATGTGAACGAGAAAAGATTTAAGAAGATTGACCATCCCAGCTTGAAACAAATGCTGCATAGAAGGTAAAAATAGGAGCAGAAATACATCATTCAGGGCTGCAATCTTTCTGTGCCATTCAGTAAGATCATGGCTGAGCTGTTCATGATTTGAGTCGCAAATTTCATCTACCCCGACAACTTTTGATTCCCTTGTCTGTCAAAAATTTAACTGCTTTTGTCTAAAAATATTTAATGACCCTGCCTCCACTGCCTTCTGAGGGAGAGGCATCCAAATTTACACAACCCTAAGAAAGTAAAGATTTCTTCTCATCTCTGCCCTAAAAGAGCAACCCCTAATCTTAAAGCAGTATCTCTTACTTCAGAACTGACGCACAAGATGAAACATCCTTTCCATGCCTGTCTTTTCCAGAAAATTCTGGATCTTGTATACACCAATCAAGTCAACCGTTATTCTTCCAGACTGCAATGGAAACAAAACTACCCTGTCCAATCTTTCCTCGTAGGCGAGCCCACTCATCCCATGTGTCAATCTAGTAAAAGGAAAAAAACTAAACAACTGTGAATGCTGCAAGTTAGAATCAAAAATAGAAATTGTTGGAAAAGTTTAGCAGGTCTGGCAGCATCTGTGGAGAGAAAGCAGAATTAATGTTTCGTGTCCAGTGACCCTTCTTCAGAACTCAGTTGGAATTATTAAGAAGGATCATTGGATCTGAAATATTAACTTTGCATTCTCTCCACAGATGCTGCCAGACTTGCTGAGCTTTTCCAGCAATTTCTATTTTTTTATCAATCTAGTAAACCACATCTGAACATCCTCTGATGCATTTCACCCTTTCTTATATAAAGAGACCAGAACTGCACATATTTGAGATTTGGTCACACTAATGTCCAGCATAACTGAAGCATAAAATTCTTCTGTTATGCTAAATTCCTGTCATAATAAAGGATAGCATCGCATTAACCTTCTTGATCACTCCATTATTTGCCATGAGGGAATTCTATGTTAATTCCATGTGAGGATCATATATAATTTTCGGGGGAACTTTTCCGGTCACAGTGCTCTCATTTATCTGCTGTTCTTGTTTCTCTAGGTCTGATAAGTTGCAGGTATGGGAAGTATTGTTGAAGGGACCTTGGTGAGGTTCTACAGCGAATCGTGTAGATGGTACACACCTACCACCGTATGCTAGCAGTAGTGAAAATTTTAAAGTGGGTGGTGGGTGCCGAACAAACTGATTGATCTTGGATTGTGTCAAGCTTTCCAAGTATTGTTGGAGCTTTTAGCCCTTGTAGCCATCTGCAATGACTTTTCTGGGGCAAGGCTATCATTGTTTGTTACAGGACTGTTCTGTTGCCTTTATTTTGTTGTCTAATCTATATACCCAACAGTTTCTAATTCCACTTTCCTATCTGTCAAGACTATGTGGCAGGACCTCCCTCTTGCATTATCAAAGGTTCTTTCTTCAAGTACATCATAATTTTCTGAAAAGTACAGTTTCTGTCAAAGTTGCAGCAATGAAGTGGGAAATTCCCTGGCAAAATTCAGCTGCTTGCCATAGCCCACACTTGTGATCAGATGTCTCGTCATGCTCCAGTTAATAGTTTTGCTTTGATAAGTGAAGCTTTGTACTGCAATTGCTGCTTAGTTGCCAACCTTTCCATAATTGTTGTTTATATTTTTGTTAGGCTACACAACTCGAGGAGTTGTTGGCAGTGCGACATTCAGTTTTTGTTGTGGGTGTTGCTGGAACTGGCAAAAGCCAGGTAAGTGAAGGCACTCTCGTTACATCACAGACTAAGCCTGGAGGAACATAGACTGAATAGAGCTTGATCCGTATTATGTTAATCTCCCTTTTGCATGATGATTTTTAAATGACAAACTAAAAACACATGATTCAATGATAATCTGTCATAATCACCCACTACTAATGAATTTAGAGCAGATGTTCATACTCGATTTGGCAGCGGTAACACTTCATTTAAAGAAGAAATGCCAATCTGATACCAAACAGTTCCCACAGGAAAATAGGGGAAATTGATGGACAAGTAAAAACAGGCTTTTCTCATGTAGCTTTCATTGATCGGACTAATACTTAAAAATTCCAAGGGAGATTCTGGGAAAGTTACAGAGTACACCTAAATGAAGAGAGAAGTTTTTAAAATTTTTTGTTCATTGAACAGAATTATAACTTTTATCAGTGGTTCTATCCTTAATTATATAAAAACGCATAACTGTTTAACTCAATGATCTCCAATAACATATTTCTTTTAACAGTTCAGTTACCATAAATTATAGTTGTAAAAACTGAATATTGTTATTAAAGCTAAGAAAAATGGTCAAAACACACTTATGTTGCATCAACCATTATCTACTCTTTCAATAATAATTATTAGTTGCTCTCATTTTATTTCATAAATCTATTACTTTAAGAAACAATCTCGTAATTAACAGCCTTCAGGCTTGTGCATTTCACTGTTCTGATTGCATTGTTTCTTTTGCGTTATTTACTCCTGTAAAGAGTCAGGATAGCATGAGGGTTAGAACAGCCATTGCAATGTATAGCATTGGATTACTTAAGTACCCTCTGTTCTATTCTGTCTAAATGTAAGCATTTTTCTCAAGTTTGGTGAACAAGTATGTTTTGTCAATTATTTATTTTCCCTATTGTTGACTGATAAATTTCAGCAAGTTTCTGATGGGGAAATTATGCTGTCATCTTAGTTTCTGCAGAAGAATGAGTTTTGTTTGCATTGAACAATTTGTTTCTCTTAAATCCCACTGATGATTTCCTACCTGAGCAGGAAATGGCGGAGACTTGTGTCAGTTTATGGAATGGGGTAGATCCTGGAGTCCACCTCACTGGAACAGGATCTTGGAAGACTAATGGATGTAGAATCTGAAGCATGGTAGAAATCAGGACCCTTTGTGGCCAAGGAGCTTGAATAAAATTACCTATGTGCAAGGAATGCTTAAAGACCATAAGTAAAAGGGGGCAATCTGTCTCGGCTAGATTTAAAACCAGATGAAGAAGCAGTCTCCAAAGCCAATGCACTTTCCCAAGATTGTAAAGAATCAATGAAAGGCATAAATCAGTGACTAAGTATTTATAGGAGTGTATTCTGTGACTACAAGCCTATAAAAATATGATGTAACCTTTCCGATGCCTACAGATATTAAGAACTCTGCACAGGACTTATGCCAACATGAAGTTAAAGCCAGTGTGGTGTGATATAAACCCCAAGGCAGTGACCACAGATGAACTATTTGGATTTTTGCATCCTGCCACACGTGAATGGAAAGATGGTAAGTAGAATAAGGTTGTCAAGTTCAGCTTTTGGGTTATCATAAACAATGGTGATTTTGTTTTCCCAAATTGTTGTTGGATATATGTAACTTTCCAGTGAGAGTTGCTACCTAATTATTCAGTGGGGAACAGCATTTCAGCTCGGATCATGCGTTGCTGCCATAACGGATGGACACTACAGGGAACTGCTACAGCAAGGGAGGTGGAAGGCCAAGAACCCAGTCTAAACTGAGATCACTGAACCAAGGGTGTTGCAAAGCCAGAATTGAAGAATTCAAGGGGCAGATGCAAAACCTAGCCGGTCCTGGTCTAACAGAAGATGAAAGTTAACAGACAGCCAGCCAAAAGCAAGAAATCTTCATGAAGGCTGTGATAAAGGCAGGGAGAATTAAGTTGAGCTCTGAGGAACAGGAATAATCCAGAGGTAAAGCTGCAAAAATATCACTATTGGGAACACACACAGTTGGAATTATTCAGTAGAAAATGTTAAACGAGCAGGATTCATCTCTAAAAGTCATTTAATAAAACAGACATTGTTTATTAAAGCCACAGGCAGTGGGATTCATTTAGTAAAGCTGTTAAGGAAACAAGAATCAAATAAAGGTGCAAATGGCAGGCATTCTTCATTATAGCCATAAAATGGTAGGAATCCTCCATTTTAGCTACAAAATGCAAGAAAAGGTTCCTGTATAGTATCACAGAGCAACAGCTCTGCTAATAGTGCAAAATAAAAGCCTTTAAAGTTGGAAAATAATGAATTACACTCAAAGGACATTGTATCAAACCATTATTGCAAGAGAGATTTAATTTGAGTTAGGAAAAATAGTTTACAGAATTGGACACGGAGTCATGCAATATGGAAACAGACCCTATGGCCCAACTAATCCATGCCAACCAAATTACCTAAACTGAACTAGTCCTATTTGCCTGCATTTGCCGCATATTCCTCTAAACATTCCTATCCATGTACCTGTCCAAATGTCATTTAAATGTTGTAAATGTACTCGCCTCTACCATTTCCTCTGTCGTCTCATTCCAAATACGCACCACCTTCTGTGTGGAAAGGCTGCCCGTTAGGTCCATATTAAATCTTACCCCTCTCACCTCAAACCTATGCCCTTTAGTTTTGAACTCTCCCACCCTGGGGAAAGACCTTGGCTATTCGCCTTATCTATGCCCCTCATCATTTTATAAACCTCTATAAAGTCGCCCCTCAGTCTCCATTGCTCCAGGGGAGAAAGTCCCAGCCTATCCAGCCTCTCCTTAACACTTGAACCTTCCAGTCTCAGTAACATCCTTTTCAATCTTTTTTGCACCCTTTCCAGTTTAATAACGTGCAGGGTGACCAGAATTGTATGCAGTCCTCCAAATGTGGCATTACCAATATCTTCGCTGCAACACGACATCCCAGTCCCTGTACTCAATGATTTGACTAATGAAGACAAGCATGCCAAATGCCGCCTTCACTTCCTGTCTACTTGTGATGCCACTTTCAAGGAACAATGTATCTGCACCCCTAGGTCTCTCTGTTCGACAGTATTCCTCAGGACCCTAACCAATAACTGTGTGAGACCTGCCCTGGTTTGTATTAAAAAAATGCAATACCTCGTATTTTTCTAAATTAAACTCTATCAACCATTCTTTGCCCACTGGCCCAGTTGATCAATATCATTTTGTACTCTTAGATAACCACATTCACTGGCCACTTAATCTGCAAACTTACTAACCGTCCCTCCTATATTCTCATCCAAATTATTTATATAAACGAGGAACAACAACCGATTCTTGTGGCACGTTGCTGGTCACAGTCTGAACAACAACCCTCGACCACCACCCTTGTTCCCTACCATCAAGCCAAATTTGTATGTAATCTTCGAGAAAGATTGTAAATAGAGAACAGATTCCAAACTAGATACTAAATCAGAAGCTGAACAAGTGAATACTCTTTGAAATACAATTGGGAGTTGATGTTATAGTTCAGCAAGGGGTAAAAGATTCATGGAATCCCTATAGTATGAAAGCAAGCCATTCATACTGAGTCTACACCAGTCCTCTAAAGCACACCCAGCCCAGATACACCCCTGCACCCTATCCATGTAACCTTGCATATTCCAAGGCTAATGACCTAGCCTGCAGATCATTGAACACTATGGGCAATTTATAAATGGCCAATTCACCTGCTCATCTTTGGACTATGGGAGAAAACCAGAGCACTTGGAGGAACCCCATGCAGACACGGCAAGAATGTGCAAACTCCACACAGACTACAGAATTGAACCGAGGTCCCTGATGCTGTGAGGCAACAGTGCTAACTACTAAGCCACCATGCCGGCCAGGAGCACCAGATTTTTTTATTTGGAGTGCTGAAAGGTTTTCACTATAATTGTCATCTTAGATCAAATAGCATGTTTGAAAGATCAGAATATAATCTTTGAATTTGAATGATTTATCATCGCTTGCATTTTATGGTGAATAATATGGTAAAATACAGTGAAAAGCCACAATCGGTGCCGTTTTGAATAGTTTAAAGAATAAAAAGATAGCCTATCTCCACTCCACTGCCTCCACCGTAAGCCCTGAGCTGGCTCACCAGCAAGTGACAGCAGTGTTTTAGCTCAAAGTCCTCATTGAAGAAATTGTAGAGATAACACATTCCTGACGGCAGAATTAATGGAAGAAAGGCATTTGTGAAGCGACCAGAGGACGGAATATTCCAGAAGAAAGTCTGTGGAAACTTGGAGAGATTAAGTTGTAATTTATTGCTTTTTATTAATTGGATTTATATTTGTGGGACTTGTCTTTATTTAAACAGCATTCCTGTAGAATTTAGACCAGTTAGGGGTAGTTAGTAGTCTAAGGGGGAATTGTCAGTTTGTTAGTAATTTTGTTATTTTGTTTATTGTTAGGTTAAATGAATAAATAGTACCTTGTTACTTGTAAAGTGGAGATCAGGAATTTTCTTTTTTCTAAACTGCTTTTCCAGTTGATAACTAGGGGAAAGATGAGTTTCTCTGGGTGTTTGGGGGTAATTATTAGAGGGGAACCCCTACTCCTGTCATAATAGATCGGAGCTTGTGTTTTAGTTCAATTATCAGAGGGGTTTGGCCATTCCCCGTCGCAACACACTCCTCTCACCTGAAAATATGTGTTCCCCAGTCTTGAAATCCCCCATCCTAGGGGAAAAAACAACTACCATTAACTCCACCTATACCTCTCATTATTTTATGAACTTCTGTCAGGTCACCTCTCAACTTCCTATGCCCGAGTGGAAAAAGTCCCAGCCTATTGAGCCTTTCTTTACACTAAACCTTCCATACCCAGCAACATCCTGATAAATCACCTCTGAACCCTGAGATAGCAAGAACTGCAGATGCTGGAGTCAGAGACAATACAGCAGACCAGGCAGCACCAGAGGAGGGGTCCTGACCTGAAACGTTGACTTTCCTGCTGCTGTTCTGAACCCTCTCCTCTTTAATAATGTCCTCCCTTTAACTGGGCGACCGGGACTGGACATAGTATTCCAGAAGAGTCCTCGCCAATGTCCTGTACAACCTCAACTTGACTTCCCAACTCCTATACTCAAAATTCTAAGCAACGAAGGCAAGTATGCCAAATGACTTTTTAATGACCCTGTCAGTATGTGACACAAATGTCAAAGAATTATGTTATCTGTACCCCTAGGTCCTTCTATTCTACAGCAAAACCCGAGGTCTTACCATTAATGGTATAAGCTCTACCCTTATTTGTTACACCAAATACAATACTTTGCATTTATCCAGATTGAACTCCATCTGCCATTTTTCCACCCACTGACCCGTTTGATCACGATCCCTTTGTAATCCTAGAAAACCTTCTCACTATCTACAATGCCACCAATTTTGGTGTCATCCGCAAACTTACTAATCACACCTTCTCTTTTCTCATCCAAATCATTTATATAAATGACAGATAAAAGAGGACCCAGAACCAAACCCTGCAGACCATCGCTGGTGACAACCCTCCAGTTTGAAAAGCAACTCTTCACCAGCACTCTGTCTCCTGCCGTTAAGCCAATTATGTATCTATTTGGCAAGCTCACTCTGAATCCCATGGAACCTAACTTCACTAATAAGTGTACCATGTGGAACCTTGTTGAAGGCTTTACTAAAATCCAAATAAACAATGTCTGCTGCTGTTTGCAGTTTGAGCTCTCTTCACCAGTATCAATAGCAGTGGAAAATATTTCTGGCAATCTAGTATTGTTGCAGGTTTCCATCTTCATCTCAGTACAAGATTTTTTTATGGAAACGTATTCAATTTCAGTGCATTCTATGTTCTATTTAGAGTCCATAGAATTCTCTACCATTCCCCTTGGCTGCTCGTTCTATGACTGGCTGCTCTTTGCTTCTTGTCTTCAACTCCTTTGACCATTTGCTTGAGGACAAAACAAATTCACACTTAAAATTATTGTTTGTGCTGGCTGCATAGGTTTTCAACTATTTGACATCCGTTATGTTAGAGAGTTGCTAGTTGCAGACCTTTAATCTCAAATATCTGTATCTCTATATAGCTGCACTTTTGTTGGCTGTATTTTTTTTTCAACCATAGAATTTAAGTTGAGGCAGATACAAGCAGTCTTGGAGTGGTACGTGTGAAGCAAAGATGCTTGCGGTGCTTTGAGAGTCATAGGGTTTTTGTAGCCCAGAAAAAGGCCATTTGTCTGCACCATTCATCAAACATCCATCTGTTCTAATCCCATTTTACAGCACTTGCCCATAACCTTATGTGTTGCAACATTTTAAGTGCTTACCTAAATAATTGTTAAGTGTATTGAGAGTTCCCAGCTCTACCACCCTTTTGAGTACTGATTTTCAAATACAACCTTCTAGGTGAAAACGTTTTCCTCAAATCTCCTCTAAACCTCCTGCTCCGTACCTTAAAACTGCATCCCCTGATTATTGACCATTTTACTAAGGAGAAAAGTTTCTTGCTATCTGTCTCCACTATGCCTGCAGAACTTTGTATACCGAAATCAGATCCCCCTTCAACCTTCTCAATACTAAGGAAAATAACCCAGCCTGTCTAGACACTCTTTAAAGCTGAATTCTCTAGCTGGGACAACATCCTGGTGAATTTCTTCTGCACACATTCTGCACAATACTCCAGCTGCAATCTAACTACATAATATGCAGCTTCATCATAACCTGCATTCTCTTGTCTTTATTAGTCAAAGCATTAAATACAAGTATCCCATAAAGCAAAATGTTGCAGATGTTGTAAATCTGAAACAAACATAGAATATGCTGGAGAAACTCAGTAGGTCTGACAATGTCTGTGGAGAGAGGCGTAGTGTTAATGTTTCGAACCTGGTATGACTCTTCTTCAGAACTAATCTTTTTCAGAATTGAACGGAAGCATCCCATATTCTTTTTTTAACCAACTTATCTACCTGTTCTGGCTTCAAGGATCAATGGACTTTTAAACTTTTATGTAGAAACACAAAAATCAGAAATGAAAATGTGAAATTTAATTAATGAACAGTAATATCTATTGTTTATGTTTTGGATTATATTAGATATGATGCAGTCGTTGCTAGGAGATCTTTTGTGGCATCCTCCCCAGATAATCCCAGGATATAGACCTAGTATGTGAAGCATATGCTATGGATATAAAACAAAGAATTAATCACAAATGCAACAAGTCTACATTCAGAGATAGTAGGAACTGCCGATGCTGGAGTCTGAGGTAACAAGGTGTGGAACTGAATGAACACAGCAGGCCAGGCCAGACTGCTCCTCTGATGCTGCCTGGCCTGCTGTGTTCATCCAGCTCCACACCTTGTTATCTAAGTCTACACTCGGGGTGCAAATTGGACATAACTTTGAGAGAAACAAAGTCAGCATCAGACAACAAAGATGTCTCTCATAATGTTTGACTTCAGCTGGCAAAATTGATCTTTACCTGCTGCTTTCTTTAGCTAAGCATTCCTTTATTCATGCGAATATGTAATGCCCTACATCATGAGCTCTTAGCTTAGGACAGATAGGCAAAGAGAGAGAAATGCACAAGAGATACAGATTTTGATTTTTATATGTGAATATGTGGACATCACTGGCTGTGTCAGATTTATTACCCATTCCTATTTGCCCAGAGTCAAAAAGCTTGAAGTTGGCCTGGAGATATATGTAGGCCAGACCGAGTAATATGGCAGATTTCCTTCCCCACAGGAGCTAGTGAATGAAATAGATTCTGCAAAGGAAGTTAAAAAAAGTTGCTTAACAAACTTAAATGCAAATGTGGTCCAAATATCTTACAGCTGATTTATTTGTCTTCATAGTGTTTGATTAGCTCCTTCCAGTAGGCAACTGAAATGGATACAATTGAATGACATTGACACAGCGCAGTCAGCTCTCAGCTTCACTAAGTACTGGCTAATCAGTGCTGGTCCTTGGACTTGAGTACCAGTGCAGAACAAACTCCAATCATTGAGCAGTCACTGATATCCTGGATTGGATTCTGCTCCATTATACCTGGCAGTGGGACTGTCTGAAACACAAAAAAAAAATCTTAGGCCCTGACTTGAATGGTGGGGAGTAGAGGAGGAGGGATAGTGTGGAAGAGGAGGGGCAGAGAGCCTGGGAGTGAAGATAGTGGAGACTAGGGGTGGTGTGTGTGTGTGTGTGTGTGTGTGTGTGTGTGTGTGAGAGAGAGAGAGAGAGAATGAGGGTTTGCGGGAGTGAGTGAGTGAGCAAGCGAGACAGACAATGGGGTAGGAGTGGAGAGGGAGGGAGAGAGAAAGGGGGTGGTTGGGGGGGAAGAGAAAGAGAGAATGAGGCTGGGGTGAATAGAGATGAAGGGAGAGCGAGCAGGTCGGGGAGAGATGGAGGGGGAGAGAGAGAGAGAGACTTGGGTGGTGGAGTGTGTGTGTGTGTGTGTGTGTGTGTGAGAGAGAGAGACTGGGTTGAAACAGGAAAAAGAGGGAGAGAACAAGCACCTACATGTGACTCAGGGGGAGGAGAGAGGAACAATGACTGGGGTTGGAGGGCAAGTGGGAGTGTGACTGATGGTAGTCCTTTGGTCGAGATTACCAGTACATCACAGCTGATGACAGTCTGTGTGTTCGCTCAGTATTTCAGGCCTGAAGTATCATCACTGAACTCCTGCTCTTCCTAGCTGCAGGTAAAAACTGGTAAATGCAAGTAGACACCTTTACTGGAGTTAATTAATTTTTTTTGGTCCTTCTGGGTTGATCCCAAAATCAGTCCTGACATTGCAAAATCTGCAGCTGGCCTGAGCAAACTTTGTCAGAGAGGGTGGAACAGAAGCACCTGACTGAGAACATCAAGTTATACATCTGTCAAACCTGCTTCTTTTCTGCACACCTTATCAGTAATGAGCCCTGGAGAACCTAAGGTATAATTTGTCTGGTACACACAGTACAGGACTTTTCATTATATCTCAGTACATGTGACAATAATAAATCAAATCAAACCCAGACAGGAGAAAAGGCTGAGCAGTGTCCACTTCTGCTATCTCTGATATATCCTCACCATGCCTTGACAGGCCAAAGCCTCTGTCTGAGAGATGGAATATGGTGATTCCATAGTACAATCAGTCTGAGTCAGCATGATCTTGTAACTGTTTGAATAATTTAATAGAATTCTTTATGGACTTAACAAGCAGGGTGATAAAAGGGGACCATTATGCGTTTGGAATTCCAAATGGCATTTGATAAGGTGGTATGTAAAAGTTACTGGACAAGTTACAAGCTCGTTGTCAGAAATAATACATTAACATGGATAGATGATTAGCTAGCACAGAAGAAAGAGATTCAAGATAACTAGATCATTTATCAAGGTGGCACACTTTCACTGGTGTGCCACAGTGAGCAGTGGTGGGGCTTCAACTGTTCACAATCTATATTAATGATTTACATGAAGGAACTGAATGTAATGTAACCAAAATTGCTGACAATATAAATAGATAGAAAAGCAGAATAAACATAGACTGGTTAAGTGAATGCACAAAGAATGAGATTGCCCACTTTGGCAAGAACAATAGAAAAGCAATATTGTGTAAATTGAGAGAGACTGCAGAATGTTGCAGTACAACGCGCTCTGGGTGTCTGTGTACTGTACATGAGTATACTTGAAGAGGAAGCGATGGCCTAGTAGTAGTAACGCTGGACTGTTAATCCAGAGACCAGGTAATGCTCTGGGGGCTGGGTTTGAATCCAACCACAGCAGATGATGATTATGTAACCACTGTCGATTGTTGGAAAAACCTATCTGGTTCACTAATGTCAGGAAGTTGCTGTCTGGGCCCACGTGATTCCAGACCCACAGGAATGTGGTTGACTCTTAACTACCCACTGGGCTATTCGAGATAGGCAATAAATTCTGGCCTGTCAAACGACGTTCATTTCTAATAAATGAATTTAAAACACACAAGTTTAGCATGCAGGGGCAGCAAATAATTAATAAATTGAATGATAGCTTTTATTGAAGGGAGAATAGGGTAAAAGGTGAATTGGTGAGACTGCACTTAAAGGTCAATATACAGACTTTATCTCCATTGCAAGGGATATACTTGCATTTGAAGCAGTTCAGTGAATGCTCATGGAGATGATTCCTTGGATGAGGATTTGTCTTATGCAGAATGATTTAGCAAGCTTGGCCCATGCTCACTGGGGCTTAGAAGATTTAACGGTGATCTAATTGAAACTTGTAAGATTCTGACTGGATTGTTTTTATTCCTCCATGAGGTGCTTTCGCTTCATTTGTTCCTAGGATATAGATGTTGCTGGCTAGTCCAGAATTTATTGTCCATCTGTAATCACCCTTGAGAAGGTGATAGTGAGCTGCCACCTTGAACCACTACAGTACTTGGGGTGTAGGTATCATAAACCACAAGATGTAGGAGCACAAGGAGGCCATTTGGCTCATCATGTCTGATCTGCCATTCAGTGAGGTCATGGCTGATCTGATGATCCTCAACTTAACTTTCCTGTCTTCTGCCCCTAAACCTCATTTCCCTGATTTTTCAATCTCAGCCTTGAATATATTTAATGACCTGTCTGAACAGATCTGTGCAGTAAACAATTCCACAAATTCAATACCTTCTAAGAGAAAAAAATCCTCCTGTTTTAAATGGGTGACACCCCCAGGTCCTAGACTGTCCCACTAGGGAAAGCAACCTTTCCGCATCAACTTTGTTAAGCTCGCTAAGAATTTTGTATGTTTCAATATGGTCTCCTCTCATTCTTCTGAACTCCAAGGAATACAAGCCTCACCTACTCAATATCACCTCATAAGAAAATCCCTACATAACCAGAATCAACCAACCAAACTTCTCTGGGCTGCCTCTAATGCTGGTATATCTTTCCTTTGATAAAGGGACCAAAACTGTTCACGGTATTCCAGGTGTAGTCTGACAAGTGCCTTGTGTTTTTCAGCAAGGCTTCCCTATTTTTATGCTCTGTTTCCTTTAAACTAAAGGCCAACAGTATGTTTATCTTCCCTAGTACCTGCTGAACTTGGATGCTAGCTTTTTGGAATTCGTGCATAAGGACCCCCAAATTTCTCTTCGCTGCAGTTTTCACCTTTTTAAATAATATTCAGTTCTTCACTTTTTCCTGTAAAAGTTTATTACCTCATATTTTCCCACAATATATTCCATCTACCAAGTTTTTGCCAGTCTATGATCTATAACCTGTCTCTCCCTATCAGGGTAACATTGTAGCTCAGTGGTTAGCTTGCTGCCTCACAGCTCCAGATCCCAAGCTTGATTCCAACTCCAGCGACTGTCTGTGTGGAGTTTGCATATTCTCCCCATGTCTGCATGGGTTTCTTTCAGGTGCTCCGGTTTCCTCCCACAGTCCAAAGATGTGCAGGTTCGGTGGATTGGCCACGGGAAATGCAGGGTTGCAAGGATAGGGTAGGGAATGGATCTGGGTGGGATGCTGTTCAGAGGGTCAGTGTGGACTTGATCGGCCGAATGGCCTGCTTGCACACTGTAGGTCTTAGAGCTCTCCGCCTCTTCCTGGAACAAAGATCTGAACTGTTCCCACCCACCACCACCACCACCCTCCTCTACCTGGCTGAGCTTGTTCTCACCCTCAACAACTTCACTTTAACTTCTCTCATTTTCTTCAGATCAGATGGGTAGCCGTGGGTACTCGCACGGGCCCCGGTTATGCCTGTCTCTTCACAGGATACATGGAACATTCCTTGTTCCAGTTCTATTTCAGCTCCCACTCACCACTCTTTCTTGATATATTGATGATATCATCGGTGCTGCTTCCTTCTCTTGTCCAGAATTGGAAAAGTTTATCGATTTCACTTCTAGTTTCTACCCTGCCCTCACTTTCATCTGGTCTATCTCTGACTCCTCCCTTCCCTTCCTTGACATCTGTTTGCACTTCTGGGGCTAGACTGGCCACTAACACCCACTATAAACTCACCAACTTCCACAACTACCTGGACTATACATTTTCGCACCCTACCTCCTGTAAAGACTCCATTTCATTCTCTCAGTTCCTCTGTCTCTGTCACATATGTTCAGATGAGGCCAACTTCGACAAGGGAGCTTCTGAAATGCCCACCTTCTTCCTTAGCCGAGGATTCCCCAACACTGTTATTGACAGGGCCCTCAACTAGGTCCGACCCATTTCCTGCACTTCTGCCCTCACCCCTTCTCTTCCGTCCTGCAACAGCGATAGGGCTCCCCTTGTCAGTAACTACCATCCCACCAGCATCCACATCCAGAAGATCATCAGCCACCATTTCTGACGCCTCCAGTGAAATGCCGCCACCAGACGCATATTCCCTTCCCCTGCCTTGTCAACTTTCTGCAGGGATTGTCTCCTCTGGGATACCCTGGTCTACTCTTCCTTCACTCCCAACACCCTACCCACAGCACCTTCCCTGCAACCGCTGAAGGGGTAACACCTGCCCATTTACCTCCTCCCTCCCCAGTACCCAAGGGCCCAAACATATCTTCCAGGTGAAGCAACACTTCACCTGCACTTCACACAATCTAATCTACTGCATTTGCTACTCACAATATGGTCTCCTCTACATTGGGGAAATGAAGTGTAGACTGGGTGATCATTTTGCAGAACATCTACGCTCTGCCCACAAAAAAGACCCGGAGCTACCTGTTGCCTGCCACCTTAACACAACACCCTGTCCCCTGGCTGAGATCTCTCTCTCAGGCTTGCTGCAGTGTTCCAGTGATGCTCAGCACAAGCTGGAAGAACAACATCTCATTTTTCGCTTGGGGACCCTGCAGCCCTTTGGACTCCATATCAAGTTCAATAATTTTAGGGCCTGAACTCTCCCAAGTCCTCGCCCCCTACCTCACACACCAAGCCTTGTTATCTCGCAGTCTGTCATTACATACTACCTGTTGTTAGTCACTAACAGTCTCCATCAACAGCTATTCACCCTCCTAGCCAGTTCGTTATCAACTCCTTTGCCTATTCCACTGCTCTTCTCTCTCTTTGGGCTCTAGCCACACCTATCATTTGCTCCTGATCCCCTACCCCACCCTACTTCTGCATATAAGCTGAGATTTTCCTAGCTACCATCAGTTCTGAGGAAGGGTCACCGGACCTGAAACGTTAACTCTGATTTTTCTTTGCAGATGCTGCCAGGTCTGCTGAGCTTTTCCAGTAACTTCTGTTTCTGTTTTTGTCTATGATTCTGTGAAACTCTTTGTGTCATCCTCACTAATTGCATCCTCACCTATTTTTGTGTCCTGTGCAAATTTGGCCATAGTACATTGAATTTCATCATCCAACTCATTTAATATATAATAAACAATTGTAGCCTGAGCACTGATTCTTGTGGCACTCCACTAGTTACAGGTCGCCATCCTGAAAAGTGCCCTTTTAATCCAACTCTTTTACTTGGCCAGTCTTCTTTGCATGCTAATATACTATTCCCATCTTTGAAAGATGGTGGCTCCTCACTACTCGCCAGTTCTCTCTCTCTCTGTCCTTTTCTTTTCCTCCCTTCTTCTGTCTCCCTCTGTAGTAATTCTAAACCCCCCACCCCTTTTTAACTACCTACCTAAGGTAGGGAGGAGCTGTGTCACGACCAGGAACCAAGTGGCAGGAGCTGAACACCCAGATTGTGTCCTGCAGCGACAGTGGATCAAGCATGGGCCAGAGCGATGGTGGCAGATCAAGAGTGGGTCAGTAAGAGCGGGCTGGTGAGGCCGCCCAGACCGGGACACTGGCAGTGGCTTGGCCAGGGCTGAAAAGCCTGGACCAGGACTGGGACAGCAGAAAGGAAAGTTCAACTCTCTTAAGTCATAGAGCTAGGTGAACACAGCAGGCCAAGCAGCATCATAGGAGCAGGAAAGCTTGACGTTTCGGGCCTAGACCCCACGCATCAACGAATACCGGTATGCCTGGATGTTGAGCAGTATTTCCGCCGCCTCCGCCTCTGCGCTTACTTCTTCAACCGTGAACCTAACTCTCCCTCTACAGACCCCTTCTCCTGCTTCCAACACAAGCCCTCTTCCTGGACACCACCCCAAGGCCTCCTACCCTCCCTCGACCTCTTCTTCTCCAACTGCCGTCGAGACATCGATCACCTCAACCTCTCCACCCCTCTCACCCACTCCAACCTCTCGCCCACAGAACGTGCAGCCCTCCACTCCAATCCCAACCCCACCATAAAACCCGCGGACAAGGGAGGCACAGTTGTAGTATAGTGCACTGACCTCTACATCACTGAGGCCAGGCGCCACCTCGCCGACACCACCACCTACCGCCCCCTGGATCATGACCCCACCCCCGAGCACCAAACCATCATCTCCCAAACCATCCACAACCTCATCACCTCAGGTAACCTCCCATCCACAGCCTCCAACCTCAGCGTTCCCCAACCCCGCATTGCCCGCTTCTATGTCCTTCCCAAAATCCACAAACCTGACTGCCCTGGTCGACCCATTGTCTCCACCTGCTCCTGCCCCACCGAACTTATCTCCACCTATCTTGACTCTATTTTCTCCCCCTTGGTCCAGGAACTCCCTACCTACATCCGTGACACCACCCGTGCCCTCCTCCTCCTCCAGAACTTCCAATTCCCCGGTCCCCAACACCTCATTTTTACTATGGACGTCCAGTCCCTATACACCAGCATTCCCCATGCAGATGCCCTAAAGGCCCTCCGCTTCTTCCTGTCCCACAGGTCTGACCAGTCCCCCTCCACTGACACCCTCATCCGCTTAGCTGAACTCGTCCTCACCCTCAACAACTTCTCTTTCAATTCCTCCCACTTCCTACAGACAAACGGGGTGGCCATGGGTACCTGCATGGGCCCAAGCTATGCCTGCTTCTTTGTAGGTTACATGGAACAATCCCTCTTCCGTACCTACACTGGCCCTAAACCCCACCTCTTCCTCCATTACATTGATGACTGTATCGGCACCGCCTCGTGCTCCCACGAGGAGCTTGAACAGTTCATCCACTTCACCAACACCTTCCATCCCAACCTGAAGTTCACCTGGACCATCTCTAACACCTCTCTCACCTTCCTGGACCTCTCTGTCTCCATCTTGGGTAACCACCTAGAAACCGATATCCATTTCAAGCCCACCGACTCCCATAGCTACCTAGAATACACCCACCTTCCTGCAAAAATGTCATCCCCTATTCCCAATTCCTTCACCTCCGCCGCATCTGCTCCCAGGATGAGGCATTCCACTCCCATACATCTCAGAAGTCCTCGTCCTTCAAGGACCGCAACTCTCCCCACCACCGCAGTGGTCGAGAACGCCCTTGACCGTGTCTCCCGCATTTCATGCAACTCATCCCTCACACCCCGTCCCCGCAATAACAACCAAAACAGAATCCCCCCTCGTCCTCACGTACCACCCCACCAACCTCCGGATCCAACGCATCATCCTCCGACACTTCTGCCATCTGCAATCCGACCCCACCACCAAAGACATTTTTCCCTCCCCACCCTTATCTGCTTTGCAGAGGGACCACTCTCTCCGTGACTCCCTTGTCCGCTCCACACTCCCCTCCAGCCCCACCACACCTGGCACTTTTCCCTGCAACCGCAGGAAGTGCTACACCTGCTCCCTCACCCCAATCCCAGGCCCCAAGAAGACTTTCCACATCAAGCAGATGTTCACCTGCACATCTGCGAATGTGGTATACTGTATCCGCTGTACCCGTCGTGGCCTCCTCTACATCGGGGCAACCAAGCAGAGGCTTGGGGACCGCTTTGCAGAACACCTGCGCTCAGTTCGCAACAAACAACTGCACCTCCCAGTCGCGAACCATTTAAACTCCCCCCTCCCATTCCTCAGACGACATGTCCATCCTGGGCCTCCTGCAGCGCCACAACGATGCCAACCGCAGGCTGCAGGAACAGCAACTCATATTCAGCTTGGGAACCCTGCAGCCCAGTGGTATCAATGTGGATTTCACAAGCTTCAAAATCTCCCCTCCCCCGACTGCATCCCAAAACCAGCCCAGCTCGTCCCCGCCTCCCTAACCAGTTCTTCCTCTCACCTATCCTCTCCTCCCACTTCAAGCCGCACCCCCATTTCCTACCTGCTAACCTCATCCTGCCCCCTTGACCTGTCCATCCTCCCTGGACTGACCTATCTCCTCCCTACCCCCCCACCTAAACTCACCTTTACTGGCTCCATCCTCGCCTCTTTGACCTGTCTGTCTCCTCTCCACCTATCTTCTCTTCTATCCATCTTCTATCTGCCTCCCCCTCTCACCCTATTTATTTCAGAACCCCCTTCCCCTCCCCCATTTCTGATGAAGGGTCTAAGCCTGAAACGTCAAGCTTTCCTGCTCCTGTGATGCTGCTTGGCCTGCTGTGTTCATCCAGCTCTACACCTTGTTATCTCAGATTCTCCAGCATCTGCAGTTCCTACTATCTCTTAAGTTATCTCTTTTTTGTCTCGTCTTATTCTAAGTTAATGCTAATGGTGCCATGTGTGCACAGTGAAGGTACACACTTTTCACTGTATTTTTACACTTGAATACACATGATAATAAATTATTCAATTCATCATAGGTCTTATTAAGTATCCTCGTGTGGTAACTTATCAAATGCCCTTTGAAAATACAAACATATTGTTTGTGGTAATTGCTTATTTGGTCTGTTGAATGTGCTTTGCCATTCGGCCGTGGCTGATATGGTTCTCTACCCCATTCTCTGCCTTCTCCCCTTACCCCTTGATCCCCTTACCAATTAAGAACTCATCTGTTTCTGTCTTGGATACTCTGAATGACTTGGCCTCCATGGCCTTCTGTGGCAGTGAATTTCACAGATTAACCACCCTCTGGGTGAAGAAATTCCTCCTCATCTCAGTTCTAAAGGGTCATTCCTTCACTCTAAGGGTGTGTCCTCAGGTCCTAATCTCTTCTGTCAGTAGAAACATCTTCTCCCCTGACCGCTGTATCCAGGCCCCTCAGTGTTCTTTAAGTTACAGTGAGATCCCCCCCATCATCCTTCTAAACTCCATAGAATACAGACCAAGAATCCTCAACTGCTTCTGATATGACAAGCCCTTCATTCCTGAGATCATGCTTGTAAGCCTCCTCTGGACACCCTCCAACACCAGCACTCCCATCCTTTAGATATGGGGCCCAAAGTTGTTCACAACATTTCAAACGTGGTCTGATCAGAGATTTTATATAGCCTGAGCAGTACATACCTGCTCTTGTATTCTACCCCTCTCGAAATGAGTGTTAGCATTGCATTTGCATTCCTAACTGCCAACTGAACCTGCATGTTAACTTTAAGACAACTCTGAAGTCCCTTTGTGCTTCACATTTCAGAAGACTTTCTCCACTTAGAAAATAGTCTAAGCTTCTATTCTAACCAACGAGCATAACCTCTCACTTTCCCATATTGTATTCAATCTGCCACTTCTTTGTCTAGTCTCCAAACATGTCCAAGTCCTTTTGCAGCCTCCCTGCTTCCTTAAAGCTTCCTGTCTCTCCAGCTTCTGCAAACTTTGCAACAATGTCCTCCATTCCTTTGTCCAGTTCGTTCATGTATAATGTAAATAGTTGTGGCTTCAACATTGACCTCTGCAGAACTCCACTAGTCACTGGCTGCCATCCTGTAAAAATCCCTTTATCCGTACTTCCTCCCTTCTGCCAGTCAGCCAATCCTCTATCCATGACAATATCTGTGCCATGCCAATACCTTGCTCCTAATGCCTTGGGCTCTTATTTAGCAGTCTCCTGTGTGGCACCTCATCAAAGGCCTTCAGAAATCCAAATCAATTGCATTCTCTGGCTCTCCTTTGTCCAACTTGCTCAATACCTCCTCAAAGAAGTCACATACCTGACTGTTAATGAAACTGTGCTGACTTAGCCCTGTTTAACCATGCACTTCCAAGTGTTCTGCAATCTTATCCTTAATAATGGACTCTAAAATCATACCAATGACTATGGTCAGGCTAAACAGCCAATAATTTCCTGTTTTCTACCTCCCTTCTTAAACGGATGTTAATCATTTTCCAATCCTGTGGGATCCTTCCTGACTCCAACGTTTCCTGGAAGATCAGTACCAATGCTTCCAAAATCTCTTCAGCTGTCTCCTTTGGACTACACTCTAGGGTGTAGTCCATTTGGTCCAGGTGGTTTTTCCACTGTCACACATTTCAGCGTTCCCAGCACCTTCTCTTTATAGTGATGGCCAGTACACTCACCCCTGCCCCAACTCTATTTGAAAGCTGCTAGTATCTTCCACTCTGAAGACTGATGCAAAGTACTTAAATCCTAGCTGTCACAGTTTGTTCACTCACTTAATCCATCAAGGTTTCTTTGTAACTTTATGCCCCTGTTACTTAGCATGCTAATTTTTGCATGACTGCCAGATCTTGAATAAATATATAATAAATTTAACGGCGGTACGGTGGCACAGTGGTTAGCACTGCTGCCTCACAGCGCCAGGGACCCAAGTTCAATTTCACCGTCAGGCGACTGTCTGTGTGGAGTTTGCACATTCTCCCCGTGTCTGCATGGGTTTCCTCCAGGTACTCCAGTTTCCTCCCACAGTCCAAAGATGTGCAGGTTAGGTGGATTGGCTAAGCTAAATTGCCCGTAGTGTTCAGGGGTCTGTAGATTAGGTGGGTTATAGGGGGATGTGTCTGGGTGGGATGCTCCAAGGGTCTGTGTGGACTTGTTGGGCTGAAGGGCCTGTTTCCACTCTGTAGGGATTCTAATATATATATATAATATAATAACACTTGTCAGATTGAAATGCCACTGAACCCTGTTGCAAACATGGCAGACATATAAGAAACTCAGAGCGAGAAAAGCTCACAGGTGACTTTATCACCTGTAAGCTGTAGCAGCTGTATCTCTGTCTCTAATTTTGTACGAAAGAGCCATCCCTGTTACTAGCCTTTCTTTCCAAGTAATGTATCCCATTTATTGAGATAACAAGCATGGGGCTGGATGAACACAGCAGGTCAAGCAGCATCATAGGAGCAGGAAAACTTGACGTTTCGGGCCTAGACCCCTCTTCCCCTCCCCCATTTCTGA
>JAHRHZ010000144.1:40414892-40465283 GCA_024137785.1 Ginglymostoma cirratum
TCAGAAATGGGGGAGGGGAAGAGGGGTCTAGGCCCGAAACGTCAAGTTTTCCTGCTCCTATGATGCTGCTTGACCTGCTGTGTTCATCCAGCCCCATGCTTGTTATCTCGGATTGTCCAGCATCTGCACTACCTTTTGTCTCTGATACAATTGTATCCCATTTATTAGCATGTTTGGTTTTCACAGTGCATGCCAACCACCAGTTTTTCAAGTTGAGTTGCTGAATTGCAACTTGAGCCAGTTTTTCCATGTTTTGTTTCAAAAATCTGTTATCTTCACTGCATTTGACATTAATATTAACCAATATAATGAATTGAAGGAAAGGTGAAGGACTTTAGAATCAAATGCTACTTTTGCAACTGTTAGTTGTGCCCAAACTTGTGGCTATATTTTTTTTTAAGATGTGTCTGATAGCTTCTGAGTTATAATTTATCTGATTTTATATATGCTTAGGTGCTACAAAACAAACTGCTAAAAATTCTGCTCTTAAAATCATTTTCATTAGTCTGCAGATCAACCTTTTGGATCATACATAGCTGTTGTCTTATGCATAGGTTTATTTTCTTAATGACTAGTTGCAGCTGCTTTTCTGAGATAAGGATGATGATCTCTGGTGTGAATACATTAACTTGCTTTATCTGAGCTGAGCTGTACCTGCATT
The DNA here is from genome assembly GCA_024137785.1 of Ginglymostoma cirratum. Taxonomy (NCBI): domain Eukaryota; kingdom Metazoa; phylum Chordata; class Chondrichthyes; order Orectolobiformes; family Ginglymostomatidae; genus Ginglymostoma; species Ginglymostoma cirratum. The sequence continues at coordinate 40,415,554 of JAHRHZ010000144.1, forward strand.
TGTAGAATTACTAAGATTGGGAAACATAATAGGGGGAGGGATTGGACCAGTGATTATTTTCCATTCAATTTAAATAAACACTGGATGATCCATTTTTAGGACCTTATGTCTAAATGGCATTTCCTTTTTTTAAATTTGTCCTTGAAAATGAATGACTCTGGCAAGAAACTTATTGCTCATTCCTGGTTACTCTGAGCTATGCCACTTATTAAAGTGTTGCAATGTGTGGAATGGTGCTATGATGTGTAATGCAGATCTTTTGTTTCCCTGTACCTTTTCCGAAAATCTCATTATTCTGCATTTCAATTTATTTTAAATGTTATGTGTTTAATACTTTTTATTTCAATAAGAGCGAATGCAATTTTTTTTAATAGTCACAAAAGAGTAACATAGGCTAGAAACATAGAAATTAATGAGACAGTTGATTGCTATTCGGCCATTTAGTCCCAATCCACTGAGCATTTCTCAAACTCATAAATGTGTATGTTTCAGTTATCTATCAGTTCATGTTCCTTTAGTGATGAAGTCCATTTCCAACATTCTCTCAGAATGCGACATTCAGAGTACTATATCCCAAGAGCTGCGAGGTGGCTACATTCACTTCTACCCAGTGAGAGTTTATTGCTGGGTTTTTACTTGGTCACTCAAGATAGTTCAGGAGTCGGTGAAGGCTCAAAGTACTGAGATGGAGACAGAGACAGAGTGAACTCCACATTAGGAGTTCAGTCTTTTTAGCGAAACTGAGAGTTTTATGTAGTGAGAACGCAGGGAAGTCCTACAGCAGTTGAATAGCTCTGTTCACCAAGACTTCAAGGAAATGCTGGGAACTAGAAGAAGCCACCTGCGCTAATAGTGCAATATAACTGAGAATTGTGCTTGAAAATCCCACAATTAGTGTTTGCCGGATGAAATTGAGTGACAATTGAGCTCAGAAAAATCCAGGAGTTTTACCTGCTTGTTGAAGATTGCTGTTTGTGAAAAATTGGAGTTGTTGTCCCTGTGTGAGAGTATAGTTTCCAAAGGATAGACCCAGAAAAGGAAGGTGATTGGCTAGGGTGGGAGCAGTGGTTCAAGTGTCAAGGAGAGAATGTCTCTTGAAAGGAGGTTTTGCGGCCACATTGGCAATAGTGGAACCTTGTGATTTCTTGTGAAATCTGATGACCGCTGTGTCATTTAACATCTTAGGGGATTGCTGAGAACTCTGAGATCTGCCTTGAATACATTTGCCAATTAACCTGTGCTGTGGACATTCAATCAACATATTATCCATACTTACCACATGTTAATTTTGCATGTTAGAACCAAGATGTACATTAATTGTTGATTTTATGTTGTATAGTAAAGTTTGTTGATCGATCAACAAAATCATGGAATCTTGTGACTTTATACTTAGTAAGTCCCCTGGTCCTCTCATCGTATCTACTGTAAAATTAAAGGTTACTGGTCCCCACACAGATCATAACATAGATTTGGTAGCTTTGTCTGGAATTGTAACACTTTACAAGGCAACTTGAATTCTGCTCTGTTTGGTTGTTGTATTGTTATGTAGGCTTCTGTGTTTAAAAACAATGGCCCAGCTCTTCACATCTCTGAATAGTCTGAGACCAAATTTGGCTACAAAATACATGCTGAGACTTCTGAAAAGTCCCAAGCAATAATAAAACTCCTTGAATAACAAATTTCTGATGAGTCTCGAACCCTCTCAAAATGTTGTCAACTCTGCACGAGAATTGATGATTTTGGGGGGTTCCAACTCACCTGGATCGTTGCACTGCCAGTGTCAGATGAATATAAAGCAGTCTAACCCCTGGATAATTATACAACTGACATCTCCAACCCACACACCCCCTGATGATACTCCTATCCTTTGACAACCTCGAAACGTGTAATGCATCAGGTAAGTCTGCCACTTGCCATGAGCTTCCCTCGTAGATGGAACCCATGACTGTGCTAAAGAAGAGACTAAAGTACTTGAAAATCATGTTGGGCAGAAGTACTGAGAAATGACTTAGCTAGGCTTGCACCTGAGGTGGTCCTCATCACAGATGCCAGTTTTCAGCGTTCATAAAATCTTTCACTTCCTATCCTATTGCATCCCAGGTTAATTATTAGTAAGCTTGATTGTCAAACCCATATTCCATTCATATTGTGAGCTGCATATAAATTTCATTCTTTCCTTGAGATATGCCTAAGGAAGAACTCATAGGCCCCAACACATCTGTCCATACTGTTACAGCACAACACCAATCATTGATGCTATCCCTGTGATCACCAGCTGAAAGAATATTTACCCAGGGAACAAGTGAAAGAAAAACAATTGCAATTACATATCACTTTTCATTACCTGAGGTCATTCCAGAGCACTTCAGTTGACTTAGTGTGCTTGAAGTGTTGCCATGGCAGTAAAGAAGACAAACCTGACGGTCACTTTGCAAACATTAGGGATCCATAAACTGCAATGAGGTAAATGGGCTGAAAGTCAGTTTTTGGTGATAGTGGTTGAAAAATAGCTATTAGCCATGACAACAGACTAAAGCTTTTAATGGCAGGAGTGTCGCGCCACCTCTTTACCCCAATCTGTGTGAGCAGCCCTGTCTGGTACTTAGCCAAGCCACTTAAAACAGCTAAGCCTAGAATGTTTCTGTGTTCAGCTGATTTCAACTCAAACATAACAAAAGTATACTGTTTAATTTGTTTGTGAGGAATGAAGGAGGAGGAAAATGTTATATGAATTTATGTATGTTTTTAGCTAATAAAATATTACTGTTGTAGTGTAGAATTTGATGATTGCAAGGGGGTTTTTTTTTTTGTTTGTCCCTATGGAAGTTTTTTAACCACACAAATGCATTTGTCAGTAACGAATGTTTGTTTGATCTCACCAAAAAAAACAGGCTTGTTTTCAAATATGATGAGAGAACTTTCCAGCATTGCTCATGCAAGTCCAAAGTGGATTGTTTTAGATGGAGACATTGACCCAATGTGGATAGAATCACTCAACACAGTGATGGATGATAACAAGGTTAGTGTTTTATGTGCAGTTGAATTGTCAAAATATGATCAATCACAAAAACGAAGTTTCTGGAAAAGCTCAGCAGGTCTGGCAGCATCTAGAAATTAATCTTACTGTATCACAACGAGATATGAAACTGCAAAACTGATCATCATAACAAAAACCCAAAGAACAGTGGACGCTGTAAATCAGGAACAAAAGTGAAGATTACAGATGCTGACACTACTGAACTTTTCCAGCAACTTCGTTTTTTGTTCCTGATTTATAGCATCCACCGTTCTTTTGGTTTTTGTTGTGATGATCAATCAGTTTTGCACAGTTCCATATTTTGTTTTGATACAGGAAGTTTAATTTTTAGAGATTCCATTTTTGGCACCCAACATGGCATGGTGTTATTCATCAATGTAAAACTGGTGTGGGTCCAAACAGCCCAGATATTGGACCTTGAACCAGATCGTAATGAAGCTGACACTGTGGGGGAAGTCAGCGTTCTGTGATTAAGGCTTGGGCATGCTCCTGGAGTAGAGGCTGTTCACTAATTGAAGAACACAGTCCATAATCAAGTGACCTGGCATTGGCAAGGGGATCCCACTGAGGGATTACCATCTACCCTTGCTGCTGACTCCCCACACAGAGCCCCTCTCCTCTTCACCCTGTATGTCTGGATCCATCCACAATCCTCGACCTTGGGTGGGTGTTGTACCAATAGCAACAATCAATGATCAGGGACAGATCAATGGCTGACCTATCAAGTGTTTGAATGGGGTTTAACCCAATGGACCTTCCCTGAAAGGGATGACATGGGAGCTTCCACTAGCTATCCAATCAGTAGGTGAGACTGTCATAATCTCCATTAAATACCGCTGGTTGGGACTTTGCCATATTGTTTGACCACCTGTTTCAATTACATAGACTTTCTTTTTTTCAAAGAGCAATTACCTCTATAATCCCTCATTTTGTTTGTTCATTTTTGGACTTTTTGTTTAAACGTCATTACTGTGAACTGTGGTGGGTTAGCTTAGAAGCTTTATTGTTTCAGGAAGAAATACTAACGTACATGAAATCATCCACCACTTTATCATGAATCAAATAATTTTGGATATTTCATAGTTATGGCAATTATTGATGTTGAGAGAAATCCACCAAATCAAAACACCTTTGAGAAAAGAGGAGCTGGACATGGTAGAAATATAGTTTCTCGGTGCATCTCTCATGGAAACAAATGAGAGAGAATTTCTCTATACTGAGAAAAAATGATAAAACTACCAGATTGATATTGAAGGCAAAAAGATGTAAGCGCAAATCACTTAGTTTGAAATAATATGAACATAAGAAACAGGAGTTAGTGTGGCTTCAAGGTGCCAAATACTATCATTCATTAAGGTCATGGCGGATGTGATTGTAGCTTTCCACCTCCTTCATGCACACCCCAAGCCCCTCTAAAGCCTTAACTTCCTTCACAGTCAAAACTGTACCAAACTCGTGCTTCAATATGTACATTGACCCAGCTTTTACTGCATGCTGGGAAAGAGAATTCCAAATACTAACAAACAGCTGAGAGAATGAACCAAGATAGGCAAGGATGTGGGTGAATACTCCATCATTATAATCTAATTCAAGTACAAGTCATGTTCATCATCTTTCTGTCATCTGTCATGAGGCCTGTGGTGATTGGTGAGTTATGTAGCAACATGTGTGAATTGACTGGAAGTTGTGTTTGTGAAATATGCAAAAGTGACTGAGGTCATAGAGTCATTTTTCATTGGAAGGGAGCTGCATGGAATATGGCAGCTATCTGAGTCACCGAGAAGCCCTTTTACTGGATCACACCGCTCACCTTACCAGTATGAGGAATGGGCTAGAGAAGGCTTCCTAAACATTGTGTGCTTCATACCCCTGGCCAGCAGGACACTGCTGGAAGGGGTTCTGTCAATGCAGCCATAAGTCAATCTCAAAAAGAAAAATAAACGTGATACCAGTCATCTTGGTGTGTCGATTATACACATCCTCTCTTACAACATCACAACCTGCAGACCTGAGCAAAGAACCATTTTGATAAAAAAAACTAGCTAATTACCTTGTCCAGATTGAGACCCTCCATGAGTGAGGTTCAACTTAATCAGATCAAAAACAAGTGAAATATAGGACTCCATTGAGGAACTGCAAGATGGCATTATGCCTGTCCCTTCAACTGAGTTGGCACTTGAAGGAAACAGACATCCCACCCCCTACAGTTTTACTGAAGAGGCATAGATTGATGCAGAGGCACAAGGAACAGAAGGGTTTAGGCCCGAAACGTCAAGTTTTCCTGCTCCTATGATGCTGCTTGACCTGCTGTGTTCATCCAGCCCCATGCTTGTTAACTAAACCGATTGCATTTTCTTTTGAATATTTTGTTATGATTTGGTGGCTATGACCATTGCTGTTGAGAACATATTTTGAGACTGAGAAGATTTGGTGCAATATTTTAGTATGGTCTAAGTAAACTGATGAGAAGTCTTTGAGTATTCAAACACCTGTTGGGCTATCCAAATCAGCTTGGGATCATTTGCCTTCCTTCCTCCTCTTTCTCCATCTCCTAATTCCTTTACTTAAGCAAAAAATATACCCATAGAATAGAATTCTGGAATGTTTACTACTCAGAAGCCATCTATTCAGCCATTCAAAGCTGGATCTCTGCTAATGCTATTAAACTAGTTCACCTCCACCCCCCCCCCCCCCAATCCTTTCATGTGCCTGTGAATTATACAATTCCCTTTTGAAAGTCACAGTTGAATCTGCCTCCCCTGCTGCTTCAGGCAGTGCATTTCAAATTGGGCAGAAGAAAACAATTATTTAGAACATTCCCAGGCTGTAAGTTAGGACTCCTCCTTATCTGTCTAAACCTGCTTCAGTACCCCATAGTTTATTTCAGTGGAATTTAGATCAAGCATTATTATTATCACTTTGGCCCATTTGTGGCGTGTGAACTGGCCCGTGTCAATGCCAGAGAAGCAAGTGTTATCCCAGCTCTTGCTACCTCACCATGCCAAATTCCTTAAAATTGTTGATTGTTAGTATGTGAGATTTAGGCAGTTTTAATCAATATTGTTGGAATTAAGCAACAAGTGACACAAACAGTCATTCAGCACGGAAACAGACCCTTTGGTCCAACCAGTTCATGCCGAACATAATCCCAAAGTAAACTAGTCCCACCTGCCTGCTCCCGGCCCAAATCTACAATGCCACAATTTTGATGTCTGCAAACTTACTAACCATGCGTTCTACAGTCAGTTCTGCTATAGCATGTTTCTTCAACGCGATTGAAGAATTTAGACCGCTATTTATAGAACTGAATTTATAGAATTTTCATAACCTATATTGGCTATTCCGCATTTCCGGCCCCATTAGTTTAAATAGTTTTGCATGATTTTCTTATAACTCAAGATCGCACAAGAACGGAACTGTTGCACTGTATCAGAACCAACTGTATATTCTCAACCAAATCGTTTGTATAACTGACAAACAAAAGAGGACCAAGAACTGATCCCTGTGGAACGCTGCTGGTCACAAGCCTCCAGTCCGAAAAATAACCCTCCACCATTACACTCCTACCGTTAAGCCAATTATGTATCCAATTGGCAAGCTCACCCTGAATCCCACGGGACCTAATTTCTCTAATTAATTAATCTATCAGATGGAACCTTGTCAAAGGCTTTCCTAAAATCCAAATAAACAACGTCTACTACTCTGCCATTATCAATCTTTTTGGCAACTTTCTGAAAAAAACTCAATCAAGTTCATGAGACACTATTTTCCTCACATCAAACTATCCGTAATCAACTTTTGCCTCTCTAAATATCCATAAATCCCATCTTTTATAATCACCCCCAACCAAAGTCGGACTCGCAGGTCAATAGTTCCCTGGTTTCTCCTTACAACCCTTCTTAAACAAAGGTACAGCATTAGCCGCCCTCCAGTCATCAGGCACCTCACCCGTAGTTATAGATGATGCAAATATTTCTGCAAGGGGTTTCATAATTTCCTCACTTATTTCCCACAATACTCTAGGATACATTAGAGCAGGTCCTGGAGGTTTATTCACCTTTCTATTCTCTAAGACCTCCTGAACTTCCTCTTCTGTAATGTGAACTGTTTTTAAAACATCAAAGTTTATTTCTCTGCATTCTCTAGGCTCCATTTCTTTCTCCACAGTAAAAATAATGATGTAGATCTGTTACATATTTGTATGTCAAGTACTCAGATCTCTAACAATTTTTTTTCCCTACTCTTAGTAGGATTGGAAGTGAGACAGGAGAAGATGCCAGGGAGTTTTGGGGATTTGGAAAGTTGAAATTTGGCAATGAAGGAAGGTGGTAGGAATAAGAACTGCTGCAGCTGGGATAAAGGAAAGAATTGTACGTGAAGAATGGCTAAAACCTGGGAGGTTTGGGAGCGTTTCACCTGGTGGTGTTTGTGACCTTTTGGTATGGCAACAGTAGGAAATGGAATCATTTAGTGAAATTGTTTTAGAACTAGGAGAACATTTGCTTTGGTATCACTCATTCTTGGAGAAGAAGAAAGATTGATACTTTTATTGATTTGTTTCTTCCTAAATCATCCCCAAGCGTGAAACTGGAATTTTGTAAAGGTAGGACTAGTTAGTTCCCTTCCTTGAAGACATTTGTGAATTAGTTGGATATTCGTTGTCTGTTTAGAACTTTCCTGGTAATTTTTCTGTTCCAGCTAATATATCAGCAGATTATTGAATGAACCTTAACTGTTATCCTGTTGTGATCCCGCTGTTGGCAATACTGTACAAATAAGATCCCAGAATGAACACTGGCTAGATCCTGTATCTTTCATTTTTTGCAGTTTGCTAACATTGTGGTTAGTCACTGAAACATTCACATGAGGCTGCAGATGTTTTCTTTAAAAAAGAACAAATGTTTATTGCTTGCTAAAAATTGGGCTGTTAGCTTCTGATTGCATGGTGTGTTAGCATGTGCTGACTGAGTAAAACTCCTTTTGATTGATTCAACTTCAGTTATTGTGTGTTTCTACTAATCTACTAATTTAGTAGATTAGTAATTTGTCATTTAAATATTTTTGCTATCCCTAGGTGCTGACTTTAGCTAGCAATGAACGTATCTCTTTATCACCTTCCATGCGGTTGCTGTTTGAAATCAGTCATCTTCATGCGGCGACTCCTGCAACAGTATCCAGGGCCGGTATAATATATGTCAATCCTCAGGATTTAGGATGGAGTCCGTAAGTTCCTAGTATATTTGGATCTCACTCTGACTTCTCTTTGCTGTTTCGTTTCTTTAAGATTACTCTTATATTTATATATGTCATCAATTTTGATTTCTTTAACAGGTATGTCACTAGCTGGATTGACACTCGCAAAGCCCAGTCAGAACGAGCCAATCTTACTATCCTATTTGACAAATATGTTCCCTTTTGTCTGGAACAAGTGCGTTGTAATCTCAAAACCACTACTCAAGTTCCAGAGAACAGTATTGTGCAGGTACAAAGTAATATTTTTGAACTCAACTGCAATATATCAATGGAACTTTGAAACGTTTCTTTTCGGAGTGATAATTTTTTTTGATATGTAGGTGTTACCACTGTTAAACACAGGAAGAATCCTTTAGATTTATTACACCTGAGTCACTCTCAATTTATACAGCAGACCAACGCAGCGACCAGTACAACCTTTCACAATTTACAGTACAAATACTTTACGTTGTGCTAAACTCTTAAAATTTAGGTTGTTTTACAGAAATTTTTTTTTTTGTAGACTTTATGTTCTCTACTAGACTGCCTATTAACTCCAGAAAATACTCCCCCAGACTCTTCACGTGATATGTATGAGATGTACTTTGTTTTTGCTTGTGTCTGGGCTTTTGGTGGAGCGTTATTCCAAGATCAAGTAAGTATTAATGCATCATTTCTTTCCTTTAATTTTAATTGTGTTTTAAGCAATTAAAATTTAAAACCCCTGTATCTGGGGAACCCAGCTACATTACTGGGCTGCAGCATTGACCTTGTCATGCAAGAATGAGATGAGCTGGTGTGTTTTCTTTTTAATTCACTTGCGGAATGTGGGCGTACTTGGCTAGGCCAGCGTTAATTGCTCATCCCTCATTGCTTAGAAGGCAGCAGTTAAGAATTAACCACATTGCTGTGGGTCTGGAGTCACACGTAGGCTAGACCGGGTAAGGATGACAAATATACTTTCCCTAAGGGACGTTAGTGAACGAGGTGGGATTTTCCCAACTATCAGCAATCTTGCACAGATGACATTGGTCACAGTCCTGATGCATTTGTGGATGCAAAACTTGAGAGATCCCATACAATACTGAGAGATCCATCACTCCCTGGAAGGAGTCAATGGCATAGAATTTCAAAATGAGTCACCATCTCAGCTATCAGGAAAGGATAGCTTCCCTTCCTTGCAGGCCTCGGATCTACCTCTTGTATCTGACATAGTTGTATGACAGTGTCCCTGGGCATTCAGAGCCTACGTGGGCACTGTGCTTCATTCATCCCCAGGAAATAGAGTTGGGAGTGAAAATCTCTCACCTTCCAGCGCACTTCATTCATCGTGAGGGGCCCTGTGGCATTGACCTCTTCCTAAGATACGTGCTCCATCACACTGGTCTGCTGCTCCTGGGCCTGCCATTGGTGCGGGTCATTCTGCATCTGTGTTCACCTCCTTAGGGTAGCAGCCACAGAGACCAACATCCTACCACTGATTGGCTAGAAACAGTATATGTTGGGAACATGAGGAGTGGAAGAAGTTCTTAGATCTCAGAAGTATCAATGGTAACAGACCTTGGAGATGATGGTTATACACACTCCTCCATCCAGTGAGACACACCGCATCCTGATAAAGAGAGCCGTGTATCCATCATCCATCCAGTTTCAGCTTAAGAATGTGCATCAGCTGAATGACCAACACATGTAAGGAGTGTCTCCTGCCTCCAACCCCATCCATTCGTAGAACCATGTCAGTAATTCAAATTTTCATTACTGTCAGTGCAAACTGTCATTACACTGACGCGACGAGATAGTGAAATGCTGCTCTCCCACAGCACTCTTGGAAGTTGTACAAATAATGGGTCACCTTTGGACTGCATTCACCTCTTTTTAACTCAGTCCTGCTAAATTCAGCATCATTGAGATGCCAGTGTTAAATTTTCAAGGTAATGCAAATTACCTTTGATTGGCATTTGAACCCTAAGCACAGTCACTCTGCATGTATTGTCAATGGGTGATGAAAGATTGCAAATTATAGGAAGCTGCAGTTTGTAAATGCTTGATTCACGTGTTGGCCCCTTACATGTCCTAGCTTCAATAATGACAACAATTAAGCTATCATTGCTGTAAAAACCAATCTGATTTACTCATATCATTTAGGCATAAACCTGTATCCCTTTCTTGGTCGGCCTACATGTGACTCAAGACTCACAACAATCTGGTTAGCTGGCCTCTGAAGTGGCCTAGCAAGACACTCAATTATGGACATATGAAATAGGAGTGGAAGTAGGCCATTTCATCCTTCAAGCTTGCTCCACCATTCAATAAGATCATGGCTGATCTGTTTGTATTTCAAATTCCACACTCCTACCTACCCCCATAACCCAAGATTTCTGAAGACAAGAGAATCAATCTACCTCTGCCTTAAAGATATCAATGGCCACTGCTTCCCCCACCTTCTGAGGTGGAGGTTTCCAAAGTTGCACAAATCTCCAAAAGATAAAAAATACTTGTTCTAAAAGAGCCTAATTTTACAGCAGTGCCCCCTCATCCTGGGGTCACAAGAGGAAGCATTGTTTCCATGTTCCTTCGATCCCCTATCAGGATCTTACACACATCAACCAAGTCAGTCCTCAATCTTCTAAGTTCCCATGGAAAAATGTTCAGCATGTCCAACCTATCTTCAACACAATCTACACATTCCAGGTATCAAACTTCCTTCCACATATTTACATCCCTGAATCCTGCAATGCTAACATCTCATAAATAAAGAGGAAATCTATTCATTTACCTAGTTTGTAAGCTATTTCAAAACTGCTCTAATTTATTTTTGACCTTTCTTCGTGGGAAGTGAGTGTCACTGACGCTATCGTTATTTGTCCATGGGAAAGTTAGAGGTGAGTTTCTTCCTGAACTCCTGCAGTTCACATTGTGAAGATACACAAAATCGCTGTTGAGGAAGAGAGTTCCAGGCTTTTGATCTAGAAACACTGAAGAAACAGTAATATATTTCCAAATTAGGGTATTATGTGGCTTGGAGGGGAACTTGAAGGGAGTCCTTGCTGCCTTCACCCTGAAAGTGGACTGCTTTGTCCTGGATAATGTCAAGCATCTTGAGAGTGCTTGGAGATATATAAATCCAGGTAAATGGAGAGTACTCTACACTAAAATATAATAAAGCAAAGAACTGTGGATGCTGGAGATCTGAAACAAAAACAGAAATTTCAGGTGAAACTCAGCAGGTCTGGCAGCATCTGAGGAAAGAAAGCAGAGTTAATATTTTGGGTCCAATGACTCTTCATCTATGAGTTTCACTGTAAATTTCTGTATTTGTATTCTATAATACTCCTGACTTGTGCAATGTAGATGATGGACAGAATTTGGGTTACTTGCTACAGAGTTCTCAGTCTCTGACCTGTTCTTGTATCTATAGTAATTACGTTGGAAGTTCAGTGTTTGCTTTAGTTTCTGGTAAATGGCAATCCCACATGGATGCTGGTGAGCAATTCAGCAGTAGTAATGCCATTAAATGTTAAGGAGAGATGTTTAGATCCTCTCTTCTTCGAGCTGGGCATTACCTGGTGTCTTTGTGACATAGTGTTACCTACATTAATGTTTAGCTTTGCTGTTAATACTATGTATGATTTAAGCATGAGGGTTATTGTGACTACATTCCTTTTGTAAAAGGACATTTAGAAATTGAATGGTTAACATGATAGATGTTTTATAAAATCTTAAAACCTAAGTTGTTGAAGAAGTCCTTTAGATACATTACACCCGTGCCAGTCTGGTTTTATACTATAGGAAAGAGAAAACGTTAATTTATGTTGACACCCAATTGACACCCAATTGTCTTATCAGTTGTATTGCCATTATACAATTGACTAAATTGTGGCTGTTTTGTTAAATAGCTAATTGATTACCGTGGGAAATTTAGTAGATGGTGGACCAAAGAAATGAGAGGCATCAAATTCCCGTCCCAAGGGACAGTCTTTGATTATTATATTGACTCTGACACCAAAAGGTTTACTCCGTGGACAGAAAAGATTCCAAAGTTTGAAATGGAACCCGATGCCCCTCTACAGGTATGTTTTATCAGAGCAAATTGACAGCAGGTTTGAAAACGAAAAGACATCTGCACAGAGCAAAATACCAATTTCGTTGTTTCAAACAGGAATTAAGTATTGTGTAACTGTCTTTTAGTCAACTAAATGTCGCTTATTACATGTTGCTTTCCTTTGAGGTAGGACATTGTACTTCGCTGTGCTAAATTCTGTTACATAAAAAGTCAAGGTTGATGGTGACTTGAATTGGCATTGATCTGGCCCTTTCGGATCCCAGTTGTACATTTAAATTTTAATGTTTCCATCATTTGTTCCTAAGTGTGAATTAACAGCCTTGATCTTTCTCTTAAGTTTCTTTTCTGAGAAAGGGCTCAAATTTAATTCAACACTGGAGATTTACTGCTTTTCTATATTCCACCAGGCAGAATCAATAATGTGACTGAAGTGAAGAAGATAAAAATTTATGGTATCTTGCAATTTAATGGTTGAAAAGATGCAATTTGAGAGATCATAAATTGTGAAGGAGTTTATGCTTCATTGCCTCTGATTCACTGCTTGCTGTTAGAACTTGATTTGTGACTGTCCATGATGTGTGATTAATGATGTGATCAATGCTTACCTCTTGTGCAAGGCTTCATTGCTAATGCTCTTCATTAGAATAAATAAAAGACAGTGATTTTAAAAAAACTTTGAAATATAAAATTGCAGTTCTTTCCATTACGGGTTAGCTTTGTTAGGCACTGCCTTCAGAATGTCCACCCACGTTGCACTGCTTGATTTTTTTGATCTTTACAGAAACTTGCATTGCTTCAATTAGCCTTTATAATCCCCATTACAGAGCAAGAGGAAAAAAATACTGGATTGACAAGATGCAGGCTGTATTGTTGATGGTCCAACAACCATTGATTATATTTCGTTGGACAAAAATAAATTAAATTGGAGCAGTTTTCATGGTCAGATGGTGTAAATTACAAATATCTTGGAAAATTAAGATGTTTTGCTTAATCCAACATTATTGACAGAAGCATTTCATTCTGAACCCAAATCTTTCTGTATAATGTTTAAACATCATCATATTCTATAAGTTAAACAAATGTAAAATTTACTAATTTTCGTATTGAATGTTTAAATCTGTCCCATATATTGCGCAAAGAATAATCGTCAAAAAGTATTTTATCACCATTGAAATTATTTTTGAGATTTTCCAGCATTTGTGTTTAATGTGCAACATTTTCCCCATGCCCCCACTGCATGTTTCAGCTAATGTTCAGAAATAAAGCTACAAATTACAAATCACAGTCTTTTTACCTTTTTATTTCGATTTCTTAAAGAAGCATTAAAGCTCATTCACACATGCTTAAAATGGTAACTGCATATCTTGCTTTACTAACACCTACAATAATCCTTCTTTATAAGAAGAATCTGGTATACCACAGCCTCTAATGTAAATTTATTTTTAATGTTTCTTGCATACTTAATAACCTCATAAAAGACCCTTTTACAACTTAATTGCCACTCGACCTATTGAATACAAGTATTTTTAAAAACTAGTGTGTTTCCAGAGTTCTTATTGAAAGCAATTTTGGGACATTGAGTGGAAAAATCAGCCTGCTAACACTTGTCTCTCAGTTTGTGGACTTGAGATCCAATGAAAACTGGAAAGCACAATCTTAGCTGTCGCTTCATTGCGGTACTGAGGAAAGGATGCATTGTCTGATGTGCCACCTTTTGTGCAAGTCATGAAACAGAGATACTGTCAGCTTGTTCTAGTTGGATGCAAAAGATTCTGTCCCACAATTTTAGAAAAGTAGTGAGTTTTCCTAGTATGCCAAGCCAAAAGTAATCAAATAATTAACTGGATTTTGGATAATTTACTGCAGAAAGGACTTTGTACGAAAATTGAATATTTTATTTGCTTATGGGTGTGTTTTCTCCAAAACATGGCAGTGCATAAAAATGCTTTTAAATGAGAGATTTCTTATTAGACATGAAATATATCCTATTGTAAGAACTTTTTTAATTGCTGGTATTTTATGTACTGTTTCAGATGTTATTTTGTCTCCTGTAAATAGGATGTACTAGTTCACACTCAAGAAACTATCGGCCTAAAATATTTCGTTGATTTACTTGTGAAAAAGGGAAAACCAGTGATGTTAGTTGGAAATGCAGGGGTAGGAAAGACTCTTCTTGTATCAGAAGAAGTTTCAAAGCTAACTGAAGATTATATTATAACTAAAGTTCCTTTCAACTACTATACAACATCTGCAATGCTCCAGAGTAAGTACTTTGGTCTTACACTTGTTTTAAAAATAATTTTATCAACTAATTATAGGAACAAAAATATATTTCATCTATATTAAATTATTGATTTGGATTCCTTTAATAGTGGTGGTAGAGCACAAGTTTATGATTAATTATTGCTAACTTCCCCATGCATTCTAGAATGAATTGACATTACTGTCTGGCTACAGTTCACACCCCAGGACAAGGCAGAGAAGCATGCATGAGTTTTTGATATGCATGGTTTGATTATAGCCATTGTACATGAATGGGTGTCCATCTGGCAGGGTTATTCATAGTATTTTGAACAGATCAATGAAACTGGTCATCTCATTCAATTTTAAAACTTTGTGCGGTAGTAATTCTTGACTGTCAGCTGTAGTTGAAGCAAAAATGTGGGTCAGACTTGAGAGTAGGACTGGAACAAAGGTTCTTTGTAGTCTTTTTGATAGACAGCGCTGTGATCAGGGAGGCTCCCAATTATAGCGTTAAATTGACCTATCTACCTCCTCACTCAGTCATCATCGAGCAGAGGAGTTGGGATAGTTCGATTCTATGATTGTATTGGGGTCACACAACAACTGAAGGACCATTTTTGGGATTCGAGCTCTGAAATAAAGTTCGGAGGGATCATTTATTTATGTTAAGTTTGTGTACTGAAGGAGAGCAAATTTTCTAAATCTATTTTCAAAGTTTTCTGCTTAGTACTATTCATTCGTCTACTTTAAGTTACTAAATAATATGAGTCAGCTCCTGACAGACTCTGTATTCAATTCACCAGCTGGTTATGAGGATTACGTGATGACTTAGGCTACAGTATATCATCTTCTTTAAGAATTCTCAATTGATATTATTTCATAACTGTAATTAACTTGCAACATCCGCAATTTTCGATGGAAATTTTTAATTTGCAAAGAAAGATTGTATAAATTGATTCCACTTCCATTTTGTCTTGTGTGTCTGTCCAAATCTTCACTATAGACATGGCTGGCAGAGCCAACTGTCAAGAATCATTACCTCACCATGTCAATCACCTAGAAGGTTCTAAGTTTGAATGAGATGACAGGTTTATTACTGAACACTTTAAATAATCTATCCCAATTGATGTTCAATAACCATATCCTGACCATGAATATTAATAGCCTCCAGCACTGCACCTGACTTTGAACAAGGTGCTAATATTAAGACAGGTGCTGATTCCTACCACGTGTTAAAAGGCAATAATTGATAAATTGATCATAATACTGTTCTTAGTGAAATTCAAAATCAGGACTACAATTTTTTTGCATTTTTTACCTTGAATGATAATATGCTTTGATTATTGTGTGACAGAGAATTATATTCATAGGAGATGATACCTTATTTATTGCTATGGCAGTTTTGCTGTACAAACTCGGATGGCCCTTCTGTGACATTATGCATGCCTTCAGAAAACAATGTTGTATCTAAGCTGATGACTTCATAATGAAGGGGCTTGCATGGTACAGATTTATTTCAGCTTTTTTACAAATATATTTCAGCTTTGATATGAAGCAATATCATCATTGTGCATGAAGGTCACCTATTCTTCCTTTACTTTGGCTCAGCTCCATTCCTCTCATAATGGTTGAAATTGAGGACTAATTTGATATAGCTATGCACAACACAGAATAAGCACGTATACACATGCCAGCAGAGGAAGGACTTGTGCTTAAATCTCTAATTCATAGCTGGGAGGTAGCAAGAACTGCAGATACTAGAGACAGAGACAATACAGCGTGAAGCTGGAGGAACACAGTAGGCCCAGCAGCATCAGAGGAGCAGGAAAGTTGACGTTTCGGATCAGGACCCCTCTTCAGAAATCTGAATGTCAACTTTCCTGTTCCTCTGATGCTACCTGGCCTACTGTGTTCCTCCAGCTCCACACTGTATTGTCTCTAATTCATAGTTGAATGCTTTAAAACAAGAATCCCCTTGATATGACATAAAAATTCCATTGTAATTTTTAAATAATTTAATTTCTACAGTTATCAGAAAATAATTTCGGAGCTGCTAGATGTACTGATAGTTAAATTTTGTTTACTGTTTTGTAGTAATACAAATTATTTTGTGTATATTGAAAAGTTCTCTAAGAACACATTCACTTGGCAACATTGTAATACAACAATTTCTCATAACCTCAGGAGTTCTTGAAAAACCTTTAGAAAAAAAAGCTGGAAGAAATTATGCTCCTGCGGGCACAAAAAGGTTGATCTATTTTATTGATGATCTTAACATGCCTGAAGTAGATGCCTATGGCACTGTCCAACCACATACTCTAATCAGGCAACATTTAGATTACAGCCACTGGTAAGTGTCTCCTGTTACAATTGGTGTGTTATTTTTAGTGAAGCTTACAAAGCTGATAGTATTAGGAAGGAAAAATGTCATGTTTAAATGTTTTAAAACAAAGCTACCTAAAAATAGCCAAGCTAAGTTTTTCATACTGTGTAAATGATATGCACACGTTGTTTGGGCGAAGTATTTGTATTTATCCCCAAAAATATACTTTTTTAAGCAATTCAGGCATCAGTATAAATATGCTACTGCTTATATCGCAACATCTCTGTTGGAGAATGAACCCATTGTGGCCATTGGTAATGCTATATTACATGGTCTAACCACATTCAAAATTTGATGACTGACAACGAGAAAAGAGCTTTCTTTTTTAAGATGCAGAATTTGTTTTTGCCAAACACTTTAGCAAAACTGACAGAGTACAATTTTTAAAGTGATCTTACCATAAATAGTACTGAAATGTTGAATCTTCTCAGCATGTAGCTGGATTACTCAGTACGTGAGATTTTCAAACAATTGAACCATTTGTTGTGAAAATGAGCATTCTTACAGCTGTATTCTGATTTAGCCATTTTTGTTCGGGGTAGCGAAAGCATTCATTCTAAATACTATTTGAAACTTGGATTAATCAGACATGTTAACGGTAAGAAGTTAAAATATATTGCAGTGTGGTAAAGATAAAGTGTGGTAAAAATGATAAAGAGGAAAATGTTGGGAAAATTATTCTTTGAGATGTTAAAAATTGACATTCTTGTCTCCTCTTCATTAGGTATGACAGACAAAAGTTAGCTTTGAAAGAGATTCATAATTGCCAGTATATTGCTTGTATGAATCCTGCTGCTGGCAGCTTTTCTATTAATATGCGTCTTCAGGTAGGAACAATTTATTGCTTTTAAGAATATTTCTATTTGTATCAAGACGTACAAGAAAGCAAGGACAAGAGAAAGCAACCTTGCCTTTTGTAATCTGCCCTTTTATTATTTTGACTAATTCAGTGTAACATCGAGTTGACATATGGCTTATCCCATGGGTGATGTCGTCAAACAACTTTGTGACTCTTCTGCCAGACTCTCTTGAACAATGGTCACTATTTTAGCAAATAGCTTTCTTCTGTATTGCAGCTGCACTCTTCATTAATTCAAATGTAATTTGAATGGTCCAATTAGTTTGAGTCACCTTAAATTTCCTCATTTCACCTACAAGCTGTTTTTGGGGCGACAATTATCTCAGTCCCATCATATCACTGCAGGAGTTCCTGAGAAAATCATCGTAAGGTCAACCATCTTCGGCTGCTTCATCCATAATCTTCCCTTCATTGAAAGGTCAGAGGTATTTACTGATCTTTCCAATATTCATTACCGCTGTTAACTCCATTGACAATGGATCAGTCTGCACCTGTATGCAGCTAGATATGGACCTCAGTTAAGGCTGGGCAAGTAAGTGACAAGTAACATTGCTTATAAGTAACAGTCAAGTAACAGTCTTTGGTGACAATGATCATCTTCACTAAGAAAGCTGCATATTACACACTCTTGATATGCAGCAACATTACCTTGGCTGAATCTCCGACAATCGACTATTCTGGGGATTACAATTAAAAAGAAACTTAAATGGACCAGCCACATAAATAGCAACAAGTCAGAGGCAGGGAATTCTGTGGCAAGTAACTCCCTATGCCATTCCAGGCCAAAGCAATACACGTGATTACCATAATATTCAAACCCTTGACCCTACAAGGACAGGAGCAACAGATGTGTACAACCATCACCACCTGCACGTTCCTCACTAAGCCTCCCACATCGTTACTTGGAACAACAATATAGTTCCATCAACTATTGCTGGGTCGCAATTTTGGAATTCCCTTCTGAAGGAGACTGCGTGCGTACAAACACCACATGGACTGAAGCAGTTCAGGAAGGCATACCATCAATTGGATGATAAATATTGTCCTTATCAATGATTGCCATATCCTTTGAATGAATGAAGAAAAAAAGCATCCTTCTAGTATATAAACTTCCCAACAGATTTCCGCCTTGATTTTTTTTTTCCTGCCTTCACAGTTCAGCAATAACTTTAATAATTTTTCTTCATAAGTCACATTTTAATAGTTGGAATCACTTTTGTCTTTAGTTCCTTCTTATATCTTATCAATGCACATATCTTCCTTCTGCTGCGTCATGGCCAAAATTGCACAGAAACCTGACCTGATTAGTGTGTTATAAAGTCTCAGAGAACATGTGTGCTACTGCTTCTATTCTAATATTGTACTTGCTCTGTGAAAAAGCATAATATTTTCTTGTAAACAAATCCATGGTCATGCATTAAATTACCATTTTCTTTGCTGATATTGAGCACTTCACCCTGGGTCCTTCATTCTCATCAGTGCCTACAAGTCTCAATGCCTATTAACTGTGTTTGTGTGTTTTCAAGTGGAGGGATAGTTTCAGCGTCATGGTATGAGTGCTATTGTAATGGGGTTGTTGGACACTGGATTGTCTTTGATCTATGAAAAGAGCAGAGGCACATGCATATATAGGGTTGGATCTTTACACCCTGCAACTGACAGTTTTGAAGGCGGGGGCATGTAAAATTTAGCAGATGGCTGTCTAAAATTGTAAGAGCTGCGTGATCTTGGCCTAATTGAGATCCTTAAGTGTCTAATTGTTGGCCATTTAACAGTTTCATTCTGCTCCCCCATTGCTATTTTACCTGCAGTGGGGGGGGAGGCCAATACCGTGCAGCTTTTACTATGTGGGCTGGTGTCAGTCAAGAGGTCAGAGATTTTTTTAGAAGTAATGTCTTAACCACCCACTCCCCCCCCCCCCCCCCCCCCGATCTCCATCCTCACTTGCATTCAGCCCCTCCTTCCTAGCCCCTCATGAATCCAGACCCCAGCCCCTTCAACCTCCTCATGGGAATTGACTCCTCTAAGGCAGGACTTCTATTAAATCTATAAAGTTTGAAGTAGTTTTCAGGACAAATGCTGTGAGTACAAACTTTACTCATAGGCCAGCTGACAGCTGTTTCTCCAGCTTGCAAACCTTTCACGTTCATTGCTGTGTTTTCACACTTCCGACCCTGGTAAGTTCCACACAGCTTCGGAAATCCTGTTAAAACCAGAAGTCTACGCAAAATCCACAAGTAATTGATCATTTGTTTATATTTAAGTTACTAAACCAAGGGCTCTGTGTAGCATTGCTGCTCATCTCAACTCATCCTCCGTTAAAACCAGAAGTTCGAAGATCATGTTGGGCTACTGACCTGCCAGCACTTTTCTGCTTGTGCCCCTCATCAGTTAAGAATTTGCCTTAAATACCTCTGTTACTTTCTATGTCTGCAGATGGACATTTAAAGTGAAATCAATTTAACCATGGCTTCATGAAACTTGTGGTGTGAGTTTGCTTCCGATGGGAAGTTTTACACGAAGCGGCAATGCTTATGCTATGTTCTGTAATATAAAGAACTAGGCATGGACATTGGTATTAGAGAATTCAAACGATAATTTGTGCCTCGGTTATGTGCAAACAGTCTATTCTTCAGACATTACTAACTATGCTAGTATTAGCTATTAGTTTGTCCACCATCTGCAAGTTACAAATCTGGAGTGTGATGGAATACTGTCAGTTGCCCGGACGAGTGTAGCTCCAACAACACTCACAGAAAAACACTGGACACCACGCAGGACAAAACAGCACGTTTGATGTGCACCACATCAACCATGTTTAACATGGACTCCCTTCACCACGGGTGCACAGTAGCAACCATGTGTACTATCGGCAAGACACACTGAGTAATTCACCTAAACTTCTCCATTGGCACCTTCAAAGTCCCTGACCTCCCCCACCCAGAAGGATAGGGGGATCATGGAAACATCACCACCTACAAGTCACTTTCAAGCCAGGTACCATCCTGACTTGGACACGTTGCTTTTCCTTCACTGTTGCTGGGTGAAAAAATCTGGATCTCTTTCCAAAAAGCACTGTGAGTGTCCCTATGCTCCAAAGAAGGCAACAGTTCAAGAAGGCATTGCATCACTGCCTTCACCAGACAGTTAAGGATGGGCAGTATTTGCTGGATTAGCCAGTGATGCCCACATCCAGTGAGCAAATTTTGAAAAAAAGACAATAGTGTAGAGCATGCTTTCAGTAAAGTGTCATGCTTCTAGTGATCAGACATAAGAGGAATGTGAGATTTTTACACTGCCAGGTCACTTTTCTTTTAAATGTATACTGACGTACTGATGGTAGCATATGGCATAACATCCTGCTTCTTCAGAAGATAAAAGCTAATCCCAAAAAAGATATACAACCTTGTACTTACGTACTTGTGCTGTACTTGTAATTACATGAACAGATAAAACAGAGTTTACAAAACTAACTTTTCAAACTTCAGTGCAGTTACTTGAAGTTTGACAACCAGAGAAGTACATGTGCAGTTCTTTGTTGTTCTTGCTTGATGGCTTGATTGTTGTTACTCAACATCGTTATCATTGCAGTGTTTTTCCTCACCCACTTCGTACATGTATTATGTGTTGTACATTGGTCTGAGCTGACCTCTTTCCTTCACAATGTAGCATTGTGATCAGGAGTGATATTGTATGACTTAGGATGATTGCAAATTTTAGAATCCTTTGTTGATGTACGGATTTTTCAATTTGGACTTCTGGCTTGCACACACTGCTCGGTTCACAATTTTTGTAGCTCTCTATCTACTTGCTCATTGTGCATCTCTTTCATTTTCCTCTGTCTTTGAAGAGGAATGTCTTGTGTTTTGGAATTAGACAGTTGGTTGCTGGGCCAGGTTGACCACACTTGCCTTCTGAGCATATGTTGTGCTGGGAATTTGGACCAAACATGTAACATAGGAGCAGGAGTAGGCCACTCAGCCCACCATTCAATGAGATCTAGGTTGATGTGTGGCCTCACTCCATTGATGCCAAACTCCCCTATCCAAAAATATAACAAGGAGGTCACCTAGACCCTAACTTTAATATTTATTTAAAGACACATGTAAGGTGCTACGTTCCAGATGTAATTTGACTGGTCCACTACTAGCCTCTCGTTTTATGACTTCAGTCCAGCAGCTTCAGACTCCAGCTTTTAGCTCAGCAGCCAGCTGAAATCTTCAGCTAACTGAAAGCAAAACTTAAAAACCTTCCTGGGTCTCTGTGAGCCTTGACCCCACTCACTCATGATTCCTTTTGTCTCATTTTAAACAAACACACCCAGGGAGAACTCCAAAACTGTTTACCTGCCTGTCTGAAGGACACAGTTCAGCTCCACCTGCAAGAGAAAGCATTGAACATGTCTCTCTTAAAGGGACAATACCATCACGTAACATTTAATGATCATTGTTTTATCTATGCTTATCATATTATATGCTAAACTATTTGACTGAAGATAATGGGGTGATGCTGTGATGTGGATCACTCCCCACTTAGAGCGCACACCCTGAAATGGTCTACCAATGTGCTGCAGACCATTGTCAGAAAGTATTTGATCCCAGACAGCTAACAAACTGATAATAGCACTCGTAGTGTCAGCAATGGTTGTGTTCAGTGTGTTGATAAGTCTCTGAACAATGAAAATTTCAGAGAAGTAATTCATCACAAAGAGTGTATTCTTCCTGTGCACCGTGAATAGGTCTGTTGTTACTTTCATCGAAGGAGTGGATATACATAGAGGCTCCCACCAATGCTACAGCTGATATGGTGAACATTTTCATATGCATTCATGAGTCATTGCATATAATGATTTATCCTTAATTCGTGTGCTAGCTGTGTGTTCAATACCCATGTGCACCTGGTGTAAAATGGACATGATATCTTGCTGTGGGAGAGATAAAAGGTACTGCAGATGCTGGAGAATCCGAGATAACAAGCATGGGGCTGGATGAACACAGCAGGTCAAGCAGCATCATAGGAGAACAAGCACGGGGCTGGATGAACACAGCAGGTTAATACACCTCCTCCCACCCACCCTCCTGCAAAAATGCCATCCCCTATTCCCAATTCCTTCGCCTCCGTTGCATCTGCTCCCAGGATGAGACATTCCACTCCCGCACATCTCAAATGTCCTCATTCTTCAAGGACCGCAACTTCCCCCCCACAGTGGTCGAGAACGCCCTCGACCATGTCTCTCGCATTTCCCGGAACACATCCCTCACGCCCCGTCCCCGCAACAATAACCAAAAAAGAATCCCCCTCGTCCTCACATACCACCCCACCAACCTCCGGATCCAACGCATCATCCTCCGACACTTCCGCCATCTGCAATCAGACCCCACCACCAAAGACATTTTTCCCTCCCCACCCTTATCTGCCTTCCGGAGGGACCACTCCCTCTGTGACTCCCTTGTCCGCTCCACACTCCCCTCCAGCCCCACCACACCTGGCACTTTTCCCTGTAACCGCAAGAAGTGCTACACCTACCCCCACACCTCCTCCCTCACCCCAATCGCAGGCCCCAAGAAGACTTTCCACATCAGGCAGATGTTCACCTGCACATCTGCCAATGTGGTATACTGCATCCACTGTACCCGTTGTGGCTTCCTCTACATCGGGGAAACCAACCGGAGGCCTGGGGACCGCTTTGCAGAACACCTGCGCTCAGTTCGCAACAAACAACTGCACGTCCCAGTCGCAAACCATTTCAACTCCCCCTCCCATTCCTCAGATGACATGTCCATCCTGGGCCTCCTGCAATGCCACAGTGATGCCACCCGAAGGCTGCAGGAACAGCAAATCATATTCAGCCTGGGAACCCTGCAGCCCGATGGCATCAATGTGGATTTCACAAGCTTCAAAATCTCCCCTCCCCTAACCGCATCCCAAAACCAGCCCAGCTCATCTCCACCTCCCTAACCTGTTCTTCCTCTCACCTCAAGCCCCACCCCTATCTCCTATCTACTAACATCATCCCGCCCCCTTGACCTGTCCGTCCTCCCTGGACTGACCTATCTCCTCCCTACCCCCCTACCTACACTCACCTTTTACTGGCTCCATCCCCGCCTCTTCGACTTGTCTGCCTCCTCTCCACCTATCCTCTCCTCTATCCATCCTCTATCCGCCTCCCCCTCTCTCCCTATTTATTTCAGAACCCTGTTCCCCTCCCCCATTTCTGATGGCGGGTTTAGGCCCGAAACGTCAAGTTTTCTTGCTCCTATGATGCTGCTTGACCTGCTGTGTTCATCCAGCCCCATGCTTGTTATCCATGATATCTTGCTGTAATTGTTTTAATATCAAGACTTGTTTGTCCTTGAAAAGCCACAATATGATATACCAAGTTAGTGTCTAAATGGTCAAAATGAACAAAACTCTGTGAAACTTTTTAAACTTTTGTGGATGCTCAGCTTCCATAATTATCAATTACAACTGTTCACTGTGGCACTGGTCAAAGATTAACCAATTAATTTTGAGAACTTATTCAACTTCGTAGTTTAGAGCGACATGTAGGTCAAGAGGAATATATTGCTGTTTGTGTGGATTGAATAATCTGCCCAGCACGTCTGATATAATTATTTTTGTCTTTGGCTTGTATCTCTCTTCAAAATCATATACTTGGAGATTTGTTATCTGATTCAACTTTGTCAAGTGTGAGTTGTTCTGCCACAGTGGGTGTAGTTTGAATCTCATGAATTGTGATTATGATGAGACCTGTGCCACAGTTGGAAGTTGGTATCTGCTAGGTAGATTTCAGGAAGCCTAGATGAGCTTGTGTATTGGCATGGTAGTGTGATTCTGCCAACACAAGAAGTTAGTGATCTGTGATACATTGTGAGACAGTCCAGGAGCATCATAAACTGGCTATGGATACCATAGTGTTGAGGAATCCAATAGACATTTATAATAGCTACCCATTGCATACAAATATTACATTTCTCAGGCACATAAGTATCTGAGTTAATACTAAGCTATTAGTTTACAATGATGATTCATGCTTCAAGTGATCTGAGGTAAGATGAAGTCATATGTTATGATGCAATGATGATATGAGTATTTCTCTTAAAGGTATACTGACAACTGCCAATGAAATGTAAAACAACAACTTGAAGACTACTCTTTGGCCTCTACAGATTGCCATTCTATTTCCTTGGTGGTTCGTCTACATTATGTGGACAAATTAAGACAAATCTGCTAAAGTCCAGAGATCTTTTACCTTATCTCAATGTTTCAACATCATTTCCTAAAGGAATCAATGTTAAAATTAGTGTTAGGTTCTGTAGGGCCTTCCTTAGCAGAAAAGAAAGTGTTGAAACATTATACCTGTACCCTGTGAAATGAAATATAGTAGTTTAAATGCTAAATTCCTACATTGGAAGATTAAATAGTTGTTAAAATAAAATAAAATAAATTAGAAAAGAAAAATGTAATATCCTACTTCCAGTATCTCCTGCATTTGATCTTCTGAGAGTGGAGCTAGTGGGGGGTATCTGCTTGGGATCTACTCATGGCAGGGATGGGGGTGAAGAGACATTTCTCAATGAGTTGTGGGCTGCCAGTTAAGACCATTCCTTGTTCCTGGCCACTCCATGGCTAATGCCTGGTGGTACCTTAATTGGGGGTCTGCAGTGCACTTCTTGCTGTCTGTCACCACCTCTGGGGTCTACTCAGGCCATTGTTTGGTGAGGCTGTGCTTCTTGGCTGTCTCTGTTTTGCTCCTTCTCCCATTCCGCCTGTAAGTGGGATGTCCGTTGTGGTTGGGCATGGTGGCATTTCCTGTCCTGTCTCCCTGTCTCACTGTACAGTTCAGGTCAGCAACATGGGGCTCCTTTCACTGGATCATAGTTTGCTGTTTTTGGGAAGTTGAAGATGCTGCAGGGTTTTGTTCCAGCTGAGGTGATGGAATTTGGTGGCTTTCTTGTAGCCTTCTGTTGGCTGTGGATGGCACTCTTCTGCATCGATCTCGCTGTTCCAGTAGCAACCTGTGGAAGGGAGCAGAGAAGTGGAAAAGTGAGGCTGGGGGCAGAGAGGAATGGTAGTCAGGTGAGAACAGAACAGGATATTGAGTAGATGAAGGGGGACACCACGAGAGGAGAACTGGGGTGAGAGAGGGATGAACGAGGGGAAGAGAACAGAAGATGGGAGCACGGCTGCTGAACTGAGCAATGGCTGAAGTCCAGCGGCAAATGTTGGGGTTGGAGTGACCGCCAAGCACAGCACTTGACTTCGGCATGTTCTGTGGGCAGTGGTGGCCTATGTGGCCTCTTGGGATGGGGGTCACAAAAAGGGGCACAGATGGCACCTTTAGCAGGCAGTCTGGGACCTGGTGGGTGGAGGTTCCTTGGTGACGACCTTAGTCAGGGATGCAGCGTATGTAGAAGGTGCATGTGGAATGGCCTCATGTCTGAATGAGAGGGGTCTGTCCAAAATGGCACCATTTGGTGTCAGGTAAGTAGTGGAGCTCTGTATATGATGTTAATCCAAATTGGAAACCTGTCCATTTTTTACTTTATAATTTTTACATCATTCGAGAATGAATTTTTTTTTATCGTTTTACTCATATGACCACAGCTTTCCCTTGACCGAGAATCTGAGCAATCCAATGATGCTTGCCTCAATTTAAGAGTCATTGCTTAGGGCATTGCCAAATTTGCTCCTTGGGTATGACAACAATGTCTTTATCCACTCCACTATCTGTAACCATTTGCCACATCCTATACGCGCTGATCCGTAGCAGGATGCTGTGACCACAAAGGATACTGAAACCAATAATGATTATGAAGATCTACATAAAGAGGGGTTTCTAGATGTCAATCCAAAATTCATAGCATTCGTTATTCTGAAGATCATTTAAACTTAGATCTTCTCGTGAGATATTTGATGTATATGAACATTGGGTTAATTTTTTCAAATAAATGTCCAATAAATCCCCCCCACTTTTATCTGGATTTATCATAACAGTTTGTCTCTGAAATATAATGAACATAACCTATGGAGATATGTGTAAACTTTGACTGTCTACTACAAATTAAGAAACACTATAAATGATACTCAGTTTTTGAGAAAATCTTCTGTGACATTCCCATTGCAGACTTTAACCCCCTTTGTTCTCTAAGTGAATTTGTTTTGGTAGGTTTTCTACATGCTATACCAATCTCAAATCAGAAATGTGAATCTAAGTACCTGTATATATTTGGTTGATGTTTATTTATCCAAAGTTCTACTAAATAATATTGTTTTGCATAGGACCAGATTACCAGGTTTTGTACCAAAAGGAAAGATATGCCGGTCTGTGGGGAAACTGCAGGGGAATATGATTAACTAGGCAGCACTTTTAAAGAGCTGGACATGCACAATGGGTTGAAAGACTGCCTTCTGTAGTGGTTTAGACTACTTCACTAAACATCTCTACCTGTGGGGAAATGTTAAGGTATTCACAATTATTATAACTACCTCATAACAGTAAAGAAATCTTTAATGACAAAGCAGAAACATTGGGAACACTTTCAAGAACGACAAACAAATTTTATCCACTCAACCTTCCTTTCAGGAGTATGATTAACCATGAAGACAAATTCTGTTAAAAATAACACACACAACTGGATGCATTTTCTAGAACACAAAATTTCAAAACCTCATAATTGCATTCATCTCCTCCATACCCTTTCAGTGGGATCCACCTCGTAACTCTAGTTCCCTGTAAATTACCTGCCTGTTCAATTATCATAGATTGTTCAGCTTGAGGAATATTTCACACAGCTCTCAAACAATGAGGCCAGTAACATCAAATTCTGAGTACTTGAAATCAAAATGATTATCTTCTGGAATGTGTATATTAATTTTGTAAGACCGTTTATGATACTTTAATAATCTTGGATTTTGATTTAACGTTTTCTTGTTTTGCAGAGACATTTCTCTGTTTTTGCAGTCAATTTCCCTGGAGCAGATGCACTGGCCACAATATACAGCAACATTCTTAATGCTCATTTTCAAGAATATAGTTTCAGTCACAGCGTAATGAAAATTGCTAATAGTGTTGTTCAAGCTGCTATCTGTCTTCATCAGAAAATGACTCAGAACTTTCTGCCTACAGCAATTAGGTTCCATTATATTTTTAACTTAAGGGATCTGTCCAACATTTTCCAGGTATGTTTACTACTTGAATATTATGAACTGTTGCTTCATGACAATGGATGTAATCTGGTACCATAATAATGCTTTTTCAAATAACTTATTAAAACCAGTTTCTCTCTCAGAAGATTTTTAAAAGCATTTCATTCATATGTAGAGTTTATATGACAGTCTTGATACAGTTCACCTTTCCAGCGAATATTCCTTTAGCCGTCACTGTTTGTACATTAAAAATACAGATCTACTAATGAAAATACACTTAAGATGTTAGTAATCAAGTCACTATTTAAGTCATGCAAATATGACTATAATTAAAAAGTACTTCAAGGCCTGTAAAGTATTATATAAATGCAGGTCTTTATTTTTCTCTTTTAATGTTGTATACCATGATGTTATTTACATTCATGCCAAAAGTTGATTATGAAGTACGTGAAATCTGAAATTACACTATTATAAACTATATTGTTAATTGTTTGCACTAGAGATTGAAATTATGTATTGTAATTTTTGCTGCAGGATTTATTGCCAATAAGCATTATTTCCACAAATGAAGACTATTTAAATGTCCAGTATGCCAGACATACAAATTAACATGATCTTCTCCCCATAACCAGACCCGAGGGAGTTCTGGCAATGCAGAGTTAGATGTTTTGCAGCAGTTAACTTTGCAACCTCTGTGTTACACCAAAAGGATAGGCACAATCAAAATGCTCCTAGTTGTATTTTACTAGAAATGAAAATTTAGTCCAAATTGCTACTTATTTTGATAGCTTTAAAGAAATGATCAATAAATGCTCACAGAAGTATAAAAATAATTGAGTAATAATAGTAAGAGATTGCAATTTCCCAGTATTAATTGAAATACACAATGTATGAAAGGCGTAGAGGGGTAAGAATTCTTAAAATCTATCCAGGAGAGATTTTTAAATCAGCACATAGAAAGTCCTATGAGAGAGGACAGTACTGGATCTAATTTTATTGAACAAGGCAGACACATTGTAAAAGTGTCAGTGGGAGAACAATTCAGTGATAGTGACAAAAACTCAGTAAAATTTAAGTGAATTATGAAAAAGGACAGCATTAGACTGAAAATAAACCTTATGAATTGGGGAAAGATTGGCTTTAAAATGTAAAGACAGGACATGGCCAAAGTGACTGGGTGCAACTACTTGTTGGAAAATCTACATCCGAGCAGTCGGAATCATTTAAAAAGGAAATAGCGAGAGTGCAAGGCCAACATGTTCCGGTAAAGGCGAAAGGTGGGACCAACAAGTCCAGAGAACTCTGATGTCATGGGATGTACAGGAATGCATCAGGGATAAAAGGGAAACTTATTACTCATACCCAGGGGCTTAAAACAGCTAAAGCCGTAGAGGAGTACAGGAAACGCAGAGGAGTGCATAAGAAATATGAGAGGACAAAAGGTAGGTGGGTAAAATAAAGGAAAACGTAAAAGCATTTTGTAAGTATATTAGAGCAATAGGATAACTAGGCAAAGGGTATTATCTATTAGGACAAAGTAGCAATCTGTGATGTAGATGAGGTTTTAAATAAGTACTTTGAATCTATATTCATTATAGAGCAGGACAGATCATCTATAAAGATGAAGGAATGGGACTATGATATACTTGAACAAATTAGCATTGAGTGGGGAAGGAAATATTCATGATTTTGGTGGGATTAAAAATCAGTAAATCCCCAAGTCCAGATGAGATACATCCTAGGCTGTGGGAGGCAAGTGAAGAGATTTAATGGGCTAAAAAATTAACTTTCAACTTCTCCCTGGCCACAGAAGAGATTCCAGAGGACTGGAGGGTAGGTAATATGGTACAGTTGCTCAAGAAGAGTGTTAGGGATGAACCTATGGGTCAGTGAGTCTAACATTAGTGGTAGGGAAGCTAATGGAAAAAAAATTCCAAGGGAACAGAATCAATCTCCATTTAGGCAAACATTAATCAAGATTTTCATCTTGACTTTGTGCGGGTGTGGGGGGGGGGGGCGGGGGGTTGGGGACCAGTGGCGGAGAGATCATAATTTTGTGTTTTTTGAGGAGGTGACTAGGTAATTAAATGAGTGCGGTGCATTTGATTTAGTCTGCATGGACTTCAGTAAGCCTTCACATGACCAATCTCCCATGCAATGAAGGCCCTGACAGAATCCCAGCTAGTGCTAAAGAACTTGCGCTACCCAAAACTGATGGCAACTTAGCTAAGCTACAACCCTGTCATCGACTCAACAAAGAGCAGGACAAATCAATCATCACTCCATTAGTCTACTCTCAATCATCAGCATAGGGAGATGTCTTTGATGGTGCCATTACTCACCAATAACCTACTCACTGATGTTTGGCCCTAGCAGTAGCTGAACCATTCAGCTCCAGATCACATTACAATCTTGGCCCAAATATGGACAAAGTTTGAGAGTTGAAGTGAGAGCAGTTGTTAGTCTCCTTGTCAGTGCCCTTTCCCCTCTCTACCCCAGAGATCGTAAGAGTTACAGCTACTTATACAGAGCATTGCCTCTGCAGTCAAAATGAAATTTTCATAGCAAAGGTAAAGGATTTCCTGTTTTATGGAAAATCTGTTTAAAAGTAATAGCGTTGCTGTATATAGATACAAATTTTTTGGAAGGGGCTGAAGTAGCATCACTTTACATTGAATGGAGTATACCTGTGAATTAAGGATTACACCTTTATAAAAAAATCCTGAGATGTGTCTATTTCAAACACTGAGGCAAGGAGAAAAATAACACTATTGACTTTATACCTTGTTAGCTAGAGCTGAACTTATAAATATTATTTAAACTGCAAAATTTATTCTACATTGGAATATGGCAACTTTCCTCAATCTAAGTTGAGTTCTTCTTCAAACATCAAATGGGCTGAAGTTTGAAATTGGAACAAAGCCATTAGTTCTCAAAGGATAAACATCTGTATTTTATCATGTTAGGAAGTGTAAACATTGTAGTGTGGGCTGTTGTGGTGCAGTAATAGTGTCCCTACCCGTGAGCCTGAAGGCTAAGCTTCAAGACCCAGCTGCTCCAGAAACCTGTAATAACAATTGAGGCCCCCCTTGTTGTGCAGAGGTCGAGCCTGTACCTCTGGAGTGAGAGGCCTGTGTTCAAGTCCCACCTGCTCCAGAAACCTGTAATAACAATTGAGGCCCCCCTTGTTGTGCAGAGGTCGAGCCTGTACCTCTGGAGTGAGAGACCTGTGTTCAAGTCCCACCTGCTCCAGAAGTGTACTAAAAGCTCTGGACAGATTGATTAGAAAAATGGGTTAAATAAAAAAATAAATAAGTAAACATTGTAGTGAGGGATCTATTGGTGTAGTGATGTCCTTACCTCTGAACCAGTCAACCAAAGTTTAAGCCTCGCCTTCTCGAGGGGTATGTGATAACTTCTCTGAGCAGGTTGGTTAGAAAAATATCCAAACATTGTGGTGGGGCCTTCTTGTGGCGCAGTGGTAGTGAGGAGGCTCTCATTCAAGTCCCACCTGCTCTAGAGATGTGTAAAATATCTCTGATCAGGTTGGTCAGAAAAATAGGTTAAATGAAAAAAAATTGTAGTCGCCCTCTTGTGGCACAGTAATATTGTCCCTACCCCTGGATTCAAGTCCCACTTGCTCAAGAGATGTGTAATGATATCTCTGAACAGGTTGATTAGAAAAATAGGTTCAATAAAAACAATTTTCAAAAAATTAAACATTGTAGTTGCCACTTTCCCCTCTCCCTTCCCCCCACCCACACGTATGGCTCGCATTGTCCATAATGGGACTTGCTTGTAAATATTTGTTTGGCTACATGGGTGATTACTGGTGGTGGTTAAAAGAAAAATTAATTTTTTTTAAAATTACAGTAATTTTTGGTTGTAGGAAATCGCTGAGTTGTGCATAATAGCTTTTCTGGGCATAGAAATAAAAAATAACAGTGTAGTTCAGGGTGTCTTGTAGCACAGTGGTAGTGACCCTACCTCTGAACCAGGTAGCCCAGGTTCAAGTCCCATCTTCTCCAGAAATGTGTAATCTCGTCTCTGAACATGTTGATTAGAAAACATCCAAATATTGAAGTTATCAGAGGTGGTGATTTGGTGACTGAGGGGGAAACATTCTGGATATAAAATAAAATTGTAGTTTCTGACATTTGAAGCATAGACAAAGGGTGACATAATTTAAGAATCTTTCAGGAACCTATCAGAAATCAATCAATATTTAATATTTGTGGAGGCTGGATGTCTTATACTGTATAAAGGTGGACAAATCCCCAGGATCTGATCAGGTTACCCTAGAACTCTGGGGAGCTAGGGAAGTGATTGTTGGGCCCTTTGCTGAGATATTTGTGTCACCGATAGCCGCAGATAAGGTGCCAGAAGACTGGAGATTGGCTAACGTGGTGCCCCTATTTAAGAAAAGTGGTAAGGAAAGGACAGGGAGCTATTGACCAGTGAGCCTGATATCGGTGGTGGACAAATTGTTAGATGGAATCCTGAGGGACAGGTTTTACATGTATTTGGAAAGGCAAAAATTGATTAGGGATGGTCGATATGGTTTTGTGCGTGGGAAATCATATCTCATGAACTTGATTGAGTTTTTTGAAGAAATAACAAAGAGGATTGATGAGGGCAAAGCAGTGGACATGATCTACATGGACTTCAGTAAGGTGTTCAACAAGGTTACTCATGGCAGACTGGTTAGAAAGATTAGACCGCATGAAATACAGGGAGAACTAGCTTTTTGGATACAGAACTGGCTCGAAGATAGAAGACAGAGGGTGATGGTGGTGGGTTGCTTTTCAGACTGGAGGCCTGTGACCAGTGGTAAGCCACAAGGATTGCTGTTGGGTCCACTGCTATTTGTCATTTATATAAATAATTTGGTTGTGAACACAGGAGGTATGGTTAGTAGGTTTGCAGATGACACCAAAATTGGAGGTGTAGTGGACAACGAAGAAGAGTACAATGCGATCTTGATCAAATGGGCCAATGGGCCAATGGGCCGAGAAGTGGCAGATGGAGTTTAATTTAGATAAATGTGAGGTGCTGCATTTTAGGAAGGCAAACTAAGGCAGAAATTATACACTTAATGGTAAGGTCCTGTGGAGCATTGTTGAACAAAGAGACCTTGGGATGCAGATTCATATTTCATTGAGAGTGGAGTCGCAGTTGATAGGATAACGAAGAACGTGTTTAGTATGCTTGCCTCTATTGGTTGGCACGTTGAGCATAGGAGTTGGGAGGTCATGTTGCAGCTGTACATGGCCACTTTTGGAATACTGCATTCAATTCTGGACTCCCTGCTTTAGGAAGGATGTTGTGAAACTTGAAAAGGTTCAGAAAAGATTTACAAGGATGTTGTCAGGGTTGGGGGGTTTGAGGTATAGGCTGGGTCTATTTTCCCTGGAGCATCTGAGGCTGAGGGGTGACCTTACAGAACTTTATAAAATCATGAGGGGCATTGATAGCATGAATAGCCCAAGTCTTTTCCCCAGCATGGGGGAGTCTAAAACTAGAGTGCGTAGGTTTAAGGTGAGAGGAGAAAGACTTAAAAGGAAGCTAAGAGGCAACTTTTTCACGCAGTTGGTGGTGCATGTATAGAATGAGGTGCCAGAGGAAGTGGTGGAGGCTGGTCCACCATGGGTATATGAATAGGAAGTGTTTAGAGAGATATGGGCCAAATGCTGGCAAATGGGACTAGATTAATTTAGAATATCTGGTTGCCATGGGTGAGTTGAGCCAAAAAGTGTGTTTCTGTGCTGGACATCGCTATCTCTTCAAAATTTACAAACCAGGGAAACCTGATACAAAATCGTAGGCTGTTGGGTTATGCACTAATAATATTCCCTAGTAATGCTATACAATATCCAACTCACCATAAAAAAAACTACGGAAAATTTAACGTGCCTTTAAATACTGGCTCAGTGGCTCCGAATCACTAATTGTATGAGGTTTTAAAGGGCAACCACACGAGCAAAATATTTATTTACCCATTTCCAGAGTAACTTGTGACAGTCCAACCACAAACACTTTAAAGACCACTGCTTAAGTTGTTTCAGAGATAATAGGTACTGCAGATGCTGGAGAATCCGAGATAACAAGGTGTGGAGCTGGATGAACACAGCAGGCCAAGCAGCATCAGAGGAGCAGGAAAGCTTGACGTTTCGGGCTTAGACCCTTCATCAGAAATGGGGGAGGGGAAGAGGGTTCTGAAATAAATAGGGAGAGAGGGGGAGGCGGATAGAAGATGGATAGAGGAGAGGATAGGTGGAGAGGAGGCAGACAAGTCAAAGAGGCAGGGATGGAGCCAGTAAAGGTGAGTGTAGGTGGGGGTGTAGGGAGGAGATAGGTCAGTCCAGGGAGGACGGACAGGTCAAGGGGGTGGGATGAGGTTAGTAGATAGGAGATGGGGGTGGGGCTTGAGGTAGGAGGAGAGGATAGGTGAGAGGAAGAACAGGTTAGGGAGGCGGGGATGAGCTGGGCTGGTTTTGGGATGCGGTTGGGGGGAGGGGAGATTTTGAAGCTTGTGAAGTCCACATTGATACCATTGGGCTGCAGGGTTCCCAAGCGGAATAGGAGTTGCTGTTCCTGCAGCCTTCGGGTGGCATCGTTGTGGCACTGCAGGAGGCCCAGGATGTTTAACAGTTTGTACATGCTCTCCTTTTTGACACTATGCCTCCTCTCTTCTTGGTGCCTCACAAATATGTCAGGGTTTTACAATTGGCATTGGACCTAAACCAGACATATTAAAAGATTGTTATCAGAAATAGCTGTGTGATCTAGCCACCCTGTATTATAAATGGTTTTGGCCACATTAGGGGCAGGAGCAACTTGGTAATTGATGCAGTATTGTTTTTATCTACGCCTATCATCTTGTTCCCAAGAGGCCCCCATAAATCAGTCGCCCCTGTCTTACCTATACACTTTGTGTCATATTTTTAATTTCAATGGAAAATGCAATTATATTCTTTTCATTGGAATGAATGGTGGTTTAAATAAAAAGTAGACACCACAGAATATCAAACGTGAAATATCTTGACAACACTTAAATTCATAGATTCATACAGGGCAGAAAAGGCCCTTCAGCCTGTCATATCTGCACCAACGTAACTACCACTAAAAGTGTACCAATCCCATTTCCCTGAATGCTTTGATATTTGAAGTACTGATCTAAGTTTTTTCTAAAGAGAGCAAAGTTTCCAGCCCCCAGCATCCTCCCAGGCAGTGTATTCCAGATTCCTGGCACCCGCTGAGTGAAGCGTTTTTCCCCAAATCCCCTCTGAATATCCTGCCCCTTACCCTAAAATTATGCCTCCTCATGATTGATGCTCAGCTTGGGAGAGCAGTTGCTCTCCATTCACCGTGTTCATACTTCTCATAATCTTATACACCTCAATCATATCTCCCTCAGTCTTCTCTGCTCTAAAGAAAACAATCCAAGCCTGTCTAGTCCCTCCTTATAGCTCAATTTCTCCATCCCAGGTAACGTCCTGATGAACCTCTTCTGTACCACCTGTAGTGCTATCACATCCTTCCTGTAGTGAAGTGACCAGAACTGCACTCAGTACTCCAGTTGTAGTCTGGCCAGGTCTCTCTACAACTTCAACATAACCTCCTTGACTTTATATTTCATACCACGACTAATGAAAGCAAGTGTCATATGATATATAACTGTTAGAAGTGAGAAAAAAGCAATAATTTCCTCAGGGTTGCTTCTGATTTTCGGTAGAAGCTGAAAATTTCATGTCAATCGACAACACTTCAAATGTATGTAGCCCCTTTCACGAGGTGAAATGTTCCAAGACTTGTGTTATCAAATAACATTTGACTCCAAGCCACATTGGAGATATTAGGGTGTGTGACCAAAGCTTGACTATAGCAATAGCTTTCTAAGATGTACTTTAAAAGATCAGAGAGGAATTAGGAGCCAGGGAGTTTTAGAGAAGCACTTTCTGAGTTGAGGACATGGGCAGCTAAAGGCATGGTCACCAAATGGTAGATTAAATTAAATTAGGGATTAAGCAAGAGGCAAGAATTGAAGGAGTGCTGAGACCAGTCAGGAATGGTGGAATTTATAAAGACAGAGAGTCAGTGTATTTTAAAATGAGGATAAGAATTTTTTTATGAGTCATCGCAGGAACAGGAGTAAGTGCATGTGAAATGGTTGAACAGGACTTCTGCAAGTTAGCATTTAAGCAACAGAGTTGTGGCTGAACCCAAACTTGGGGAATGTGGAAGGAGAACAATGGAATAATCGAGCTTAAAGCTAACAAAGACAGAAATTGAGCAGCACGTTGGGTTTGAAGTGGAAGTAGGTGTTTTTTGAGATGTTACGGGTATGGTGTTGATAGCTCAGCATGGAGTCAAATAGCCCCAATGATGAGGTTTAGCATTAAGCAGACTCAATGGTGAAACATCTCCGTAATTAATCTCCAGTTGATCTCAATATATATCTGTAAATGAGAATTAGCCTGACAAAAAAAATCAATTTTACACGTGGTCTTGCTGTACCAGCAGGATATATCTCTTGTTACTCATTCCTCCCATTATAAAATAAAATGCAATGTGACTTACTTTGAGCAACACAATGGGTAGTCCTTTTGTATGTGTCATTATTTCTCTAAAAACACACAAGTAACCATTTTTATATTCAGAAGACTTGTCAACATTTTTGTTCTTTTGGTTTCTAGGGTATACTGTTTGTAACTCCGGATTGTGTACGGCTACCTACAGACTTGATTCATTTATGGCTTCATGAATCATCCAGAGTCTATGCTGACAAACTCATGGAAGAAAAAGATATTGAACACTTCTACAAAATCCTTGTGGATACTGCAAAGAGATACTTTGAGGTACACTGTAATGCTGTGACATTTGAATATAGATTTTTATGATTGCTTCATAAGCTTTCTCCTAAGTCCAGAATGGTATCCAAACATTACCATCAGTGTACAAGACCATGTTCCCATGGCCTTAAATTGTATGTTTGTTTTAATAAATAAATTGTTAGCCATCCTAAAACAACAACCCATTGTGCAAGGGTTTTTCAGTTCTTAGGCTGCAGACCTAGTGTAGAGCAGGCAACCTATGTTCCATTTGTTGGTGGTAAGGGATGTTTTAATAAGGTAATATAAACACACCACTTAGAAGCACAAGTAGGTAATTTGACTTCTCAAGCTTGCTCTGCTGTTCAATAACATTTTAAAGAAATCTGGCGTTGAAGTCTGACAGAACAATTTGCATTGAAGAGAGTGCTAGGTATCTTGGATTTTGAAGGGTGAAATGGTTTGCCTGCCTGGAAATATGAAAATTCATCTTGGCTTCAGAAATTGGGAGAACTCTGGATAAGGTGGGAAAACCACTACTCTGAGTTTAAAATGATGGGAAAACTCTGAAAATGTGGGAAAACACAAGAAGCAGTAGAAAGGACAGTTTGCCGTGAACAAACTGAATTAAAAAGCTTTAAAGCAGTAATTTACTACAGAACTACCGATTTAAAGCTTTGTGGAATAATTCAGTATAATGTAACAGAAATAGAGAGATTCACTGATTTCTGAATGTCCAGCTTATGAACACTTGTGCTCATGAACATGATCCCATACAGAAGTGTAATTTTAAACACCCAACATACAAACCTTTCTGGTACTGAATAGCTGTTTTACATTGTCCTGCATTACATTCCAGCTTGCAAACAAATGAACTTGAGAATGGACTCCAGAAGAGAACTCGTTTGCAACCCAGGGACTACTTGTAGAGTTAAAACAACTGACAAATAATGGAAATGCTGCAACATTGTTTACAAAGTCTAACAAACTCTGCAGTCATTCAATTTGAAACAGTGCCAGTGTATTCAAGAACACAAACTTTTAAAAATAATCGCAATTGTAAAGCTGTACTAAAATTATAAAATTATACAGATTTAAAAATGCCTCACAGCGGTGAGACTAATCAGTACATTGAGAAGAAATGGAAAAAGTTATAAATCTTCCTACCAGATTAAATGTAAAAGAACGACCATATAGAGTTCAAAATTGGACTATATTGAGTCCACATTTCGTAAATACAGGACTGCCTCAAAATTAAACATAAAGCATGAAGCTGAGCAAATGAGTACACCACAGGAAGTGCTTATTTAATGTGGTGCTATTTAGCCTTGTTCTAGTTTAACATTGATCCATTATTGAGGCCTGAAATCTTGTTCAGTGTTGCAATATTCCATCACATACCTGACTTTTGTGCCTTGTAGATGATGAACAGACTTTGGTGAGTCAGGAGGTGAGTTACTTGCTGCAGGATTCCTAGACTCTGACCTGACCTTACAGCCACTGTATTTATATGGCTAGTTCAGTTCAGTTTCTGGTCAATGGTAACTTCCAAGATGTTGACAGTGGGGAATTCGGTGATAATAATACTATTTAATGTCAAAGGATGGTAGCTTGATTCTTTCTGTTGGAAATGGTCAATACCACTTTAGTGTAGAATGAAGTGCAGTTAAAAATAAAAATGCAGAGTATTCCTTAAATGGTGAGAAACTGGGAAGTGTTGATGTAGAAAGGGATTTGGGATTCAGATCCAAATAAATCCATGATCAACACCATAGGCAATCAATATGATCGTAAATTGAAACTAAATGACAATTTAATAAATCTTGAAGCTGTAGCTGCTCAGCTAAAATATTTGCCCTTTGTTTTTACTGTTTTGACTCCACATTCAGAAATGTAAAGCAAAAACAAATCGCTGGAGAAAGCAAATTTAATGTTTCAGGTCTGATGATTCTCCATCTTGAGTCCTGATGAAGAGTAGAGCCCTGGTAGTGCTGCTACTTGACAGCTGGCCATTTAAGATACTTTAGCCTCGTTCTGGTCCCTTCATCCCCCACAACCAAACTCCGCTTTCTTCAAGGGATCCCTGTCATTAAGTCATCCTCTCTATGATTGGCAATGACACTGCTGAACTGCCAGTGCAATCAGAGTGCTGATTGCACTGGCAACTCTTGGAGCTTTCTTTGGATGGCAGCAGCAGCAGTGACTTATTGGCTGCTGCTTAGAATATGCCATCCAGGATATTTTCATGTACTGAAAAAGGATCTCCTCTGACCTTGAATGCCATCGGACTTCTAGGTCCAGAGAAAATTCAGCCACTGATCTTTGCTTTCAATTTAAAGAAAGATATAAATGCAAGTAAATCATTTAATATCTCCTCTACTAGCTGGGCACATATCTAACTTGATTAAATTTAATCAAAGTTCAAAGCTAATGATTAAACAAAAGAACGTTACATAAATGGTACTAATTTATGTTGCCATGTCTGACTGTAGGTTATCGATGAACATATTTTTACCCAGAAGCCATTGATTTACTGCCACTTTGCCCAAGGTGTTGGCGAGCCCAGATATTTGCCTGTAACCAATTGGAAAAAGCTACATAGAATTCTTACAGATGCCCTGGAACATTACAATGAACTGCATGCAGTGATGAACCTTGTCCTATTTAAAGAAGCAATGCAACACATGTAAGTACAATTAACTACAGGAAGATTTTTTTTCACCAGTTTTATCATAATCATATTCTTCCACTTCCCCTCATCCCCAATCTGCTATATCTTGTCCCTCGGTGCTACTCCAACTGAAATGCTGATCATCACACTTTCTTTCCTGGTTCCCATGTACGTTGATACGCTAAACATTTTATTCTCCTCAGATACTGTCCTTCTGTTAATGGTTATGGGTGACTAAAATGTACAAGAAACTGAAAATCAAATTTGTAGTAATAGCCTGGATGATGAGTTCGTAGAATGCTCTCAAGATTGTTTCTTACAGCAGCATGCTCTAGAAACAATCGTACAACATGTTACATTAGATTTGGTACAGTGTAATTAACATCCTTAGAGTAAATGCACCCCTAGGAAGCAGCGACCAAATATGATAGAATTTTGCAATTTGAAAGGGAGAAGATTGGACTTAGACTAATATTTTAAACTTAAGCGCAATCATTAGGGTGATAAAAGTTGGGCCAGCAGGAGTGAACTGATATATTAGGGTAGGGAACATATCCATAGAAAAGCAGTTGTAGACATTTAAGGGGATATTTCAGAATATACAGAATTAGTATATTACAACTGTAAAGAAAAAAATCTAAAAGAAGGACCCACCATCTAACTAAAGAAGTTATGAAAAGCACCAGAAAATAGTGTACAACTAGACAAAGATAAGTGGCTGGGCAGATGATTGCTCAGAATACAAAGAATGAACAAAAGGTTCATCACGAGGGAGAACCTCCAAATATGAGCAAAAGCTAGCTAGGAATGTGAAAATGGATGGCAGGAGATTCCGCAGATAGATTAAAAAAAAAATAAGTAAAGTGAGGTATGGTCTTCTAGAGAGTGAGAATTGGGAGTGAAGAGTAGGAAGTAAGGAAATGGCAGTTGGAGTGAGTGAATATTTTAATTCTGTCCTCCCAATAGAAGAGACAAAACCATTCCAGTGAGAGCTTTAAATCAGGAAGTGGAATGCAGAAAGGAACCTTATGAAATTTCAGTCACCAGGGAAGCGGTACTAAGCGATCTGATGGAACTGTAGGCTGACAATTCTCTGGGTTCTGATGGACCATGTCTTTGCCATGTTGTATGTGTTTTTCTCTGCGTCAGAAGTGAGGACTTGATGGTTTTTGGCAGCCAGCCTGACTCCTTGGAAGATCCCACCTGTGAGACAAGTCCCATGTGTTGATTCCTGCCTCCAACTTGAATTCCAACCACCCATATCAGAATAAGGGATCACATGTTTCGAACTAGATGAGAAATTTCTTGATACAAAAGCTTGGGAATCTTCGGAATTTTCCACGCAAGAGAGTTGTGGATGTTCAGATTTGAATATATTCAAGACAAGGGTTAATAGATTTTTAGATATCAAGGGAAGTAAGGAATGTAAGAATACTGCAAAAAGATGATGTTGTCGATCAGCCATGATTTTAATGAATGGTGGAGCTAGTTTAAAGTAGCAAATAGCTTACTTCAGCTCCTGAGATTTTTAATATTCTTGTGTAATGCATAAGTCACCTTTCACAAAAGAACGCATTGAATTTTTTCCTGCTGAGCGAATGTTGTTCAGGTAGAATGCTGACTGAATTGTCTTCTCAGTACTGGGGCAATGGCATTGGGTTTGGAGGTAGCAGTGCAGAAGGCCCAAGTCATTTATAAGCATCCTTCTAGCATTGATGGTTGTGACAGCAACGCTATGATGTTGACGTAGAAAGGTTT
The DNA here is from genome assembly GCA_024137785.1 of Ginglymostoma cirratum. NCBI lineage: Eukaryota > Metazoa > Chordata > Chondrichthyes > Orectolobiformes > Ginglymostomatidae > Ginglymostoma > Ginglymostoma cirratum. The sequence goes on from JAHRHZ010000144.1 coordinate 40,456,781, forward strand.
CCAGGATTTGGTGCAGATTTTGGCAGCAGTATAGATGTTGAGACAGCCGTGCAATTGGTGACCATTGTGGTGACAGGCAATTTTTGACCATCTGTCCTTGGCTTGCCTAGCCTATGGATATAGATCATTTTGAAGACAATCCACTAGCAGAAACCGATTAGCACTACATTAGGGACTATACAAGTCACTGTCAAAAGTAAAAGCCATAACTGAGGCACAAGCACCTAAAATATAAACCAACTACGATCATTTTTGATTTTGCTAAATTGCTATGGCAAGTTTATCTTAAACATTGCAACCATTTTCAACTCCTGCGCCATTTATTATGCCAAAACAAGAACTGGAAATGGGAAGATCAATGAGAAAGATCCTTTACATTAGCCAAAGAAGCTTTATTAAATGCAGAAGTCCTGACCCGTGTGACCCAAACTTAACATTGCAGCTAGTATCATTTTATGGGTTGGCAGCAGTCATTTCTTACGTCTTATCAATTGGATTGAAAAAAATCAGAAGTCACGTGACAGCAGGTTATAGTCTAACAGGTTTATTTGAAATCACAAGCTTTTGGGGCGCTGCTCCTTCATCAGGTGAAGTGGAGGGAAGCGCATCCGAAAGGTTGTGATTTCAAATAAACCTGCTGGACTATAACCTGACTTCTCACATTGTCTAAGGTAAGTTCAAGCTACAAAGGCTAAAATTTTGTAATAGTAAGTTCTTAATATACGAAAATGCTGAAAAATTGGCAAAAATACTGTATTCTAAATGGGGCCTAACTAGAGCTTTATAAAGTCTCAGAAGCACGTCGCTGCTTTTATATTCCAACCCTCTTGAGATAAATGACAACATTCCATTCGCTTTCTTAATCACAGACTCAGCCTGCAAGTTAACCTTTAGAGAATCCTGGACTAGCACTCCCAGATCCCTTTGTACTTTGGCTTTATGAATTTTCTCACCGTTCAGAAAATAGTCCATGCCTGTATTCTTTTTTCCAAAGTGCAAGCCCTCGCATTTGCTCACGTTGAATTTCATCAGCCATTTCCTGGACCACTCTCCTAAACTGTCTAAATCATTCTGCAGCCTCCCCACCTCCTCTGTACTACCTGCCTGTCCACCCAACTTCGTATCATCGGCAAACTTCGCCAGAATGCCCCCAGTCCCTTCATCGAGATCATTAATATATAAAGTGAACAGCTGCGGCCCCAACACTGAACCCTGCGGGACACCACTTGTCACCGGTTGCCATTCCGAAAAAGAGCCTTTTATCCCAACTCTCTGTCTTCTGTCGGACAGCCAATCCTCAATCCATGCCAGTAACTCACCTCGAACACCATGGGCCCTCACCTTACTCAGCAGCCTCCTGTGAGGCACCTTATCAAAGGCCTTTTGGAAGTCTAGATGGATAACATCCACAGGGTTTCCCTGGTCTAACCTACTTGTTACCTCCTCAAAGAATTCTGACAGGTTTGTCAGACACGACCTCCCCTTACTAAATCCATGCTGACTTGTTCTAATCCGACCCTGCACTTCCAAGAATTTAGACTCTGCTTTCTCTCCACGGATGGTGCCAGACTTGCTGAGTTTCTGCCGCACTTTAGGTTTTTGTTTCAGATTTTGAGCGTTTGTTTTATTTTAGGGCCACAACACTGATAGTTGCCTTGTCAACCAGACCAGGCTCCAGGGGCCATCATCCACCTCAACCTTTGTGCGAGAGGTCAAGGTGAGAAATGAGGCAACCTTTTTTTTTGGTACAGCCACCATTTGTCCGAATTTAGAGTATGAAAATCTGACTCCTGGAATAACAATCCACAGCAAAAAAAAAAAGGTCAGTAATTAAAAAAGGCCCCGAAGATGTCACATTGTCAATCTTACACCTATGGCCTGTGGGGCAGAAAGTTTGTTGTCTTTACCCAGTCTTTCCAAAGTGGTAAACCCACATCAATGTAGTGGACTTTTAACTGCATATGCAGTTCAAGATGGAGACCTACCATTGCCACCATCTTCAGGCATGGGCAAAAATGCCAATCATGCAGTAATAATCAGATTCCAAAAGTAAACGTCATTAAGAGGAACAATTCTAATGTGCAGGGTGTAGAGCTGGATGAGCACAGCAGGCCAAGCAGCATCAGAGGATTAGGAGCCTTCCTGCTCCTCTGATGCTGCTTGGCCTGCTGTGTTCATCCAGGTCTACACCTTGTTATCTCAGATTCTCCACCGTATGCCGTTCCTGCTATCTCCTGAAACTATTCTAATGTGCGTACAGTTTCATTTAGATTTGAGATGAGTTTACCTGCTTTTGGAATTAATGTTTTCCAACTATATTTTTCAATTTAGGTGGTATTTGTAGCCAATTCCATAAAATTGAAATGTGGGGAACATTAAAATGTGTCTTAATCTACCAACCTTTTATGAGTTGATGTAATGCATTAACCAACAGCATTTAATAGAATTTGTTTTTTCTGGTAACAAATTTTCATTCCTGCTTACCAGGGAAAAGTATTTTAATTTGAGCTGATTTGTTACAAATGTTTTTATTGAGATCATGTTTAATTGACATAGCTGTCGAATAAGTCGCATTTTGGAGGCTCCACGAGGCAATGCCCTTTTAGTTGGTGTTGGAGGAAGTGGCAAACAAAGCTTGTGTCGTTTGGCTGCATTTCTCAGTTCACTGGAGGTGTTTCAGATTATACTGCGGAAGAACTATGGCATTCCTGATCTCAGGGTAAGAGTTCTGATTCTTCAAAAAAGTAACTACATTTTGACCTAAGAGTTCCTTACTACTTCTTTTTATCTTAATGATTACACAGAGTGACGTTGCTGCTTTATATATTAAAGTTGGAGTGAAGAACATTGGCACAGTATTCCTTCATACAGATGCTCAAATACCAGATGAACGATTCCTTGTTCTAATTAATGACATGTTGGCTTCAGGTAATAGATCATTTTAATTCAAATGTAAGTAATTCAGTTTGATACTTTCTCGTAATAGCAGCACAGATTTCTGCATAAAGAGTTTGACAGGAATATTCATCCTTAGAACAGTTCAGACATATGATATTTAAAATGAGTAGAGGTCATTGGATTACTGAATAGACTTCATCAGTAGAGGTGAGGGGTCGACCGTAAAGACTAGTTATATAACATCCATTACCTCACCTTTTGTGACCCTTTTGAAGCATGCAAGCCAAACATAATTTGCTGCAATCAATAAATGCTGAATGCATTCAAGAAAGATCTTTACACTGTTTAGCATGGCTAATGTGCAAACCTCTTTCCAGGATATTTCAGAGACAAGTTTTGAGAGTTCATCTTCTTGGATACTTTTTGTAGGTGATTATATTTTAAGTATAGCTTTTAAAAGGAAAAGTAGTTCAGCTATTTTCATAGTGAAATGTGCATCTTGAATCAGAGGTCTTTTCTGTAACAGGTTTTCTTTTGATGTTACTTTATTCTGTAATAATTTATATGCCTTTGCTGTATCTGGATAAAAATTGAACTGGTGTTAAGAATGGTGCATTTGTTCACTTCAGTGCAAATATCGTTCCATTACATAAAACTAGTACGATAACATTCTTTGAATTAAAAGAAAAAATTTATGTGTACCTCCAAAAACCCAAACTATTTTAAAACCATTTCAAGTGCTTCTCTTAATCAGGTTTTCTAAAATCTAAAATAAACTCCTGACTGGCTGAACAACACTATTAATCATATTGAGAACCCTTTTATGGCATCAGTATGCATAGTGATAAAATATTTTCAAATGTTTCTTTGACATCAAGGACAACTGCTCTCACCTTTCATCTGACTAACAGCTCAGGCATGTATGACTTGATGGGAGCTGCAACGGGGTATAACTTGAGTTATACTACAACTCTGTATTACTGATAAATTTTTTTTTAACAGTAATGTAAAAGTGACAATATAGTTCCAGACCCTAACTGATTCTAGAGTGGAGACATTGTGGGATCTGACTGGAAGAGGCAGTCTTGAGTTTGTCATCATAGCTTCCGTACACTGTCAAAATGGGTTTATAAATTGTTCAGAAGGATTATTCTGTTCATTGTATGTTTGTATATTTATTATGGTTAATTAAATGTAGGTGTTGGGTTGTAACTCATGATTCATAATCACCATTAGTATCTTCAGACTAAAACTTGGCTAAGGGGTTAGGAGGTCCATGCTTCTAATGTACAAGTCTGGAAATAAACACAAAAGGAAATAACGACTGGCTCTGTTTCTATTCTTCATCAAGTGGCTTTATGAAAATTTAAAATGGCCGCAGAGGGTATCTGCCCAGATGAAGGTTGAAAGCTAGGAAAATTGGCCTGCTCTGCTCTTCAATATGATCATGGCTGGACTGATTGTGGCCTCAACTCTACGCCCCCATCTACTTTCGACCAGCTTTGACTTCCTTGTTGGTTAAGAATCTATTTATTTCTGCCTTAAAAAAAAATTAAGTGATCATGCTGTTGGGAAAACAGAGTTGCCAAACTCATGGCCATCTGCATTAATATAGATTCCAGATAATGCTAGTTTTAGGGGAGTAATGATGCTGAATGCTAATAGTTTTGCAGTCATTACTGTGCTTAGTTCTATCCCTTCCTTAATTAATGCATTCCCTTTCCTCTGCAAAGTGCTGTTGTGTTCCAATTCTGTGTCATGACATCCAAAATATCTGTCCATTTCTCACAAGAATGCCTCTTAAAATTGTTCATCGGACTTTTGATCTTGTTATAACTAACGTTGGAATACATGATCACTGTCTAGTCCCCTCCTGTCTACTGGTCACAGTGTAAAATTAAATGCTTTACCCAATTATTGAGAGAGCCAATTATATATTTTATAGTAGGTTTAGAATAAGAAGGTCCATAAAGGTTTCTTTACTGAACAACAAAATTATTGATTTATTGTAAAATAAAAATTATTCAGCAAAGCTGCAAAGTTGATTAGTGCATAGTTGGAAATATGAAGATATAAAAATTTACCCTTTTAAATAACACACTTTTTTTTAAAAAGGAAAATATTCTCTGCAATAATTAATTTTTGGAGGAAAAAAAGCTAAGGTACGAAATGTTCAATGTACTTTCACTTGGGTTTCTGGTATATGTAGACAGATGTCATGAAATACCGGCTGTTGTCAGCGCAACGTATGCAGATGCAGTTGGTTCAGAACTCCTGGAGAATTCAGAGACTTTTCAAGCGAACATCTAAATTAGCAAGTTAAATGTTCTCATTTTAAGATAAAGCATTTTGTCGAGTGCGTGTCATTGCACCCAGTCCACCATGGGTCAGAGTGACTTCACCATTGTAACCTTCTTACTAATTATGCATTTAAGCTCTATGGTGTCCTACTGGTGGAATCACACAGCAGAGGTGGAAATTTGCCACTGTCAAGACCTTCTGGCATTCATGCAGCTGGGACCATATTTGTGGCTCAGCCGGTCACAATTCATGATGCTGTAAGTCAGGAATTTCCCCTTAGTTTGCCATGTTCCACCATTATCACAGAAGACATGGCCCAACAAGCAAAGCTAACCCCATCCCACTTCCCTTGCTTCATGAACAGAAATCTGGAGGTGCTGGTGGGTGGGCTGATAGAGAAGAAGGCAGTTCTTTTTTTCCCCTGCTGACTGCCAAACGAGGCTATTCCACCAATCCCAGACACTAGCTTGAGTCGGTGCTGCATCTGGGTTAAAAGGAGTGCCCAGCAGTGCAGCAAGAAGGTCAATGACCACCTGCACTCTGCAAGGGTAAATGCTAACATCCTCTCTCTGCCACCTCACACTCAGAGCCATCACTCGCTCTAACTCTGTCATAGCTCAGATCAAGTCTCATGGGCCACAATTCTCATTAGTGCACTCATCTTGGCCATTCAATAGATCTGACACTTGTCCTCCCAAATTATGAACCCCTCCAATCATTTCCATTTAGTATTCATTCACCAGGGACACCTCACTATATCTCCTCCATCACTACTAACTACTCTTCCAACCTGACAATGCAAATTCCCAACATGTAAACAGTGGGTACCTGGCAGCTGAGTCCCTTTTAAATTTTTCCACTCTCACCTTCAACCTGTGCCCTCTAGTTTCGGTCTTCCCCCAGTCCAGGGAAAAGATCTTGTCTATTTATCTGATCCGTGCCCCTCATGATGCTATTAGGTCACCCCTCAGTCTCTGACACTCCAGGGAAAATGGCCCCAGCCTATTCTGCTCACCCTACAGCTCAAACCCTCTAACCCTGGCAACATCGTTGTAAATCTTTTCTGAATCCTTTCAAGTTTCACAACATCCTTCCTATTGCAAGGAGTCCAGAATTGAACGCAGTATTCCAATAGTGGCCTAAACAATGTCCTGTACAGCCGCAACATAACCTCCCAACTTATGTAATCAACGCACAGACCAGTAAAGGCAAGCATACCGAACGCCTTCTTCACTGCACTGTCTATCTGCAATTCCACTTTCAAGGGACTATGAAACTGCACTCCAAGGTTCAGCAAGACTCCCCAGGACCTTACTGTTAAGTGTATAAGTTCTGCCCTGATTTGCCTTTCCAAAATTTAGCACCTCACATTTATCATTGGGAACAACACATAGGAACTTAGAAATAACCTCCACAGATATAAAGGCCACCACTAAATAAAGAAACAAGTAATATGGGAAGCAATTATGTCCATTTTAATGAAGGTTTCTGTTTCCTTGGTATGTATTACCATAAAAATCAATGAATCTGGAAACTTGGACTCTCTTTGAGCACAGGAAGAGCTGTTTGACACTCTTCATGCATTGAATTTACTTCCTTCTTGTGGACTGAGGTTTCTCAGTCTTTATTGCCTGTCTTCTTACCATACCTTTCTATTTTCTTCAATTTTTCAATTTCCATAATTAATTAAGAATCAATCACTGTTTGTTAAAAGTGTTCTATATTTAATGACTTTTCACGCAAAAAGTTTGTTCTAATATTCTGGCTATGTTTCTAGAGCTTATCTTAAGCTTATAGTCTTCAGAACTCTGATCATTGTTCTGATGAAGAGTAACTGGACTCAAAACGTTGACTCTGATTTCTTCCCACAGCTGCTGCCAGACTTGTTGAGTTTCTCCAGCTATTTATGTTTTTGTTTCAAGTAGCCTACTCCTTCTGCTATTTCTTCTGTGCTTGTATGTCCAGCTAAATACAAGTGTCAGTCGCATTTTCTTGAGTAATTTCATAATATTGTTAACCTGCTGAAAAAGACAGGTGAATGCCATTTTTTTCAAGTTGCTTGCCAGTAGAATTGTATGCAGGTGTTTGGGTTCCCCCAGACCTTATTTACTCTTACAGGAAGCCACTTTGGAATATCCCTGCAGAAAAACTTGATGTACAGGTTCATATTCACAAGCAGATAATGCAACAGATTTACACCTAGTACTTTTTAATGAGCATAGAGTGGGATACCAAAGGAACTGGAACTTCTAGTGAAACAAGTCAATGAGTAATGATGATACTAATGTTAAGGGTTTTAAGTTCTGTTCTGTCTATAGACATGCCAGTGCAAGCCTTGAGGGAATAGAGATCTTGGGCATTTTAAACAGTTATCCTTTCAATTCATGCTGAGATGTATCGCATGTCAGTCTAAAGATTGGAACAATAAGGAACATTAGAAGCTCTAACCACTGGTGTGAATAGGCAAGCAACTGCTTAAAATTGCTTCAGAGTACTTAGCACCTTGTTGTCATAAAGGGTGTAGTGGTAGTGTTCCTACCTCTGGGCCGGGAGGTCGGGATCAAGCCCCCAGCTGCTCCACACTTGTGTTTAATGTGCCTGAACAGGTTGATTAAAATATCAAGCAGGTGCTGAGCTCCTCTGTTGCCCACCATGTTGAACAGGTTTCTAAATTGACTGAGCCAGCCACAAGTAAATCCAAGTCAATTGATCTCACCAAACCATTGAAATAGCATATAAAGTGCAGTCAGCTGTAGGTAATTGAATCAGAGCAATGTTGTGCTATTCAGAGGCCAGAAAGATTTCCAGTTCTGGATTATAACTTTAAGATTTCGTTTCACCTTATTATTCCTCAGTAAGGGTCATGTCCTAAGCATAGGTGCTATTACTGATAGTTTCATTTAGATGAAGGGACTGAGACAAAGAGATGCATCTGCAGAATCTTCAGACACAGTAGTTGTTCATGCTGGTTACTGTCAGAAGATAGAAGGTGAGAAAAGCAGCTTGTACATGGGCATACCAAGAGACCTTAAACTGAGATAAAAGGTACTGCAGATGCTGGAGAATCCGAGATAACAAGCATGGGGCTGGATGAACACAGCAGGTCAAGCAGCATCATAGGAGCAGGAAAACTTGACGTTTCGGGCCTAAACCCTTCATCAGAAATGGGGGAGGGGAACAGGGTTCTGAAATAAATAGGGAGAGAGGGGGAGGCGGATAGAGGAGGCAGACAAGTCGAAGAGGCGGGGATGGAGCCAGGAAAGGTGAGTGTAGGTAGGGGGGTAGGGAGGAGATAGGTCAGTCC
>JAHRHZ010000144.1:40473053-40528424 GCA_024137785.1 Ginglymostoma cirratum
GTTTCGGGCCTAGATTTTCTGATGAAGGGTCTAGGCCCGAAACGTCAAGTTTTCCTGCTCCTATGATGTTGCTTGACCTGCTGTGTTCATCCAGCCCCATGCTTGTTATCTCAGATTCTCCAGCATCTGCAGTACCTTTTATCTCTGAGACATTTATCGTGGTATGTTTTCAGGAAAGTGTCATGCTTCAACTGATCTGAGGTGAGATTGAATTTGAGTCCTTTATTCCCTCAGGCATATGATAATATAATACGTGCCTCTTAAAGTTATACTGACCTAGTGTCCATAAGACATGACACATATTTAAATGAGGAGAGATTTCAGAACACGAGTGCAGAGGGATCTGGATGTCCTAGTACATGAATCACAAAAAGTTATCGTGCAGGTATAACTCATGATTAGGAAGGTGAATGGAATGTTGTTTAGTGTAAAGGAATTGGAATATGAGAGTCGGGAAATTCTATTACAGTTGTACAGGGTATTGATGAGGGACAAACCAAAGGAGCTGGCTTACAGGCAAAGGCAGAGGTAAAGGAGTATTAACTACATGAAGAATAGGTGGGGGAAAAACAAGGCAAAGAAAATTCGAAACTTAGTGACATGAATGATATCCTGGTTCCTTCACTGCCACAAAAATTACTTGTGGCCGACTCACAAGGATGAACTCCTTTGAAGACCGAGAATGGGAGTGATCTGATCAAGGAAAGGAAACTGTTAGTGCCCACTGGGGGAGCACTTTAAAGACCTTTCCAATAAAGAATCTATTCTTGTTTGAGTCTGTTTTCAACTCCATTGCACAATGCTCAGTTAAAGATCGTATTGGAGTCCAGCATATGGAGACAATAAAAACCATTAAATACATGAAAAACAACAGTGATTTGATCCTCGCTAAAATATTTGAACACTGAGAAAAGGAGGTAGCGTTAAAATTCCATGGCCTTGATCCACAGATCCAGAATGAAGAGAAATTCCTGAATGATCTTAAGGATGCCATGATTGTGACAGTCTTGACGAAAGGGGACACATCCAACTATGGAAATAAAGAGACATCACCTTGCTTTCCATTGGCAGAAAACATCAATACAAGGAACCTTCTGAACTGACTCATTACACTTGCTGAGGACTTATCCGTGAATTTAATGTGTTTTCACTTTTTCAAGTGGAATGCCTGACATGGTTTTCAAAGCTCTCCAACTGCAAAAAAAAGTTGCAAACAGTATTAATCTCTTCACATAGCATTTTTGATTCAATTTAATCTGAAATTTTTAATTTAATTCTTAATTCTTTAATTCCTTAAAAGCCCTTAATTCTTGATTTGTGTGGTACTCTGGGGGGATTATCCTGAAGTATGGATGTCCTCCAATTTTTGCCATTATCATTTGGCCCCTTCATAATGATATGCAAACTGTGAACCTTACCACGTATCCATTCTAAGGCCTTTTGAGGTAAGCCAGAAGTCAATGTTCCACCATTGTTCCAACTTTCATTTTTAATTCTAAGATTATTAGTGTCCGAATCAAGCAGAGTCAGCATGGCTTTATGAAAGGCAAATAGTTCACGACTAAACTTACTGGAGTTCTTTGCGGAAGTCTCAATTAGACTGGATATGAAGAAACAAATAGGTGTGTTGTGTTTGAATCATAACATAAGAACCAGCGATGTTTGTGGTAGTATATTGGAGTGGATCAGGATTGGTTCATGGGCAAGTTTAACAAGTAGGGATAAGGGTTTTTCCTCAGATTGGCAACCTGTGACCAATGTACTTCCACAAGGATCGGTGCTGAGACCACCGTTTAGAATACATATTAATGACTTGAGGAAGGAAGCACCATGCTGAGGTTGTGTACTGCAGTACTGAATGTATTGTAGCCACGTTTGCAGATGGGTCAAAAATAGGTGAAAAGGCAGGTTATGGAGGGATACAAACAACTTGCAGAGAGATGTTGATAGCTTCAGTAAATGGGCAAACAGTCGGCAAATGGAGTATAATGTGGGAAAATGTGAAGTTGTTCATTTTGGAAGAGAGAACAAAAGAATAGAACATTACTTAAATGGAGAATAAATTGCGCAGGAAGCTGCATCACAAATGGCTTTGGGGGCACTTGTGCACAAAACTAACACACAGGAAGGCTGATGGAATGTTGGCCCTTATTTTGATGGTTTGGTGTATAAAAATAGGGAAGTCTTACTGTAATTGTATAAGGTGCTGGTGAGGCCACCAGCACCTAGAGTACTGTGAGCATTTTTGGCCCCCTTATTTTAGGGAAGGTATAATTTCATTGGAGGCAGTTCAGAGAAGATTCACCAGGATGATCCTTGGTATGGAGGGATTGTCTTACGAGCAAATGTTAAACAGGTTGGTACTCTATGCACTGGAATTTAAAAGCATGCAAGCTGATCTTATTGAAACATAATAGGATTCTTAAGGGGCTTGACAGGGTGAATGCTGAGAGGATCTCTCCCCTCATGGGAGAGTCTAGGATCAGAGGGCATCATCTTTGAATAATGGGGCATTAATTTAAGACTGAGATGAGGAATTTCTTCTCTCAGGGACTTGTGAATCTTTGTAACTCTGCCACAGGGAGCTATGGGGGTGGAATTCTCGTGTATATTTAAGCCTGAGATAGATTTTTGATCAGTAGGGGAATCGAGGGCTATAGGGAGAGGGCAGGAAAGCACACAAAAGGAATGTCAGATCAGCCATGATCCTATTGAATGACTGAGTAGGCTTGAGGGGCCAAACAACCTGGTGCTATTCCTATTTCTTATAATCTTGTGGACTGTGTAATCATAATGCATACTTTATGAAGAAGTCTAATCTGACTTTCTGAAATGCGGACATCCCGTTAAAAAAAAAAATTGATTCCAAGATGTCTCATAACTGCTCCTTTTTGATTCAATGTCAGTCAAAATGCACGCAGTATGGTGTGTACATCTTGACAGCAATCATAAAGGGAAACATTTAGAATTTCATTAACCTTTGCGCCAGACTCTAGAAGTGAGAATTAAAGGGCGCCACAAAAATTTCAGCACAGTTTACTTTGCTTTGTGAAGCAGTGATTCACCAAAGTTAGTGTAGCAACCATCTTAAGCTTTTGATCTGAATATGACGGATGTAAAACACTTTTTAAAGCAGAACTCCAAGAAAACACTCCAGACACCAGAGGAGGTGCATTTCAACCAAAGGGAGAACAAAAAGAAAGGTTTTCAGAAATCAAAGATAAAAGGTACTGCAGATGCTGGAGAATCCGAGATAACAAGGCATGGGGCTAGCAGGAAAACTTCCTGCTTCTATGATGCTGCTTGGCCTGCTGTGTTCATCCAGCCCCACGCCTTATTTTCAGAAATCAACTTCAGTTCTGATGAAAGAGTGCAGGCAATCTGCACGTGCCACAGCCAGAGAACTAGTAAAGAGAAAGAAATGTTTACTCTACTTCCCAAATCCTGCTCTGCTTACTGAGATCATGGGTACAAGCAACGTCCTACTCTTCAACTACATAACTATCATGCATGCTGAATTCTAACTTCAAGTTTTCAGCCCCTTTGCCTCAGGCTAATCTTCAAGCAAGTAACAGATCTGCAGCAATAACAGTCTGATCTAACTCTCATCTTTATGCGTATCTTCTTAACTAGTCCTACTCCTAATTTTTGTATTTTCAGCTAACTTTTTACTTGGTAATTTTCAACTATAGTTGTGTAACAAACTAACTTTTGATCTTGATTAAGAATAAAGCTTTGTTGTTGTTTGTTTTTAAATTGGAACAATTTAGGTTAAATTGCATAACCTAAAAAGGGAGCTAAACAAGCCCTAAAAATTTCAGTTCACGTTTCACACGATAGGTATGCTAATGTGGTCATGACACTAGCTTCATGTAATAGTAATACACTTACTGTGTATAATGTAACTAAAATAATATATTAAGTAATTTTAGAGTTATATCCTATAGAGTATGTCTTCATTCAGTCAAAACATTCAAGTTAACTAACCTGTAGTTTTGCCCACTACCACAAAGATTTTCTCCTCAAATCAGAATGTAGCTCTTTTTGCATAAATTCCGTGGACAGATTTTCTGTTTAATTAATAGTTTATTTTTCTTCTCTATGGAATGACAATAATACTAGGTTTGCATATATTTGAATGCCTGTAGTTTGAATTTATGTTTATGTGGAAAACTAAGGAAAATATTGCATTGAAATTTTCAATACAAATGCACTGTTGTATTTCAGGAGATATTCCAGATTTGTTCAATGATGATGAAGTGGACAGTATTACATCTACCATGAGAATGGAGCTACGAGGTCTTGGATTATTGGACACCAGAGAGAATTGCTGGCATTTCTTCATTGACCGAATTCGCCAACAGTTAAAGGTCATCCAACATTATCCTTATTTCGCTTAATCTGTTAATTATAATGACATACAGTATACTAATTTCCACTGCACCATTAAAATTTATTTATTTTCATGCAGAAAATAAGTTGTTTTGTGTTCCAGTATCAGAACTGTGTAGCATGAGAGCAGCTATGTATTTGAATTCTCAATTTAACAAAAAAAAATGATATTCTCTCATTCTGTACTCTACTGCGGCATATTTCAGTTTCACAAAATTGTCAGGTGAATGCTAATTACAGGAGAAAGAAGTGAATATTTTCATTATTAAGGCTATCTTTTGTCAAAATTTGTGTCTTTAGTTATTTGTCAATGAGCTAGTGACAATGCAATAGTATATTTCACCTGTTGTGTATTCCAGGTGTATTGTATTGAAAATATTAGAAATAGTGGATTTAATTTTTTTATGGATTTTATCTTTTGCTTTGGCGCATAAACAAGAATATTTTTGACCTAACATTTAACACAGAGATTCAGAACAGGTTTTAAACTATAATATTTCATTAAGGTCTGTAAAATAGTCTGCAAAAGAGATTTATAACCTATAAAGTCTTACCAATAGCAGGAATATCTGATAAATGAATAGCTATGATTAAAAACGAAAGTGTTAGAAATACTCAGATGGGACTTGAAGCCAGCACTTCCACTTCAAAGGCTGGGACGCTCTGCTTTGAAAAATATTGTGAACCCACCTGCACTGGTGGGCCCTGCACTAAGGTTGACATAGGAGGTATTGCAAAAAAAAAAATTAGTTTTAGTTTTAGGTGATCACACAAAGTAGAGAATTTTAGTATAAACTGCTCGATATTTCACCTTTGAGACATCCTCAACCTTCAGATTTCTCACCACGAAATGAAGTTCTAACACGTCAAATCTTGCACCCAGCCTTGTCTGTGTGCCTAACTAATTGAGCTGTCCAACAAGACTCCACAGCTGCTACATTCCATCTTTAGAGGTAGCTGAATGTTTTGGCACAGCCAAATATGGGATTGACATGCTCCGAGTAAGATTGTTAATGTAGAATTACCTCTGACTTCAGCCTGTTTTATCTGCAATTTAAAGTGGCAGAAGCTTGATTGACAGTTTTGTTGATGATGGAATTTGAATTCAATACACAAAAAAATTCTGGAAAAACCCATGTGGTTCACCAATATCCTTTAGGGAAGGAAGCTGCCATCCTTACACAGTCTAGCCTTCATGTGATTTCAGACTCGCAGCAATGTGGTTTGACTCTTAACTGCCCTCTGGGCAATTAGAGATGGGCAATAAACGCTGGCCTGCCCAACAACATCCTCATCCTGTGAATGAATCTTTTAAAAATTTCTTCCAAATTTAATCTACAGCATTTTTTCAAACTCATTAGTGTCACCCATAGAGATCATCCATGTGACCCAAAAAAAATGCCTGGAAGTTCTTCGCTGTATTGCCATGAAAATTCTGCAGGATCTGCTTTGAGTTGTGTTAGCCTAACTTCAGGCCTCATCATCAATTACTGCACTGGGGAAACATCATTCAAACTATAAATGCATTTTGTTAAACTTCCAGATTTTCCCTTCTATGTCAAATGCTTCTTTCCTTCAGAAGCAGAAACACTTCTTTCTGAGATAACAGGAACTACAGATGCTGGAGAATCCGAGATAACAAGGTGTGGAGCTGGATGAACACAGCAGGCCAAGCAGCATCATAGGAGCAGGAAAGCTTGACGTTTTGGGCCTCGACCCTTCATCAGAAATGGGGGAGGGGAAGAGGGTTCTGAAATAAATAGGGAGAGAGGGGGAGGCAGATAGAAGATAGATAGAGGAGAGGATAGGTGGAGAGGAGACAGACAAGTCAAAGAGGCGGGGATGGAGCCAGTAAAGGTGGCCAAAGAGATTATGAGAGCTGGGTCCAGCTCCACACCTTGTTATCTCGGATTCTCCAGCATCTGCAGTTCCTATTATCTCTGATACAATTTTAACCCCACTGCGAAGCCTCTTCTAAGGATGCCTACCCTGAAGAAGTTACCCTCCTCCCTCTGGACAAACCTCAGGGGATCTCTCTCCCACTGCAACTCTCTCATAATCTCTTCGGCCACCTTTACTGGCTCCATCCCCGCCTCTTTGACTTGTCTGTCTCCTCTCCACCTATCCTCTCCTCTATCCATCTTCTATCCGCCTCCCGCTCTCTCCCTATTTATTTCGGAACCCTCTTCCCCTCCCCCATTTCTGATGAAGGGTCTAGGCCCGAAACGTCAAGTTTTCCTGCTCCTATGATGCTGCTTGACCTGCTGTGTTCATCCAGCCCCACTCTTGTTATCTCAGATTCTCCAGCATCTGCAGTACCTTTTATCTTCTGTACAGTTCCATCTTTGTGACAAAGCAGGTTGGCCATTATCTGTAAACTCTGAATGTACACAAATTCTTCAATTTTCTAACTATTACTATTTTATGTTCTAATATATTGATGGCTAAAAAACACCCCTTGATGAAGGGGACTTCTGCTTCTGACCTGTTTCTAAGGAGGTTTGGCACTTCCCTTGTGACTCTGTCCTCTTATTTGCCTGTTACCTCTCCCTTGTGCAGTTGTTTCTAGATTACACCTTATAGACTGCTTACTAACCATGCTTTCTACTTTGTGACCTTTTGCATAACCAAGTTATATCTCTTGAATTATTACTTGAATTTGAGCTATACTTTTTTGTTCTCCATCTTGAACTGACTTCAGCTAATCAATGGCTCTAACCTCTTGTCTTTCCTCCTGAGTATATAGTCAGTTCTCATACTTGACCACAAATGACTTTGCTCATCCCACTAAGTGGCCATTGTTCCCTTCTCTGCTTGTTCTGGCTGGTATAATACTTGGGAACCTACTTTAGGCAGACAATCCCAAGAAGAGATTGCTTTTTCTTGTTGTTCATGATCAGAAAACGCATCAGCATTTACCCCTTGAACTATCAGATCCATCTGTAACTCTCAGAATCCATGGGCACTTGATGTACAATGTGCTTCATTATCACCACCTCCCACTTTCTCAATTTGAAAATTCTTATTGCAATACTATTAATTGTGAGGAATATGATTTACAGTCCGATTTCCATTTTGTTTTATTTGAGTCTTCCCATTGTGTCCTGTAGTTTTACTCCGGCCTTTCCACTTCTTACACCCTTGTCTCCAATGATAAACCCAGAAACCACATGACACCAGGTTGTAGTCCAACAGGTTTATTTAAAATTGCAAGCTTTCGGAGTGCTGCTCCTTCGTCAGGTGATTTGAAATAAACGTGTTGGACTATAAGCTGGTGTTGTATGACTTTTGACTTTGTCCACTCCAGTTCAACACCCATATCTCATAAATCGTGTCACCAAAATTGAAGTTTGCCACGCATGGTCTTACATGATATCTTAATGCTTTCCAAATTTTTATTGATGCATTGGCATCGATGAACGCTTTATCACTGCTTGTTTGACCGCAACAAATTTTGAATTAAAGCAATATATTAGAGTTTCAAAAAGAAAGAGCATGCTGCTTATAGTACTTAACATGGTTTATGTGAAGTAATAAAAGTATCCAGCTTTCTGTCACACTCACAAATAGATTACAGAGTGGGAGACTATGGCCTAGTGGTATTATCACTAGACTATTAATCCAGGAACTCAGGTAATACTATGGGGACTCGGGTTCGAATTCCATCATGGCAGAAGGTGGGATTTGAATTCAATAAAAATCTGGAATTAACACTATAATGATGACCATAAAACTGCTGTCGATTGTCGGAAAAGCCCATTTGGTTCACTAATGTCTTTCAGGGAAGGAAACTGCTGTCCTCACCTGGTCTGGCCTACTTGTGACACCAGACCCACAGCAATGTGGCAACTTTCAGAGATAGTATGTTCCTGTTAGTGTGCAAGGCTGGTAGATGTAGTGAATGCTGGATGACAAGAGAAGTTAAGTCTGTGGTCAAAATAAGGAAGGAGGCGTATGTCGGATTTGGACAGCTGTGATCAAGTGAATCCCTATAGGACAGTAGGAGTACACTTAAGATGGAAATCAAGAGGGCAAAAAGGGGACATGAGATATCTTTGGCTAAGAGAGGTAAGGAGAGTCCAAAGGGATTCTATCAGTACATTAAGGGCAAAAGAGTGACTAAGGAGAGATCAATGTGGATGTCTACGTATGGAACCACAGGAGATGGGTGAGAAACTAAATGAATGTTTCATGCCACCGTTTACAGTGGAGAAAGACATGGAAGCTAGAATATTTTGGAAAATAAATAGTGATGCCTTGAAAAGTGTCCATATTACAGAACAGGAGGTGCTGGAGGTCTCCGAACATATAAAGGTCGATAAATCCACAGGACCTGATTAGGTGTTTCCCAGAACTTTGTGGGAAGCTAGGGAAAGGATTACTGGGTCCCTTGCTGAGATATTTGTATCATTGACATATATGAGTGAGGTGCCAGAACACTGGAGGTTGGCTAATGTGGCGGCATTATTTAAGAAAGGCTGTAAGGAAAAGCCAGGGCATTATAGACTGGTGAACCTTACATTAGTGGTGGGTAAGTTGTTGGATGTGGGTTTTGAGGGACAGGATTTACAAGTATTTGGAAAGACAAGGACTGATTAGGGATAGTTAATGTGGCTTTGTGCATGGAAAATCATGTTTCACTAACTTGATTGAGTTTTTTGAAGCTTCTTGACAAAGAAGATTGATGAAGGCAGAGTGGTAGACCTTGTCTGTATGGACTTCAGCAAAGTGTTTGGCGAGGTTCTGCATGGTAGACTGGTTAGTAAGGTTACATCACATGGGATCCTGGGGAAGCTAGCCAATTGGATACAAAATTGGCTTGAGGGTTGGAGACAAAGGGTGGTGATAGAGGTTCGCTTTTTGGACTGAAGACCTGTGACCAACAGTGTGCCACAAGGATTAGTGCTGGGTCCACTGCTTTTCATCATTTATAAATGATTCTGATGTGAATATAGGAGGCATGGTAAGTAGCTTTATAGATGACACCGAAATAGGCAGTGTAGTCGATAGTGAAGAACATTGTCTCAGAGTACAACAGGACCTTGATTAGATGGGCCAATGGGTCAAGGAGTGGCAAATGGAGTTTAATTTAGATAAATGTGAGGTGCTGCATTTTGGTAAGGCGAACGAGGACAGGACTTACACACTTAATGGTAGGGCTCTGGGAAGTGTTGCTGAACAAAGAGACTTAGCGGTGTAGGTGCATAGTTCCTTGAAAGTGGAGTTGCAGGTGGACAGGGTGGTGGAGGAAATATTTGGCACGCTTGCGTTCATTAGTCAGAACATTTAGTACAAAAGTTGGGACGTCATGTTGTGGCTGTGCAAGACATTGGTGAAGCCACTTTTGGAATACTACATACAATTCTGGTCTCCCTGCTATAGGAAGGATGTTGTTAAACTTGAAAGGGTTCAGAAAAGATTTACAAGGATATTGCTGGGACTGGAGGGCTTGATTTATAGGGACAGGCTGAATAGGCAAGTTTTTCTTCCCCTAGAGTGTCAGAAGCTGAGGGCTGACCTTATAGAAATTTATAAAATCATGAGGGGCATGGGTAGGGTGAATAGCCAAGGTCTTATTCCTGGGTTGGGGGGCGTCCAAAACTAGAGGGAATAGGTTTATGGTGAGAGGGAAAAGGCAGGTGCATGTGTGGAATGAACTGCCAGAGGAAGTGGTTGAGGCTGGTAGAATTTGAGCATTGGATGGGTATATGAATAGGAAGGGTTTAGAAGGATATGGGCCAAATGCTGGCAAATAGGACTAGATCAGATTGGGATTTCTGGTCAGGTTGAACCAAAAGGTTTGTTTCCATGCTGTATAACTCTACGCAGTTAGGGATGGGCAATAATCGTCAGTAATGCCAACACCCATGAATGAGTAATTTTAAAAAATCCTCTGGTTATTTGGTCTTGAAGATTGGTGACTACGCTTATTTGGGATGTTCCTCTTGAGTTTGTAGTTTAGATGGTAATAATCTTGATGGTTGATTTCTTTTTATTTCTGGAGGCAGAAATACTAGGAAACCACTAGGTTGAGTTCTTTAATATCTGTCTGCAGCACATGGACAGTCATCAGCAAACTTGTTTCAAAGCTTGCAGGTTGAATGGAGAGAGAGAAAGAGGGAACCCATGCAGCTATTGCTGCTTCAGAACTGCTTATGCATGCGACCTGCAGCCAAAATAGTTAAACACAAGAAGACTGGCTTATCACGTAATTTTTTCCCGCCAAATGCCCAGTGACTCAAATATGCTCATGGCTAATAGATTTCTGATGTCTGGCTAACAAGATTAGAATACATCTGTGCACACCTGTTTAATACCAGAGCCCCACTATCCAAGTGTTTCTATAAAGACTTGTTGCCCACCACTTGTGAATTCAGGCATTGGTTGAGATGCTTTGGTAATGTCTGGCTCGGAGATGGTCACCTTTCGCCTTCCTTCAAGTTAATTGTTCCCAGTGACATACTACAGACAGGTTTTAAGGTGACTTAAGAATGTAGAATGTACAGTGATGCAAATGTTTAGCTATTTCTGAAACTGTGATTTCAAGAAATCGGAATGTGGCTTCAGCTGTTTATTTTAAAAGAATCAATTGTTTTTTTCTGGCAAGTACATTCAAGAATCATTTTTGAAATAAAGCATGATCTCACTGTGGCGTAAGACTGATGCACCTTCTCCTGCAGGCCAAGTGAAATAGAAACTACAGCAACCATGGTTGATATAAACAGAACTCTTAAAGTCAGAATCAAAGCCTTCAACCAGGTGCCAACCATTCCCCTCACCCACCTCAAGGTGCTGAACAAACCTGCAGACATTTCTACTAACTCAGCAATAGCTAGTAGAAAACAATGAAAAACTAACCTGAAATATTAAGAATGAATGGAGCATTCAGGTTAAAAATGATACTGACTGCTGTAATCAAATCACCATCTGATGTTATGATCTGGCTCCTCTGCTTACTGCCAATGCATGCTGCCATCACCCATACTAATATTATAACCAAAATGACCTCCAGCAAGGCCAGCACTAGTAAAGACAAAGAACTTGTGGATGCTGGGATTTGAAATGGAAACAGCACTCAAGGAACACAATGGGTCTGCAGAATCTGTTGAGAGCAAAACGGAGGTCCACTGACCAGTCACAAGAACAGTTCTGACAAAGGGTAACTGGACTCAAAATGTTAACTCTTTTTCTCAACAGATGCTGCTGGAATTGCTGTGTTTCTCCAGCACTCTGTTTTTGTTTTAGTACCAGAAATGTGGTTATGCAGCATGGATGCCATTTTGGACCGAGATGGTACTGAGCTATGGATGGTAACGGAATTGAATTTCGCAGCTAACTTAAATGAGTAATCTATGACTAACTGATTTTACAACATAGTTTTGAATCTAATATTGTATTTGTCGATGCATAGAATCCCAAAACAAACAAATCAATATTCACATCCACAACACAAACAATATCGCAATTTCCCTCAGCTTTTTCGACTACTTAATGTAGTGTTTTGAGGAGGAGAACAATTTGGCATCTTTGAAAATTTAAAACCCAGATGTTTCCCATTACATTTCTCTCTGCAATGTTTGCTGTCTCAATGACTGCTTTATTACAGAACTGGAATTGAATTCAAGACAACTTAAAAATCCTAAGGGCATCTTTATATTAAGCTTACCATCAGCCTATTTTCCATTATGAATGGTGGCAGTTTCCACAGGGGATCATCCATTCGTCTGTTGTAACTTTATTGCAAAAGCCCCACAACCCCAGAAGAAACTGAATAAGTACTTTTCTTTCTTAGGATTCCTACAGTTCTTTCCCAAAGTTATGGACAATGGAGCAACATACTGCAAAAGTAGTTCATTTTCCTGTAGTTTATACCTGTAGAGCTGGCCTATTAATATGGCACTTGCAAGGAATACTGTTTTTAGTCCTGTTTCATTAATATTAACATCGATGTCTCTCTTCTCTGCACATTTCACCCAAGCCTCTTTACCATAGAAGAAACTCTTCTTCTAACCAATTGAATGCCTGGGACTACAACTCAAAAGAACATTAAAGCAAGTTTCTCTTGCACATAATTTTGATAGTAAACATATATTTTTCAGGTTGTTCTGTGCTTTTCTCCTGTGGGCTTTGTTCTTCGGATGAGAGCAAGGAAGTTTCCAGCTGTAGTGAACTGCACAGCCATTGATTGGTTTCATCCATGGCCTCAAACAGCACTGGAATCTGTAAGCCATAGCTGTATTGAAAAAATTGATGGACTGGAGGTAAAATTCATATAGTTTGTGCCTTATGTCATGCAATGTAGTGTTTGGTGCCTGTCATCTACAGAATTATTTAATCATGAAATTAAAAATTGATTTTCCCCCTAACAAACCATGTAGACCCACTAAATGGTAGATAAACTGATATTTCGTTCCCGAAGGCAAACATGTAGAACATTTCATTGCTGTAATAAATTGTCATGAATTGATGTCATTAGAAATTTTTGGGCACAAACTTCCAATGATGCATTTACTAGTACTTAAATAGACAATCATATTTTATTTTCAAATGGTTTTACATATTTTTCAAAAGAATACCGATGACTTAAAAGCATTTATGAAAACAACTCCAATCAACCAACAGTTTCACTAGTGAAAAGGATTTTTTACAGTAATGCTATAATAACCACTTCATGATCTTTCCTGATAAAGTAGAAAAATTAGCAAGTTAGTCTACTGCATATTATAGAACCTTATAGTGAAATATTGCAGTTATTAATTCCACTGTAAATAAAGCTGTTGTATCCAAAACAAAATTCTCATACAAAGATGGCATCTCGATGTTTTTTTGCCTGTGTTTAATTTTTGATATAGCTTCATTTCTTATAAATGCGAGTAACTCTAATCCTACAAATCTTAGTATCTAACTGGAAGAACAGTTGTTTTACACATGGAATTTCAAAGTGCAACCTCTGAAAATCCTTTTCACAGACTATGTTACTTGTTTTAAATGCATATTTCAAAGCCTTGAACTTCCAAATTTTCATTTAATTACATATTCATGCATTTACAGACTCCAAAAATCTTTTGTTTTTATATATCAATTATGCACCATGCAGTTTTATGCAATTTTATTAAATGTTACATTAACATTCCTAAGAAATTCAAAAACCAGTTTTATTCAGTGAAGTTGCATGTTTGTTAACTTTATTTGCATTCCAGTACAGTAATATAAATTTATTGCTTGTCAGGCTTAAATTGACCCCATATTTTTTAATAAGTTAAGAAGAGTGACAGTTAATTTATCTAAAATGGGAGTATATTGTCCCAGAACGTATTGGACCTGAAGGCATGTTTTAAAGAGTTTTTTAAACACTTATGATACAGTGTGCATTAGTGTGAAAACTGAGTTTAGAATATCCCATTAATGACGCAATGATCAGTTACCAATGGAAATAAATAATTCATGATGAAGGAAATTACTCTAATTAGCAAGCAGTTCTAGTCCTTTGATAAAACCCAGCTCTAATTCCGTGAAGGGCAGGAAGTGCTGTCATCAGTCAGCCCTGAAAAGATTAGCATCTATTATGAATGAGGTTAGGCACCCTAGTGAAGCCATGTGTGTCCTGGAGACAAACTTAATATGTTCAAAAACGGGGCACAGTTAGTCTCACCAACACACCATGACTCCTGCTGAGCCATTGTGTATAGGTACATGCACATAGCCACAGTCTGATCATTCTTTTCCTGTCCATCATTCTGACAACTGTGAAAATATATTTTTCATGCAAAGCAGAAATAGGGCAAAAAGTATTTGTATAAACAGCATGACATGTCAAAGAATTTATTTGATTCTTCGAATGAGATCTTTGAAATGCAGCTTATTATTCCAGAAGTATTATGTGTTTTTAGTATTGGAATGAAGAATGTTGATATCCAGTAAACTATGTTCCATATAATTTTTCTTCAAATCGATGAATAATTTATATTTTTGCTATTATTTATAATCTACTCTAGCCAGTTAGTGTAATTTTCATGTTTGTTTTGTGATAGTATATGGGCCAAAATAAAGTTCTATAGTTTTGATTTGCTTCATAGAGTCCATCTCTGAAACCCTAAACCTTTTAAAGTGAGTTGTTAGTTTGTAGTGTTTTGATGCTACAGGCAAGATGTTTGCTACTACATCATTAGATCACAAGACACCTATCCTAAGAGTAATATCTTTCTTTTGCGTTCAGAATTAAGGATTAAATAAATGTAAATGCATGTCGAATCATTTCATATAATCCTGATCTCAAAATATGTGATGTAGTAATGACTCAAGTTGTGTATTTATTAATGCATATATGTCCACATTTTATTTTACTTCAAACATGTCCACTCACTATGTAACTATTTTTAAATATATTAATTTATGCAGTTAACATTTACAGTGATCTAATTTAACTAATTTATGCAGTGTACTGAGAAATCACTAGTAAACTTATATTTCCTTTGTGTAGTCTGTGGATGCATTTTTTATAGCTTATAATAGTTGTTTTCCCACTACTTTTTTTATATTCTAGACTGAAGTGAAATCTTCTATTGCTCAGTTTATTGCTTACGCACACATATGTGTGAATGATGTTAGTGTGAAATATCAGCAGAATGAAAAACACTACAACTATACCACTCCAAAAAGTTTCCTCGAACAAATTAAATTGTACCAAAACCTGTTGAGTAAGAAAGGAAAAGAACTAACGCAAAAGAAGGAGCGACTGGAGAATGGTCTTCAAAAACTACAAACTACAGCTTCACAAGTAAGTATTGGAACCAAAATTGTCGTGGACATAATTACACAGCTGAATGGATAAGAAAAGGTATATTTTGTATTTACAAAATTTAGCAAGGATTAAGTAATTTTAACACTACGATTTATATAACCAAACCAAAAGTAACATCCGTTACTGCTTATCTTGGCCATTTTTCCTGTGTATAAATCTCTATTGGGCTTTTGGAGAAATATATAACTTTGAATGTAGCCAAAGAGGAACTGAAAATAATTAAACTGTTTTAACCAAGGCACAAAGGAATCCTTTACAGTTCCCCAAATACCAACTACTTTTAACTTTCTGACCCTAAAGAGAATGGATTGTCTTATTATATAATAAAATTAAAAGCTCAGTTACCATAGTCTTTTTTTTAATACTTTAAACAGTGCACGTCTTGGTTTTAATTATCTAGGTGGACTTTCTGAAGGCAAAACTAGCTATTCAAGAAATGGAACTTCACCAAAGGAACAAAGACGCTGAGGCGCTGATCACCAAAGTAGGGCAGCAGACTGAAAAGCTGAATCAAGAGAAAGCTATTGCTGATGTTGAAGAGCAAAGGGTATATGCATGAGTGACAACAGTTTGTCCAGACAAGACACATGCAAGAATATGCATTTTAAAAAGCTAGTTGCTGAGGTTTTCAATCTCGTTTATAAAATTGCATACACCGAGATTTAGTTATCACAGAGAATGTTTGTGTTCAGCCAGGTTTCTTTTAAACCAAAAAGAACATGCTTGTGTTTTTGTCAGATGGTAAAATACAAGTATAAAATGCATAAGATTATACTAATTGGTCAATATTTGTGAAATCATTATGTAAGGACACTTCCATAAATCACATACAATTGGATGCTGCTTTATCCAATTCTTTTCTGTTGGTCTAATATTTAACATATCTTGAAGACTTGTATTTCTCAAAATAGATGATTAAAAATTCAGTGTTATAGTAATATATTCAAATTGGAAAAGTAAAACCCAAATGAAAGACTGGCTTTTCTTAAAGTAATAAAAACTATGGTATGATAAAGAGAAAATTGGCCAAATAACTTGTTACTACTACAAACTTTAACTTTAACTTTAAAGAAGTTAATATAAGCCAAGTAAAAATGAACCCTCAAGTATTGTTGCAGGTGACTGTCATCCGAGCAGAAGTGTCTAAGCAACAGCAACAATCTGAAGATGACCTTGCAAAAGCTGAGCCTGCACTTTGTGCTGCAAATGCTGCCTTGAACACACTAAACAGGGTATGAAGACCAGACTACAATATTTTCAGGAAGCATCATTAGCAGTTTTTCTCAAAAATTACAGAACAATTTGTTTTCTTTTTGTATTTATAGTCAAACTTGACAGAATTGCGAACTTTTCCAAATCCACCTGCCATTGTTACCAGTGTTACTGCAGCTGTTCAGGTGCTTTTAGCTCCTAATGGGAAAATTCCAAAAGATCGAAGCTGGAAAATGGCTAAAATGTTGTTTGCCAAGGTAACCTAATATTAGTAATCAGATGTCAGTACTCCTGAGTTAAAACTCTTAATTCAGTTTTTTTTAAAATCAAGAAACTCTTGGTGTATTGGTATGACATTTAAATGAATCTAATAAGAAATTCAGCATTTTTTACACTGCATACGTATTCAACATATTATTCTAATTTTCTTTTTATTATGCTGCATTTAAAATCTGACTTGCACAAAAGCCACAAATAATTCAGCTGCCAACAAAATGCGCACTAAAATATTTCTGGTTATGTTATAGATTTGTTCTACTTTTAAACGAAACGTAAATTAAGAGAGTGTATTTATAAAAGTGTGTAGAGTAGAAATAATTCACTGAAATAATTTCTGCTGATAAGTCCTGCATCCTCAATATGTGAAGAAAATTTACTAAATATCACATTGAAAAGTCTTTGGTCTGGAAATAAAATCATTAACAGACAAATTATTCTGTGCAGTCATAATCACAGATTTTTATAATTGATTCTCTTCACACTATGGGGATGCTGATAATTGATTCTGCATAAAATGACTAGCATGTTGATTTATGTGTTCATGAAAATATGAGTTAACATGTTATAATAGAACTGCTCAGTACAAAATTAATAAAATTTAAATGCTGCATTGCTTGTGCTTCATATTTGGTTCTTCAAAATGTCAGGTTCATGTCAGCTACATTCAATTGAACAAAATGCCTGTTAGTGTCTTAATGTATTTGAAATGTTCTTTTGCAATTTTCACAGTCCATTATATAATGGTCAGTGATTCTATGTTTTGCCCACTCTTCCTTTAAGAATTTTTTTAAGGATTAGATTTTTGAATTGTATTTAAATTAAACTTCAAGTTTAAGAATGATAATCTGATATTTACATCTTGAAGTACAAATACTGAGCTCTGCTAAAATGTGGAGCTGGAGGAACACAGTAGGCCTGGCAGCATCAGAGGGGCAGGAAAGCTGATGTTTCGAGTCCGGACCCTTCTTCTTCTGAAGGGTCCAGACCCAAAACGTCAGCTCTCCTGCTCCTCTGATGCTGCCTGGCCTGCTGTGTTCCTCCAGCTCCACACCCTGTAATCTCACACTCCAGCATTGGCAGTTCCTACTATCTCTGCTAAAATGTGTAGTTTTAGTTTATACCTAATTTGAAGTTATTAATCAAGAATGTGGTGCTACCTGTATGTTTCCATTTGAAACAACATACCCTACACCAACACCTTCCACCCTGCCTCACCCCAGCTACCACCATGACCAGCAGATGACTTCAGTGTGCGTGGTTACTGTCTCACAAATGCACTTTGTATTCAGTCACTTCATTTTTTTCATTCAATTTACTGAAATATACATTTCTGGGTTTCCTAAGAAGAACATTTATGGCAATTTTAAAATGAATACAAATCCAAATAAAATGTGCAAGAGTTATTACTGAAATACTTACATGTTTAACAAATGGCAGACGTAATGCATTTTAATTTAATCAATTTGATTTACATTTCTGTCTAACAATGTAGTTCTGTATGCTGATCCCCAGGGCTAGGTTTTCAAACACATCTGCAATCACTTTTTATTGTAATTACTCATTCTAATCATTAACAATAATTATTTTTGATCCAGCCTTATTAAGTAGAGTAAACATCAGTACTCTACCCCTGAAAAAAGTGAAATACGCAGCATGACTTTGTGTCATGCCCCTGCAACTAAAAGATACTAAAACAAAAACAGACATCATTAAGTCAAAATCAAAATTGCAACAAATAAAATTTATTGTTTTTGTCTAGCAACTTCAAACTGCAGTTGTTTTGCAGATATCAGCCTCAGCCAGTATCTTAAGACTTTGATGTACAGTTGAAAATCCAAACCATGCTGTTTGTTGTACCTCACTAGGGAATGCACTGAACTCCATGACACAGAAGTTCTTGCCATTCAAACTTAGACACCATTCAACAAGCTCCACAAGACTATTGCTTTTTAACGATGTCGGGAGAGCAATACATGATCATTACTTTTCCTTTGCAATAAAACTGCCAAAAGTATATTTACAAAGTTCTCAGGGACCTTGTATCAAGGTTTTGTAGCTTGTGTCTTTATGATTCTTGTCTCAAAGCAGTTGGGAGTCGGATATCCGATCAACTTGATCTGCCATTTTAGTATGGATGAGGACTTTGCATTAACTGTTGGTACAATGACAGCTCATTTGCTGGGAACCAAACTGCATTGATAGTAATAGATTAAGATCTCTAAAATAGACTAAAGTGAAGGCAATCAAAGTGTTTCACTATTAAAATTAAAATATTGTTATAACTTTAAGAAAACACATTCTTAATTAGTTTGTTTTATTTATTGTTGTACATGTGCTTTTGGACAGAGGTCAGAGAATGTTGCTAAGTTATTTCTATAACGTTCGATTGATTTGGTTTAATTGTGTTTCAGGTGGATGATTTCCTACAGGCTATTGTTAACTTTGATAAAGAGCACGTGCCTGAAGCTACTGTCAAAGTTATAAGGGAAGAATATCTTGGAGATCCTGAATTCAATCCAGAGTTTGTACGTACAAAGTCATCTGTTGCTGCTGGCCTGTGTGCTTGGGTTATAAATATTATTCAGTTTCACGAGGTAGGGGTCTTGAGCATTTTAACCAATTTTCATTTTGCACCAAAATCTGTTATCATTTTTTGCTAGGTTTGAGAGTTGTTACAAAAAAAACTTTGTTCAAATAGGAATTGAATTTTTTGGGTAATGATGGTTACCCCATTTCAGTGGGCAGTGGGACCCAGGGTAACATTACTGTTAAGAAGCCGCTACCGGGCTGGTGTTTAGTTAAGGACAGTGAGCCAACACCAGGGAGACAATGCCTCATTGCAGGGATCCTTTGAACAGGAACAAGCTGGGAACCATTGAGGGGTTGGAGGAAGCTGGCCAGCTCTGGTGATGGCTGGGAGCATCGTCTTGGTGTGTATATGACGTCTTTTCCGCAGAGGCTGCCATTGCTGCTAGGTGACCTCTTGATGCACCATGGAATTATCACAAAGAAAATCCCCTTGCCCTGACTCAGGTGCTTGTTGAGAGGTAGCAGGCTTCACTGGGCAGTCTTCCCACATCAGGAAAAATCCCTGCATGGATAGGAAATGTTACCACCTGGCAATCTAGCACACTGCAGGGAAGATTCAGGATGTACTTCTGATGCATTCTCTGCCATTCTGCATGTGCTTCTCAGCAAATAAGGAATGAACCGGGAAAATTCAGACCCAATAGCTCCGGAGTTTGCACATATCCCCCCACCTGTCTGTGTCTACTTCTTAGCTAATGTGCCCAGTCTAGTCTGCTACTTCAGTAGTGTAATGCTAACGACTGCTTTTATGACTGAATGACCAACAGCAGCTGTCCTGATAGTTCTCCCAAATTCAGATATTTGCATCTGTATAGACATCCTTCAACTGTGTGAGCTGAGGGGAGACTCCAGATAGAAAACCACATTCTTTTGACATGGCCACAATTAACTATTTCAGTGTCCTCAAGTTAGGTTTGTTTAATTTTAAGGTTGTTGGGTTTTGTTAATGTTACTGAAGCAAACAGCAGCTCCAATTTATTCCACCTAGTGGCATTGAACTCCGGAATTGGAAACAACAAAAGTAGGTAATGATCAAAAAATGTAATTTCCATTTGTATCAGCTGTCATGTTTTTTTGAAGATCATTTTAAATAGTCAAGTTTAGCCCCAGGAGACACCAACCACATAAATCTGGTACACTGTAATATCAAAAGGAAGAAATAACTACAGATTCTGCAAAAGTGTATATACACACACGTAAGCAACCACCATATTAGTTATTTACAAGCAACCCTTAATAACAAAATAAGCACCTTAAAGAGAGTTTGGCCCAGATTTTACAGCCAGCAGTGTTCAAAGGGCATTTGCCATTCATTATGCGTACATCTGCCCAAAGACTTTTTTTGGACTGTTGCATGGTAACAGATGGTCATCAGAAATCTGAATGAGAATATGCCCTCTATAGAGAATCTGGGCATATGTGAATGTATGTTTTTTCAGCCAGTTAAATTGTAAAATCATTTATTGAGACACAAAAGGTAAGAATTTCATTTTGGCAGACCCCCCACACAGCAGGAGATGGGGTGTGGCAATTATATGTTGATGTGTCTGTAACAGGTCAGGAACTCATTATTTACATCAATTTTGCTGTAGCTGTTTAATTCAACTACAGAATTAATGCCCTGCTTCTGGAGCTCCTGATCACTGACCGACTGTGGCCTAGTAACTTACTCCTCTCAATGGAAGCTTTTCAATTTGAAGGGACAGCACCAATGCCAGAATGGCTGTATCAGGGATAACAAGGTGTGAGGCTGGATGAACACAGCAGGCCAAGCAGCATCAGGCATTTCTTTAAAAACTGCAGAATGAGAAATATTGTCCAGAAGAACAATGGTGTGGAGATGGGCGATGAAATTGCTGCTGACTATATTAAGGGCTAGAGGATTTGCAGTATTGTCTTGCTATGTTAGAACATAGAACAGTTCAGCATAGAACAGGCTCTTTTGTCTGCCATGTTTGTGCTAACCAGGGTGCTGTTCTAAACTAACCCCATTTGCCTGCATATGGTCCATAACCCTCTGTTCCCAGCCTCTTCACGTGTGTGGCTAAATTTGTTAACACATCTACTTCTACCACCTGAGATAAAAGGTACTGCAGATGCTGGAGAATCCGAGATAACAAGCATGGGGCTGGATGAACACAGCAGGTCAAGCAGCATCATAGGAGCAGGAAAACTTGACGTTTCGGGCCTAAACCCTTCTTCAGAAATGGGGGAGGGGAAGAGGGTTCTGAAATAAATAGGGAGAGAGGGGGAGGCGGATAGAGGATGGATAGAGGAGAGGATAGGTGGAGAGGAGGTAGACAAGTCGAAGAGGCGGGGATGGAGCCAGTAAAGGTGAGTGTAGGTAGTGGGGTAGGGAGGAGATAGGTCAGTCCAGGGAGGACGGACAGGTCAAGGGGGCGGGATGATGTTAGTAGATAGGAGATGGCTTGGGGTGAGAGGAAAAACAGGTTAGGGAGGTGGAGATGAGCTGGGCTGGTTTTGGGATGCGGTTGGGGGAGGGGAGATTTTGAAGCTTGTGAAATCCACCTTGATGCCATTGGGCTGCAGGGTTCCCAGGCTGAATATGATTTGCTGTTCCTGTAGCCTTTGGGTGGCATCACTGTGGCATTGTAGGAGGCCAAGGATGGACATGTCATCTGAGGAATGGGAAGGGGAGTTGAAATGGTTCGCGACTGGGAGGTGCAGTTGTTTGTTGTGAACTGAGCGCAGGTGTTCTGCAAAGTGGTCCCCAAGCCTCCGCTTGGTTTCCCCGATGTAGAGGAAGCCACAACGGGTACAGCGGATGCAGTATACCACATTGGCAGATGTGCAGGTGAACCTCTGCCTGATGTGGAAAGTCTTCTTGGGGCCTGGGATTGGGGTGAGGGAGGGGGTGTGGGGGCAGGTGTAGCACTTCCTGCGGTTACAAGGAAAAGTGCCGGGTGTGGTGGGGCTGGAGGGGAGTGTGGAGCGGACAAGGGAGTCGCGGAGGGAGTGGTCTACTTCTACCACCTCCCTTGTCAGCACATTCCAGGCACCTACCATACTCTGTGTAAAATCTTGCCTCAAACATCTCTTTTAAACTTTCCCCTTCTCATCTTAAACCTGTGCAACTACACCTCCCAGTCGCGAACCATTTCAAATCCCCCTCCCACTCCTTGGACGACATGTCCATCCTGGGCCTCCTGCATTGCCACAATGATGCCACCCGAAAGCTGCAGGAACAGCATCTCATATTTCGCTTGGGAACCCTGCAGCCCAAGGGTATCAATGTGGACTTCACAAGCTTCAAAATCTCCCCTCCCCCGACCGCATCCGAAAATCAGCCCAGCTCGTCCCCCCTCCCCAACCATTCCTCCCACCTCAAGCCCCACCCCCATCTCCTACCTACTAATCTCATCCTGCACCCTTGACCTGTCCGTCCTCCCTGGACCGACCTCTCCCCTCCCTAACTCCCCACCTACGTTCACCTTTACTGGCTCCAACCCCGCTTCATTGACCTTTCTGTCTCCTCTCCACCTATCTTCTCCTTTATCCATCTTGTATCCACTTCCCTGTCTCTCCCTATTTATTTCAGAATCCCCTTCCCCTCCCCCATTTCTGAAGAAGGATCTTGACCCGAAACGTCAGCTTTCCTGCTTCTCTGATGCTGCTTGGCCTGCTGTGTTCATCCAGATCTACACCTTGTTATCTAACATCTTGATAAAGATTTTTTTGCACCCTATCCAAAGCCTCCACATCCTTTATATAGTTTGCGGACCAGAACTGCACAAAATACTCCAAACATGGCCTAACTGTACAGCTTATACAGCTGCAACGTGACTTGCTAACTTTTATACTCTATGCTCCGACTGACAAATGCAACCATACCAAACGTCGCCATTAACACCATATTTACTTGTTCTGCCACTTTCAGGGAGCTGTGGACTTGGGCTCCAAGAATCCCTCTGTATATCAATGCTCCTAAAAATCTTGCTAATAACCTGTATGCTTTCCTGTTCCATTTGACCTCCCAAATTCTTCTTCTCACACTTGTCCAGGTTAAACTCCATCTGTCATTTCTCTGCCCAGCTTTCCAACTGATCTATATCTTGCTGTATCTTTTGAAACCTCCTTCACTATCTGCAATTCTACAAGTTTCCAAGCTTCTGCAGTTCGGCTTGTCACATGCCTCTTTAGAATGTCCTTATGTTATAAATGAGGTTCTGTTGCTGTCTCTGAAATAGGAATAATCTTCTCATCTCGGTATATATCTGAGAGTGTTTCCAGATTCTGCTTCCAGCACAACCGGAAGAAACTTCTCCAAAGTTAAATCTTCTTTGGACTGTAAGAAATCTGACAGTATTTCATCAAGAATTACAGCAACAATCCTAGCTCTTATTCTGATTTTAAATCTCCTTAGTCACAGTAATTATCAAAAGCTTTTAGGACATGTTCAAAAGTACCTGTGCCTCCTTTAATGTTCTAGCGATTGTTAATACCATTTGCTATAGGATTACTGAATTCAGTAATGTAATTCATTCACCTTCAAACTTGGTGTTTAATTTTGTGTTCTTAACAACTGTCTCCTTCATGATAGCAAATCTTGTTCTCTATTGTCCAACCCCAACCATGAAACTTTGCAAAAATATTATTTCTCCATTCATTTCTTCTGAATGGGCTTATTAATACTTATTGTTCTAAAGCACTTCAAACATGTAGCATTTAATATTGTTTGTAATCTGCTAGTTTTAAACATGCACCCTTTCATTCATCAATGCTGCTGTAAAGTTTACTAGACACTGCACGACAGCATTGTTGCAGTAATTTCTTTGTCTTCAAGTCCTTTTGCATTGCAGTAGTACTGTATTAAATTATTAACTAAAACTTTAACTTATATTATTTGACTGCTCTGTAATGATTTACCTCTTTCAAGCTTCTAAATTCTGTTCTGATGCAGTGCTATATAGCTGAACAGTTTGCTGGGTTTTCTCATTTTTAACAATCTAAATGGTGGACTCCTGCCTTTTTTCAGGGTTTTCTCACCTTTTGCAGTTAAGGTGGAGTTTTTCTACTTTTTCATGCAAGACATGGATGTTTTCACACCTTTAATTGTCCAAAACATAATGCACTTTCTTCTGCACAAATTTTTGAATAAATTCCTCTGGCGATGGTATTTATAATTTCCTGCTGTAATTGTGATTTAATGACTGTGTCTCACTCATTCCACATATCAGGTTTCTTTTGACATTCCTTCTTCTGCTTTATCTTTTGCTCCAGTATAAATTGCCTTTCTGGTCCTATCTCTGTCCCATACAGTTGTGTCTTGCGGACACTACTTGTGGTAGCAACAGTGCTTGTTTTGAGAGATGCCAATCCTCAGGGATGTCAAACCTTGATCCTGGAGATTCCTTTGCTAAGGCCCCTGTTTATTTTCCAATATGGTTGGCTTTTCCAGCCTTTTGGTAAAGGTTTCTCTTTGGCGTTCTGAACAGGTCTTGTAGCAGTTCCAACTGCTGTTTACTGGCTCAGTTTTTCACAATTCAGCTGCTGACCTACTCCCTGTCTTTAAAGTGGTGAATTCACTTTTCTTCAAAGAAGTTTTTCTTTTTCTTCATGATTCAATGGATTCTGTCATCCCATCACTGCTACTGTATTTTCAGATACCATCTCCACCAGTATATGGCACTCTGGTTTGGGTCATTTGCTGCTACTAATCTGTCTTCTTCAGGCTGAGTCTAATTATCAGTGGTAGAGGGTGGGCCTCTGATGAGGTTAAATGGCCTAGTGGTATCATCACTAGACTGTTAATTTAGAGACCCAGATAATGTTCTGGGGACCCCGGTTGAAATCCCACCACGGCAGATGGTGGAATTTGAATTCAATAAATATATTGAGTCTAATGATGACCATAAATCCATTGCCAATTGTCGGGAAAAACCCATCTGGTTCACTACTGTCCTTTAGGGAAGGAAACTGCCATCCTTACCTGGTCTTGCCTACATGTGGCTCCAGACCGACAGCAATGTGGTTGAGTCTGAACTGCCCTCTGGGCAATAGGATGGGCAATAAATGCCACCTGGCCAGTAACACCCTCATCCTGTGAATGAATAAGGGATACTTGTATAGCCTTAAATCTTTTTTGATTAGCAGACACTGAAGATGCCGACATTGGCACTGCATTAGAGATCATCCTTCAGTTCAGACACTGCTGTCTGAGTTTTACAGAAGGTGACACAATGCTCTTCACTTATTTTTAAAACGGAAGCTGAAATTGGCAGGGAAAAAAAGTTGCCAAAGAAGGCAGTGAACAATAAAGTATTCTTTACCTTTGTTTGCTCTGTCTGCACGTTGCCAGATAGAAGGAATCAACACTCGGGTTATTCAATTACTGGAGTCTAAGACTTTGGACTTTGCTGGACCTTTGGATTCAGTTGGCACTGTTCCTGAAAACCCAGTTGTCTCTTTGAAGCAGTCCTTTCATGAAGAATACTTCTTCCTGGAAGATCCCCTCCAAGCCATTCACTGTCCTAACATGAAAATATATTGCCATTCCGTCAAGGTTGCTGGGTCAAAAACCTGGAAATCACTCTCTAACAGCATTGTGAGTCTACCTTCACAAAATGGACTGCAGCAGTTCAAGAAGGCAGCTCAGCACCACCTCCTCAACGGCAACCCAGCCAGCACTGCCCACATCTTATTTTTTAAAAAGTGATGTTTTTATGTATTTCTAAGTATTCAGGGAACACACGAAGGGGATTCTGCAACAGAATTGTGACCACAGTTACGTGAAGAATTTTGTATTCGTGAAGAAGACCTTACCACTACTGGGAAGCAGGACAAAATCTTTTACTAATTTAGTTACAAGTAAAAGCAAGCAACGCTTCAAGAAAACTTTACAACCAGTATACTACAAAATCTGATATCTCAAGGGCAGAGCACCTGTTTGCAGTCATGTGCAGAGAACATTAATGTGACTGAGAGATGTATAGAAAAAACGTAATTCCGCAGAAGCTGCCCATAACGAAGTAGTAAAACAACTACAAGTAGCTAATAAAGGGCTGTCCAAAGCAAAGGAAGATCCTGAAATTCAATTTGGGTCATGCCAATATTCAACATGCAGTAATTGTCAATTCTGCATAAAATTGCAGCTGGAGACTGCAATCAAAGCCCAACAGCAAGCCATAGAAGCAATAGAGAGAATTTTATTAAAACCAAAATCAGCAGGACCCAACAATTGAACTTCTGGAGACACACAGTGCTTTGGAAAAGCTTAAAGTTAAGTATCAAACTGAGCTTGAACAGATCAGAACTCAACAAGAATTGGACTATCTTAAATGTTACTTTTAGCAGCAAAATAAAAAAGTCATGTATACAGTGAACAAGTATTCTTACGCAGTTGCCACAATAGAGAGAGATATTAAGGGAGGAAAAGGTCTCTTGTAGAAATGGTCATAACTCTAAGACCATGGTGACTCATTAGTTGAAGAAAACCTTCTGTTACAGTAAACTTGTCTTTCAAAAAGAAAACCAGGTGAGAGAGAACAGACGTCATTGTTCCTTTGTTAACATGGAGATTACCTGCAGAATAAAATGAGTCTTTCAAGTGCATCTGCCGATCAGTCCTACACAAGAATTTCATACAGATCCTGGACTGCCTGTTTACTCTGTTATCCTTGGTGGTGCAGTCCTGCTTTCTCAGGGAATCCCTGAGATGTCATTGTTTGCACCTCAGCCACCAGCAAACATCAGAGTGATACCACCACCTAAAGAAGGAGATTTCTACCCTGAACGTTGCGGAAGAGGCTTTATTCCCTTGCTCTCAGAATTTTCTGTAGAACACCTTTTGTTTGGCTTTATGTCTGTTAAATCCATCCCTATATCAGAGAGTGAACTAGAGGAAAACAAAAGTGAGAATTTAAATTCCTTGCTTTTTTTTTTAAAGAGCCTGGGACTGTTTGAGTCTTAGTGTATTCTGTTTTGAATCTGCTCCATTCAAGTGTCATAGCTCAACAACCAGCCGTTATCATTCCACTCCACAAATGTCTTTACATTCCAAGGAATTGACAAAAGACCACATTGATCCTCTAAGAGAATTGAGGTTGCTTTTAGAAATTAATAGTGCAAAAGGGAGATTTGGCGGAGTGGGTAATGGGGTGGGAGGGCAAGTGCAGTAAAGATTTGAATGTTAAAAATGAAAAGAAATACTGTAAAATAATTTGGTGGTTTAGGGTTTGTAGACTAAAGGGAATTACACTTTTTCTTTAATGATAGCCAATGACCATGTGCAAAAGGAGCTCTGTCCTAGTGATGTCAGATCACATGGTGCTGGAGCCTAGGTCTGTCAGGCTCTAGATGAGATATCCTCTGTCACTGTCCGTTATAAATAGTTAAATTCAATAAAGTTTTTTACTGCTTGTGCACAAAAGTGTAGATCTTGCATTACTACGGAGCATTTATCTCCTTCAAGATGAAAGTTCATGTCTGCCTCTTCTGACCTCTGGTATGTGTTGTGGAGAAGGCAGTTGGAGGTATAAATACAGCTCCTTCGGCTGCTGGTGGTATGGTTTCTGCTTTTGTTGTGGCTGCTGCTGCTGTTTCTCATTAGTTCATACTGTAGATGCCTAAGTTGCTTCCACACTTCAGTGAAAGCTGTCGGCTGGGAAAATCAGATAAAGGTGAGTATGGTTCTAGGTATGTGAAATTACTTCCAAAAAGTTGGAAAACTTCTGTGAAGCAGTGAAATCAGGGTCTTGGAGCAAGTCTTATGAGCATAGGCCTTTTCCATAGGCAGAGAAACAGGTTTGCACTTTTGCTTTTTCTAGTAAATCAGTTTCATTGGTCAATGAATCTGCATGGTGCTTTTATCTTTGTTTATCCTGGCAAGTTCCACATAGCTAAGTTCACTTGCACTAGCCATAATCTTGAGTAAAGTCACAATGAATTGCTTGTTAGATTAAGTGACTGACATGAAATCTCCACAGGGGAATCCTGCTGGCCTCTATAAATCACTGAAGTTGGCAGCTTTGTGTTTGGTTTATGACCTGCTACCATTTTTCCAGCCTTTGAACATCAGCGTATCTGCATCTGAACCCTGGCTTTGCAGTGAAAGTTTTGTCCACAGATTTTTATGCCAGAAAACATGAATTTCATATTTAAATCAGTGTAAAGTTGAGTAGGAGACAAAATAAGAGAGGTGAAGTTGAGAGAAGGTGACAAATAAAGTAAAAATGTTAAAAGTTGAAGTTTTTTTAACAGTTTTCAGCCCCTAAGAAGGCATTTGGCAACCTTTACGACTTCACATCATCAGAAACTTCATTTTATTTGAAGTGACCTGTCCTACCTCTTTATGTTTAATGATTATCTAGTGGGTAAATATTGTATATTCATGCCTTTCATCTCTTTGAGTACCAAGTCTCCAGTTAACATACTGGTATAGCAAAGCTTGTGAAAGAGGAGGACACGTTGATCAAGAGCTTCCTGATTTCTGTGTTTAACTCCACAAGTATTGATTGAAGAAATTGTGGTCTAATTGACTCCTTAATGGCAATGAGCACCGATAATCTTAAGAGTTACTTTTACCACAAAATTCAGGCCATGTTTCGCCATTAGTGTGCAATCATTAACTCAACTCAAATTAATGAAGTATCCCCGTTGCCTTTTGTTGAACTTTTACATTTAAACATAGAGGATTGATAAGATTGTCGTGGTACTGATCTAAAGAAATGGAATCTGATGCTCTGAATTGATTTGCAGATTGGAGTAGTATACTTGCTAATGTTGTCTAGTTAACAACCTTTTTCAGATACCATAGCACATTGGGTGACACTTGTACAATTCTGGGTACTACACTATTAGTGTTGCCACCCTTTGGCTGAGACAATACCAGTACCCCACTTCCTCTCCATTTAATTTCACTGGCCTGTAATCCAGGCACCAAGGCTAATGCACAGTGAACACAGGTTCAAGTTTCACTATGGTATCTGATAGAATTTAAATTTAATTCATTCATCTTGAATATAAAGCTAATCACAGTAATGGTGACCATGAAAACTATCATGTTGTGAAAGCCTTCTAGTCCACTCATTTGTTTTGGGAAGGAGATATGCTATTTTTACTGGGTCTGGACTACCTGAGACTCCAGGCCTCCAACAAAGCAGTTGGCTATGGTTGCCCACTAAAATGACCCAGGAAGCCACTGAGATCAAGGTCAATTAAGTATGGGCAACAAACGCTGGCCTTGTTAATGACGTTCAAATTCCATGCTGGATATAAAATATCCACGGAGCTATTTTAAAGTAGAGGAGAAGAGTTCACTCAGGTGTCCTGAACGATGTCAATCCTTCAACCTACATCATTTAAAAGGGTTGTTTAGTGGGACCTTGGTGTGTCAAGCTTACCTGTATATTCCCTATAATACTGCACTGCTTTCTGGCTAAAGGTCATGAAAGATGCTATATAAATGCAATCCTCATTATCCTGCTAATCATATTTCATATTGCTAGACCAAATTCTACACTGGAGAAATACCTGAGGGTTGGAGAATGGCAAATGTAGCTCCAATATTCAAAAAACAAGTATAACATGGACCTGGTAATTACAGGCTCATTAGCTTAACTTCTTTCAAGGGAAAAGTGCTTGAGGGAATTTTATGAGATGCTGTAAGTGAACATTCGAAGAACAGAAGTATCACAAGAGGTTGTTAGAATGACTTTAGATATAGTAGTCCTTGCACAAATGTAAACGAAAATAGAAATTCAGCAGACTGGGAAAGTTGTAGAAATATGTGCAAACAGAAACTGAACAAAGCTTGCAAGAGCTGTTATAAGTAATGCTTAAAGTTTTCATGAATATATTGAGTGGAAGAGAGTGATAATGGAAAATATGGGCTCAAGGAAGACAGATGCAGGCTATGCTATTGTGAATACTAATGAAATGGCTGATATGTTAAAATCAGTACTTTGTATCTATTTCAAAATGAAAGAAAAGAACAAAACAAAGCAATTTAATAAAACCACGGTCAAGGAAATGAATTTGGATTTAAGTTTAAAAATAGTAATGAAGAAAATGATGGTACTTAGCTCGGAAAAGTCCACAGGATTTGCAGACAATAAGGGTTTCAGCCAGAAACGTTGACTTTCCTGCTGCTCTGATGCTGTCTGACCAGCTGTGCTTTTCCAGCCCTCATACCTATGGACTCTGGCTTCCAGCGTCTGCAGTCCTTATTGTCTCCAAGTCACTGAAAACCAACACTGTGAAGCCTTTTCTCAGGATGCCCACTTTGAAGAAGTTTTCGTCCTCCCTCTGGAGAGAGCTCAGTGAGTCTGTCTGCCACTGCAACCCTACACCACCATCCCCCTGGGTTGTCTCCTCTGCCATGAAGCTCTTCAACCACATTCTGAAGCAATCTTGATACCACAGCCACGTCTTCTTCCTCTGTGCCTGTCGATGCAGCTGGCTCATCCCTCATGGACCATCACAATTTGGACCCGACCATGACGATCATTATCTACAGTACCTCCAGTGCTTCCAGAAACAGTTCTCCCTATGGATTCTCGGCTTCACACACTCCGCTATGCATTGACACCTCTCTCTGCAGTCGGCCATGCCCCAGCTCAGGGCGCCTCTCTTCCAGACCTGCAGAGGACCTGTACTGTTCATCGTCCTCGGAAGGATCCACAGGACTTGATGGTTTTGATTCTGGGGTGGTTACTCAGTGTTAAAATAGTGGATATGTTAGTCATAATTTACAATAGAGGGTTAAAGAGTATTGAGGCTAGATCATGTCCTAACTGGTCTCTAGCTCTTCGAGGCAATTCACCCATCTTGAAAAGAAGCTGCACTGGACAGTAGAAGGTTAATGCTGAATCATATTGGTGCAAGTCTACATTCTTTACAACTTAACCTTCCCATTCTGCTTGTACTCTTCCAGTGACCCAAGAATCGTTGCCTGCCCAGCCACAGCACCTCCAAGAGGAAGGGAGAGCAAGCACACAAAAGTGATGAGGAAACACCAGCATTTAGTCTGACATTTGTGGGCAGCAGCTCTGATGCCAACACAAGTGCATATGTTAAAGGCTAGTATAGTGTCTGAATCAGCACATAATGTCAATGAGGACCAATAGGCTGC
Source organism: Ginglymostoma cirratum (assembly GCA_024137785.1). Lineage (NCBI taxonomy): Eukaryota > Metazoa > Chordata > Chondrichthyes > Orectolobiformes > Ginglymostomatidae > Ginglymostoma > Ginglymostoma cirratum. Next base: position 40,504,418 of record JAHRHZ010000144.1, read on the forward strand.
AGCTAGGTAAGGGGGAAAAGGATAGCTTGTATAACAGTTGGCCAAAGGTCAAGGTCACATATCATGTTTGTTACAAGTGAGTAATGGGCCTGTGTAGAGTAGAACGCACAAATGTAGAAGTTTTAGACATTGGCAAAACTGCAAGACAGCTTCTTGTCATTGTCAAGGAATGTGGAGAAGTCTGGCTTCAATGTGGCACAGGGCATCATACAGAACTCTGATCTGGATTTTACACTGAAGAAGAGGTGGTCAACTCCATGACACCACCAGCAACTTCAATTGTGATGCGGCATCTGGTTTCTGCCTCAGCTATCATTGCAGAACAGGTGAATTGCACTCAGTGCTGACGTAAAAGCTCCAATGAAGGTCATAAAATCCATGATTAGTTCATTGTAGCAATCACCACATTATACTGCTAATTTGTGGTACTGTTGTGCGCAAGTACATAGAACAGAACAGCTCAGGAACAGGCCCTTTGGCCCACCATGTCTATACTGACCATGATGCCGTTCTAAACTAATCGTATCTGCCTATGCGTGGGTCTGTATCCTCCTATTCCCTGCCTGTTCATATCCTTTTCGTTCCTGCTTCTACTACCTCCCCTGCAGGCACCCAGCACCATCTGTGTTTAAAAAAAAAAACTTCCCTCAGACATCTCCTTTAAACATTTTCCCTCTCACCTTAAAGCTATGGCCCCTTGTATTTGACATTTCAACCCTGGGGTAAAGACTCTGACCACCTATGCTTTCCATGCCTCTCATCACTTTATAAACTTCTATCAGTTCACCCCCTCAGCCTCCAGTGCTGTAGCAACAGCAATCAAAGTTTGTCCAACCTCCCCTTATAGCTAATACACTCCAATCTAGGCAATATCCTGGTAAACTTACTCTGCACCCTCACCAAAGCCCCACCACATCCTTCCTATAGTGTGATAAGCAGAACTACACACAATACTCCAAATGCAGCCTTCTAGTCTTATAAAGCTCCAATATGACTCATCAACTGTTACACTCAATGTGTCAACCTATGAAGGCAAAAATGCCATATGCCACCTTCACCACCTTATCTACTTGTTTTGTCACTTTTGGGGAGCTATGTATACTTTCCTCATGGATTTGACCTCTTTTGCACTCTCTCCAAAACCTTCACATTTCTCTATAGGGTGTGGGGATTAAAGCTACACACAATGCTCCAAATGTGGCCTAACTAAAGTCTTGTACAGCTGCAACATGACTTGCAAACTTTGATACTCAAAGCTCTGCCCAATGAAAGCAACATCATGTATGCCTTCTTTACCACCTTATTCACTTGTATTACCACTTTCAAGGATCTACATACCCTGTGCTGCCACCACTGCCACCTGGTGCCCTTGTTATTGCCTATCACCCAGCCAGTCCTGAATGCTGCTGCTATCCCATGTTGATTCTCTGAAAGCAGGGCTTCAAGGTACAGAGATGCTCAAGGGCATTCTGCAAGGCAGCCTGTAACTTCCCCCAATGAAAGTCAGCAGCCTTCCACCAAACAAATTGCAGCCACTAGGTAGCACTGACTACAGTCACCAGTAACAACAAAAATATCCATAAGAGAGGCATGACGGGATTGCGGAAGGGTTCATTTCAGACAATACTGTGCATCATATTTTGGATAAAGACTATTTTCAAGTGCTTTTTCCAGATGGCCTTTCCTATTCTTTGGTGGCCAAGCAGATATTGTAACAGGAAGTTGCAGACAGTGCAGAGTGGTATATCTATGCTGAGGAAAAGTAGTTTAATCAAAAACAGTTGTATAATTCAATGTCTTTCAGGTCATCCATTTAGAAGGAATCCTTCTCCTTTTCTCAAAGTGAGTTGTTGATTCCTGGAGACAATAGCTAGACAGTACACAGTAAAGTGATGTTATGGAGGATACTGCAGAGCACCATGAATTCTGTAGATTGCAGCATCTACTTAGGACTAATGCACCTGACCCCGCCTCCACACTCAAATACCGCATCCCCCAAAGTGGATACGACTATCTAGGGCAATTGAGCATGGCCAATCCACCTAGCCTGCACATCTTTGGACTGTGGGAGGAAACTGGAGCACCCTGAGGAAACCCATGCAGACACGGGGAGAATTTGCAAACTCCACACCGACAGTTGCCCAAGGGTAGAATCGACCCCAGGTCCCTGGCGCTGTGAGGCATCACACCACCAGGATCAACACATCTTTTGATGCTACTTGTCCCTCCTGAAGACATTGTGCAGTCTGCATCTAGAATAGATGGCCTGTGTTGCCTCCCTGATGCTTTGGTGAGTAGCACATTAGAGTATGCTCATGCAAAAGCAAAGCAGTGCGGATGCTGGAATCTGAAATATAAACAAAGTGTTGGAGCAACACCATAACAGGTCCAAAGAAGTGTCATATTGAACTCAAAACATTAACTCTTTGTCTGTCTCCACAAACACTGCTAGATCTGCTAAGTTTCTTCAGTGTTTTCTGTTTTTATACTGTGAAATTTAAGCAATACACGTGAAAAGACCTGCATCCATAAATATTTAAGGCAGCAATGATGTTAAGGGCTGCTGTTCCCTTAAGGGTGACAGGGCTGGCAACCAAAAAGTTTATATTCAAGTAATGGCAGATGTTTTCTAATAGTACTTATGTATAAAGGAAGCTTTGGGGAAAAATTTCATTAAGACATGAGGGCAACTTAGAGGGAGGGACATATCTTCAGCCCATATGTTAGAACCTGGAAGCAGTCACCCTGCACTGAAGAACGGATTGTCTGGCAACAACCCCTGTGATCAGCAGGAGGAAGAGCATCCAGCAGAGGGTGACTGAGAGGGAGTGTCATCACTTTGGCACATACATTAGAGCCTGGAAGTAGTCACCTGCACTGAAGAGTGGATCATCGTGGGCCTGATATCAAGGAGTGCCTAAGCCTCAAACATTACATCGTTGTAGTGTTTCCCTCCCCCCCCCCTCCTTTAACCAAAAAAAGGGACGTATTATTGAAAATTTGTTGGTAGCAGTGTGAGAAGTAAGGTAGTGGCTTGAGAGGCTTTGGTGAGCAGTGGCTCAGCAAAAAGAACAGGTAAACTCAGATAGAGTCCTTTTAACTTTCCTGTTTAGTATTAGAGCATTTTAGAAGGTAGTTAGGGCAATGGCATGCTCCTCCTGCAGGATGTGGGAGCTCAGGGAGATTTCTATTGTCCCTGATGACTGCACCTGTGGGACGTGCACCCGGCAGCTTCTGGGAGACTGTGTTAGGGAACCGGAGCTGGATGCACTCAGGACCATCCGAGATGCTGAGCGCATCATAGATAAGAGTTTTAGTGAGGTGGTCCCACCTAAGGTGCAGGCAGAGATTAGCTGAGTGACCACCAGAAAAGGCAAAGGGAGTAGGCAGAGAGTGCATTAAACCCCTGTGGCCATTCCCCTCAAAAACAAATATACAGTTTTGTATACTGTTGGGGTGGATGACCATTCAGGAGGAAGCAGCAGTAGCCAGGTCTGTGGCACTACGACTGCCTCTGGGGCACAGCAGGGAAGGGAAATGTAAACAGGACCTTAGTGATAGGAGAGCAGAGCAGCTGCAGAATGTTTTTAAGGGGAGGGTGAGCAGCCAGAAGCTATTGTGCACGTTGATACAAATGTCATGGGTAGAAATAGAGATGAGATCCTACGGAGTGATTATAGAGAGCTAGGAAAAAGTTTAAAAACCAGGAACCCAATAGTGGTAATCTCCGGATTACGTCCAGTTCCACATGCTAGTGAGGGTAAGAACAGTTAGCTATGGCAGATGAATGCGTGACTAAAGAATTGGTGCAGGGACCGAAGATTCAAATTGCTGGATCTTGGGGTCTTTCCTGGGGTAGAGGTGACCTGTTCAAGAGTAACGGGTTGCACCTGAACTGGAGGGGGATTAACATCCTGGCAGGCAGATTTGCTAGTGCTACAAGGAAGGGTTTAAACTGGGTAGGCAGGGGTGTGGGATCCTCAACAGCAAGGAGACAAGTGCGAGGCTGGAAGGAGATACAGTAATCAGAAATAGCAAGTTGAAGAGGCAGGTCAAGCTGGAACATGATGGGGAGCAAGGATTGCCTGTTGGATTAAATTGCGTCTATTTCAATGCAAGAGAGCTGACAGGTAAAGCTGATGAACTCGGAGTGTGGATAGGTACATGGGATGAGGATATTATAGCCATTACAGAAACATGGATAAGGGAGGGCAAGGACTGGCAGCTTAATGTGCCAGGGTACAGGTGCTTTAGGTGGGACAGAGGTGGAGGAGAGGGCGTAGGGGGAGTTGCATTTTTCATTAAGGGGAGTATCATAACAGTAGTTAGAGATGAAATAACAGAGGGAGGCTTTGTGTGTGGAGCTAAGAAGTAAGGGGATGATGACGTTATTGGAGTTGTGCAATAGGCCCCCAAATAATTAACAGGAATTAGAGGAACAAATGTGCAGGGAGATTGGCGAGACTTGCAGGAGCAATAGGGTTGTCATAGTGGGGGATTTTAAATTTCCTAACATAGACTGGGACTGCCATAGTGTTAAGGCTTTAGATGGGGTAGAATTTGAGATGTGTTCAGGAAAGTTTCCTCAAACAGTATATAGAGCATCCTACTCGGGAAGGGGCAAAACATGACCTACTCTTGGGAAATAGGGCAGGACAGGTGACAGTGGGGGAGCACTTTGGGACCAGTGACCATATTTATATTAATTTTAAAATAGTTACAGAGAGGGACAAAACTGGTCCACAGGTTCAAGTCCTAAATTGGGGCAAGGAGAATTTTGATGGAATTAGACAGGAGCTTGCAGGCGTTGATTGGAGAAGTTTGTTTGCAGGCAAAGGAATCTGTGGCAAGTGGGAGGCCTTTTGATAGCTAGAGTTCAAGAACTCTGTGTTCCTGTGAGGGTGAAGGGCAAGGTTGTCAGGAGTAGGGAACCCTGGCTGACAAGAGATATTGAGGCTTTGACCAGAAAAAAGAGGAGGCATGAATAGGTACAGGCGGCTGGGATCAGGGGAATTCCTGGAAGTATATCGGGAGTACAGGAGTTTACTGAAGAAGGAAATGAGGAGGGCAAAAAGGAGGCACAAGGTAGCTTTGGCTGAGATTAGGGTAAATCCAAAGAGGTTCTTTAAGTATATTAATGGAAAAAGAATAACTAAAGACAGAATAGGACCCCTCGAGGATCAAAGTGGACATGTATGTGTGAAACCGTAGGAGATGGGCGAAGTCCTCAATGAATATTTCTGTGTTTACTGTGGAGAAAGATGTGAAGACTTGGGAACTTGGGGAAGTTAGTGGCGATATCTTGGAGCCAGTCCATATCACAGTAGAGGAGCTGTTGGAAGTATTAGAATGTATAAAGGTGGATAAATCTCCTGGTCCTGACCAGATATATCCAAAAACCCTGCAAGAGACTATAAAAGAAATTGTGGGGGGCCCTGGCTATTATATTTGCATCATAGTTAGCCATGGGTGAGGTCTGGAAGACTGGAGCGTACTGAATGTTGTGCCCTTATTCAAGAAGGGCTGCAAAGAAAAACCTGGGAACAGTAGACCAGTAAGCCTAACATCTGTGGTAGGTAAGTACTTGAGAAGACTCTGAGGGATAGGATATACATGCACTTGGAAAGGCAGAGTTTTATTAGGAGTCATCAGCATAGCTTCATGCGTGGGAAATCATGCCTCACAAATCTGTTAAGAGTTCTTTGAAGTGACCACAAAGGTTGATGAGGGCAGGGCGGTAGACCTAGTCTACATGGATTTCAGTAAGGCCTTTGATAAGGTTCCACATTGTAGGCTGCTCTGGAAGAACAGATTGCATGGAATCCAGGAAGAACCGGCAAATTGGATACACGGTTGGCTTGATGGCCAGAAGCAGAGAGTAAAAGTGGAAGGATGCTTGTCGGATTGGAGGGTTGTTACTAGTGGTATACCCCAGGGGTCGGTGCTGGGCCCATTGCTGTTTGTTATCTATATCAGTGATTTGGATGAGAATGTACAAGGCATAATTAGTAAGTTTGCGGATGACACTAAAATGGGAGGTACAGGTAGTTCTTCTATAACGTGGTAGTTATGTTCTTGTGTGACCTTGTGCTCTAGAAAATCACCGTAGAAAATCGCGTTATAGGGAAATCGCTATGCTGTACATTAACGAAACATGTACTATATGCAGAAATTTCCTATATCATGGACAGTGAAGAAGGTTACCAGATATTACAGCAGGATCTTGATCAGCTGGGGAAGTGGGCTGAGAAATGGCAAATGGAGTTTAATTTAGCTAAGTGTGAGGTGTTGCATTTTGGAAAGTCAAACCGAGGTAGGACCTTAAGGAGTGTAGTGAAACAGAGGGACCTTGGAGTTCAGGTGCACAGTTCTCTAAAAGTGGAGTCACAGGTTGATAAGGCAGTGAAGGTGGCTTTGGGCACACTGGCCTTCATCAGCCAGGGCATTGAGTATAGAAGTTGGGAAGTTATGTTATAGTTGTACAGGATGTTGATGAGGCCTTACTTGGAGTATTATGTTCGGTTTTGGTCACCTTGCTATAGGAAGGCTGTTACTAAACTGGAAATAGTGCAGAAGAAATTTACGAGGATGTTGCCAGGACTCAAGGGACTGAGTTATAGGGAGATGTTGGACAAGCTAGGACTTTTTTCTTTAGAGCGTAGGAGACTGAGGTCTCCTTTATAGAGGTGTATAAGATCATGAGAGGCATGGATAGGGTGAATGCACTCAGTCTTTTTCCCAGGGTTGGGGAATTGAGGACTAGAGGGCATCGGTTTAAGGTAAGAGAGGAAAGAATAAATGGGAAGCTGAGGGACAACTTTTCTACACAGAGAATGATGTGCATATGGAATGAGCTGCCAGCAGAAGTGGTTGAGGTGGGTATATTAACAACATTTAAAAGGCATTTGGATGAATACATGGATAGGAAAGGTTTAGAAGGGCATGGGCCAAGTGCAGAGAAATGGGGTTAGCAGGGATGAACATTCTGTTTGGCATGGAGCAGTTTGGGCCAAAGGGCCTTTCTCTGTGCTTGGGCACAGGAATTGCAGCATGTGAACACCCCAGGCTTGGCCAATTCAAATCAACAACACACAAAGTTGATGCTACCTCCTTATCTTAATGATTTCACACCAGCACAGAACATGCTGCTGCTCAGTGGACGATTCAGCATCATTCATGGCTAGCACAGTGGTACTAGCCTGTACCTCTTAAAGCTGCAGCAATCTGCGGAAAATTTCAATAGAAGGAAAAGCACAGAAAAGAGAGAGCTGCCAGGTTTTCTGAAGGAGGACTTAGTTCTAAGGAGTGGAAACAGGAAGAGATGTATGTTTCCTCGGGAGACCCTGAGAGAGAATCACGATCGCTCGCCAGGAAACTAATACCTGTAGTTTGGCCCTGAAGTCCTGGCTGTGCCAAAAAAAGCTCACTGACCTTAGATGATCAAGGTCAGTAAATATATCTTCCCCTGATATCTCCTACTCTCTGCATCAGCAACCCTTTTCACTGCTCAATGCACCTCACTCCTCAACTCTCAACCATTGACAATCTCTATCAATTAGAATGCATACCTAACATTCAAATATTTCACCTAATCCCACACATTAAACACGAGCGCAGTGGAAGCTCCTACGATGAAATGTATGCATGGTGCCATGCACACAGATTGGATCCATGCAGGCTGAGATTGCAGATACCACAGCTTTGGCTAACAGTGTTCAAAGGGACAGACTGTTGGAGAAAGCTGTCCAGAGGTGCTGCTTTAGAGGAGTCACAGTAGCACCATGAAGCACAAACCTGTTGATCTTTCTCAGAATGATGGCACTTCTGCTGCCAATACTGCTGTTCCAACAGTGCTCTTACTGTTCCCTATCAACCAGCCGAACTAGCCTGCTGCTGTCACATCATGGTTACGTAATCTGGAGCCAGGCCTTCCCAGCTCAGAGCTGGATGAGGTCATTCTACAGGGTTCTTCCAATGAAAGTCAATAGCCTTCCATTTGCCAAGCTGCAACCATTGGAATAGCACTGCATAAGGGTACTAGGATAGGAAAAGATTTGCAGATGAGCACTAAAGGAATACATGAGGATGAATAGAAGATAACAAGCATGGGGCTGGATGAACACAGCAGATCAAGCAGCATCATAAGAGCAGGAAAACTCGACGTTTCGGGCCTAAACCCTTCATCAGAAATGGGGGAGGGGAAGAGGGTTCTGAAATAAATAGGGAGAGAGGGGGAGGCGGATAGAAGATGGATAGAGGAGAGGATAGGTGGAGAGGAGGCAGACAAGTCGAAGAGGCGGGGATGGAGCCAATAGTTTAGTTTTAATGTATTACTAGAAGTGTTGTTGACAAAGTTGTTATGGAATGGGTTTTTGGTTGCTTTTATTTCTGGGCTTATTCCAGTTGAACACTGAGTATACAGGAAATAGATTAAAAGTTGGAGAGTTGTGGAGCAATTGTAATGTTGGGATGACATCTTGCAATGTGATGTCTGAATATACACTCATGTAGTATTAGGAGTGGAAAGGCCAAAATATGTCCTCCCTGGCTATCCACCCGCTCCACCCACTTCCATGATGTACTCCTTTGCCTAGGTTCGCTTTTCAGTATCTGGTGATAAGACTGTTCCACACAGTGATAATAGGTACTGCACATGATGGAGAATCGGAGATAACAAGGTATGGAGCTGGATGAACACAGCAGGCCAAGCAGCATCATAGGAGCAGGAAAGCTTGACGTTTCGGGCCTCGACCCTTCATCAGAAAGGCACAGTTCAGTGAATCCCTCCTTGATCAAACACAAGCACCTTCCCCACTCCTCCTTGCAGAGGTAGAAGTTGGGCAAGTACTGCATGAAGACCTTTGATGAACATAGCCTCCAATTGAGAACCTTTTTCCTGGTCTCTCAGGGCGCTAATTCTCTGCCAATGCTACATTTTCAGGATAGACTGCAAGTATAGTCAGCCCAAACTGGCCCATGCTGACCATGGTGCCCACCCAGCTAGTTCCAATTGCCCGCATTTGGTCCGTATCCCTCTAAACCCTTTCCATCCATGTATCTATCCAAATTTTTTTAAATGTTGCTGTTGCACCAGCCTCAACCACTTTCTCTGGCAGCCCATTCCATGTATATACCACTGCCTGTGTGAAGATGTTGCCCCTCAGGTCCTTCTTAAATCTTTGCCATCTCACCTTAAACCTATGCCCTCTAGTTTTCAATTCTCCATCCCTGGGAGAAAAGATTATATGTATTCATCCTATCTATGTCCCTTATGACCTTATACACTTTGATAAGGTCACCCCTCAATTTCCTACATTTCAAGGAATAAAGTACTATCCTGGCCAACCTCTCCCTATAACTCAGGGCTAATAGTCCTGGCAACATCGTCGTAAATCTTTGCATGCTTTCCAGTTTAACTATGTCTTTCCTACACCAGGGTGACTGAAACTATACACGTACTCTAAGTGCGGCCTCACCAATGACTTATACAACTGTAACGTAACATCTCAACTCCTATACTCAATGCCTCGACCGATGAATGCCAGCATGCTAAATGCCTTCTTCACCACCCTGTCTACCTGTGACGCCGCTTTCAATGAACTATGTGCATGTACTCCTAGGTCCCTCTGTTCCACAACATTCCTCAGGACCTTACCATTTACTGTAATAATTCTACCTTGGTTTGACTTTCCAAAGTGCAACACTTCACATTTACCCTGCATTGAATTGCATTTGCCAATCTTCAGCCCACTTCCCCATCTGATCAAAATCCCTCTGTAATTTTTGATAAACTTCCTTGCTATCAAACGATACCTCCTAATTTTGTATCATCCACAAATTTACTAATTGTGCCTTGTACATTCACATCCAGATCATTTATGTAAATAACAAATAACAAAGGTCCCAGCACCGACCCCTGTGGCACACCAGTAGTCAAAGATCTCCAGTCCGAGAAACAACTTCAGCCATCACTGTCTGCTTCCTACCATCGAGCCAATTTTGAACTCGATTAGCTAGCTCTCCCTGGATCCCTTCATGATCAGCCTGCTGTGCCGGACCTTGTCAAAGGCCTTCCTAAAGTCCATATAGACAACATCCACCATGCTACCTTCATCTATCCCTTTGGTTACCTCTTCAAAAAACCCTAAAAGATTTGTCAGATGTGACTTCCTGCTCACAAATCCATGCTGACTATCCCTGATCAGACTTTGACTATCCAAATGTTGTTGTAGAGGATACTGAGGGACAGGATCAACCAACATTTGGATAGTCAAAGTCTGATCAGGGATAGTCAGCATGGATTTGATGTCAGGCTCACTGGCCTGTATGTATGTCTTAACTCCTGCCCCCGTTACTGAAGCAGACTTTCTCCTGCCAGGCCAAACAACTCTTCTGACAACCTAGCCAGAATCTAGCACCATTCCCTTGAAAATTCAATGTTAGTTCCTCCAATAACATAACACCATACATCTGCTAAATCTGTATCAGCAAAATTAAGTTAAAAGCACCACAAGTTGTTTGGCTAACCCTTTAAGTAGCACGAGCACGGGTGGTACCTTGTACAACTGAACAGTTGGTTGTAATTGAGAGGGTGTCAACTGGACTGTGTCTTCCAAGACAGCCGATTGTTCTACCATGACAGAGTTTTCCTCTTATTTGTTCATGCATTGTGTGTGTTCCTGGCTAAATCAGTATTTATTGCCCATTCCTAATTATCCTTAGGAAGATGGTGATGAGCTGCTTTCTTGAACTGCTGCAGTGCTTGGGGTATGGGGGCACCTACAGTGCAGTTAGAAAGGGAGTCCTAGTATTCTGACCCAGGTAGAGTGAAGGAATCTTGATATTGCTCTAAAGGGATGGTGTGTGAATTTGAGGGGAACTTTCAAATGTTGACTATGGTGTTCCCCTGCATCTGCCCTTCTCCAAGCTGGTAGAGGTTGCAGCTTTGGAAAATGCTGTCGACCAAAGCTTGGTGAGATAATGCACTGCATCTTGTAAATGGTGCATACTGCTGCCGCTATGCATCATAGTGCCAGTTCAACAGGATACTTTGTTCTGGGTGGTGTCAAACTTCTTGAGTGTTATTGGAACTGCACTCATAAGTAGGAAGTATTCCCTCACACTTTGACTTGGGCCACCTTATTGCTGGGTATATTTTGGACACACAGGAAATGAGTCACTTGTTATAGAGTGCCTAGCCTATGACGTGCTGTTGTAGCCACAGTGTGTATGTAGCTAGTCCAGTTCAGTTTCTGGTCAGTGGCCATTTCCAGGATATTGACAGTGTGGAGTTCAATGATGGGAATGCTATTGAACATCAAAGGGCGATCGTCAAATTCTCTTTTGTTGGAGTTAGTCATTGCCTGGCACTTGTGCGTTGCATATGTTACTTGCCACTTACTAGTCCAAGGCTGTGTGTTTTTTGAGTCCTGTTGTATATGGAAATGATTACTTTATCTGAGGAGTCATAACTAGTAATGAACATGTGCAATCATCAGTGAACAGAAGCTGTTTAGCATTCACTGTCTTCTCCTCTGCATACTTTCCATGCATGCACAGCCACGTGAGGCTGGCAGCAACTGGCTGACTTAATTTTTCAGTTGAGAATTTCTATAGCATCATCAATTGTGCCATTATGTGAACCCGTTTTGTAGTCTTCATCTCTGTAATCTATATGAGATGGAAGTGCATGATACCAGCAACAGGGTGATAAAACATGTTCCATTCCCAACACTATTAGCTTTCACTTTGAACCATTAAATTCATCCCAGAAATGCCTTTTAAGAAGTTATTTGAAACAACCAGTTGCAGGATGGTTTCCTGTAAAAGTTCAAATAATGCCAATTAAATTTGAAATAAATACAGATGTCAGTTTAATTTGAGTGTAAATCATCAACATTTGGTCCAAAGTTTTTCTGTATTAAGTGAACCTGCTAATTTTAGTTTTGATGTAGTGTAAAAGTTACTCCAATAGATTTTTATAGTATGTTAATAATGATCTGTTTAGGTCCCATTTCCCTTAACATTTGACAACTTTAAGTAGTTGCAACAAAACTTGAGGGTAGATGTAATGTAATGAACTGTAATGAATTATAAATATTTTGCTGATAAACTGTATGGATCAGCAGAAGGTATATCACTCATTATCCACATAGCCCTCAAAAAGTGTATTACAGTCATTTTGAAATATCTTTTCAGTGAATCAAAAGTACTTGTTTTAGGCATGATTGAATGCTATGCAAGAGAACATATGTCAACTGAACATTTCACTGCTGTCTTCAATGTTATCCTGATATATTTCACCAGCGGTAGTGCATCTATCATAGATGGACTTAAAACTTACACAAAATGTACATTCTCATTAAATGATGAGTGGCTAATTCATCTTTCCACAGCATAATTAATGGTTTCTTCACAGAATAATTTTTCATTGTTTGTTGCAATGTATTTTCAACATTTTTTTGTTACTTTTTCCTCTATCTGCATGCCTATCACGATGTCATTTGCAAAAGATCTATGTAAGTATTAACCTTGTTTAATGTTTTCTTGCAGTTTGAGTGTTCCTCTACAAGGTTAGTTTGTAACAGCATTTCAGAACTCCGGCATTTGTGATCAATCATGCACCAGAACATAATGTTGTATTTCTTGCACATGTTTAAAAAACATAATGAAAAGAGAAGTGTATAATTCATTAATATCTGATTCTTGCATTGTGTTTATTGTTTTTAACCATTTAATCATCTGATTGATGCAGAAATTTAATGATGGAATCTTGGTGCTGTCAACCACCTTTTTGAATTAATTTATTGATTTTTATTTCCTGACTCTGACTCCCAAAAATATTGTCTGTCTGCTAACTAAATTGAAAGAAGATTACAGAAATGTTAGCGGTATAATAGTTACAAAATAGCAACAGACAAGCATTTAAAGGAAGAAAGCCACACTCAATATCTGGGTTTACGCTCAGTCACATGTAACTGCTCTTCGCAAAGCTAAAAGTGAAGCTTGAGATAAGGAGTAGGGAGAAGGATCTGACTCCACATTGACAGAGTCAAAACATGGTATCTGTGATACAGTTGGTGTGGCAAAGCATCGCATAATTGAAAAGCACAGGATAACGTAAACAAAGAATAAGCAGGAAGGATTAGTGAAGAAGAAACAGTAAAATATATGTACTGTATTTGTAGACACTGTACTTCCTTGTAATGGATTTCTTATTGGCTTGCAAACTGTATATATTTCACGTTATTTTAATTAAATCATACTATTATAAATAAATTGAACAACATTAATGCAAAATATGCTTAATGTGTATATTGCCAGGTTCGTTGTGAAGTGGAACACAAACGTAAAGCACTTGTGCAAGCCAATTCTGATTTAGCTGCTGCTGCAGAGAAGCTTGAGACCATTAGAAAAAAGCTTGCAGTAAGTACTATGTTTGTAATTATCTTCCTGTGAAATTTATTTTGCTTTTATTTAAAAAAAACTCTTATTGAAAGGCTATACTATGCATTGTCAATTTTTACTTGAATTCTTGTGCTTTCAAAATGACTGAACAAATCTATATTTTAATGGTTGCAGTGAGATAAATTCATTACAGTAAGAATGATTAAGTAAACTCTGATACCTGTCCTTAATCCTTATTGTTTCATATTCTCATGTCAATGTATAACGGCAAGGCCATAGGTTAAGTTAGCTACCAAGTGTTATGCAGCAGTGACTCCGATGATGTGGCTGCAGCTAGACCAACACTGACTGCTGTGAAATCTAGATCCTGGTAAATTGTCCCTTGTTAACTCCTTTAGATGCTACATTAGATATTCACTGTTGAAAGCATGATTTGTTTTCAATTGATTTGTTCTGAAATTAGTTGAATTTTTTAAAAATTCATTTTTGATGTAATTAATTTTTGTGCATGCTTCATCATGAGAAATTATTGTAAACAATTATCGGTAGTATACACTAGAAAAAAGTACATACTTCACAGCTGAAAATATGTCACTACTGCTTCAGGAAAATAAAAGGGAAAATCATATTATGATTATCAAATCTGTTTAGATTTAACTAGATATCAAAGTTCAGCATTTCCTTTGAGGGCTCTTTGTGAGATGATCTCAAGGTGTAAATTTTGATTTTCCAGGGCTCATTTTCTGTTTTAAAGGCCCCCTTTCTCATTCTCACTCGTTTGTTTTATGAGATGATACAGCCATGTAGTAACATTACCTTTTGTATTTGTGTTGCATATCTTTTAGTATTTTCTTTGCTAGAAAGATAGGATGGCACAAGTGCCATATATCATATACATTTGCATTATTCAATATTTTAGCTTGCAATGTATCAGTAAGATGTTTTTGTTCATTAATGATAAATATATTTCCCAGATTCTAGGTAAAAGTTTCTGTTCCCCAGGAGTGGCATGAGCAATGTCACAAAATGTGTGAAAAATGGCAAAAATGAAAAAAAATTAGATTGTCAGTGTTGTGTGAAAAAGATTTGATTTACCTCTTCAGGTTTAAGTGTCAAGCTGAAAATCTCGCTGACAGGGACAAACTTATTCCCATGCATATGCATTTCATTAATAGCCCAAGTCATCTCATTTCAATGTAGCCTCCAATTCTCTCCTTCCCCGAGAAACTAGTGGCACCAAGACCCAAAATAAAAGTCTAAGCAATTACCTAGTGGCAGCAGCTCGCCACTTGCTGCTGCTTCTTTCAACTCTGCCTTCACCATAATGTTCCTGCGTGCTTCATGGACACTGTTCACATTACACATTAGTGATCCAAATGAAGGAACAGAGGGTATTGTTGCTAAGTTTGCAGATGACACAAAGGTGAACGATAGATAGTTTTGAGGGAGTGGGAAGGCTGCAGAAGGACTTGGACAGGCAAGGGCAGTGGACACAGAAGTGACAGATGGAATACAATGTGGGAAAGTGTGAGATTACACACTTTGGTTGGAAGGTTAGAGGGGTAGATTATTTCTAAATGGGGGAAAGGCTTTGGAAATCTGAAGTGCAAAGGGACTTGGGAGTCTTCATTCAGGATTTTCGTAAGGGTTAACTTACATGTTCATATGGCAGTTAGGAAGGCAAATACAACGTTAGCATTCATTTCAAGAGTATTAGAATACAGTAGTGGAAATGTACTGCTGAGGCTGTATAAGGCTGTGGTGAGACTGCACTTGGAATTTTATGAGCAGTTTTGGGCCCCATATCTAATGAGAGATATGCTGGTGTTAGAGGGGGTCTAGAGCAGGTTTACAAGAAGAATCTCAGTGATGAAGAGCTTGTCATATGAAGAGTGGTTGAGGACTCTGGGTCTATTCTTGATGGAGATGCGGGGGATCTCATTGAAACTTACAGAAACTGTAATGCCTGAATAGTGTGAATGTGAAGAAAGTATTTCCACTACTAAGAGAGACTAGGACCTGAGGACACAGCCTCAGAGTGAAGAGATGACCCTTTAGAACTGAGATGAGAGGAATTTCTTCAGTTAGAGAGTGGTCAATCTGTGGAACTCAGTGTCGCAACAAGCTGTAGACGTCAAGTTATTGAATGCGTTTAAGACAGAGGTAGGTTCATTGTTGGTAAGGGGATAAAGGGTGAAGGGGAGAAGGCAGAGGAAAGGGGTTGAGAAACCTATCAGCCCCAATCCAAAGGTGTTTAGACCAGTAAGCCGAATGGCCTAATTTGCTCCTGTATCTTATAGTCTTATGCTTCTGCTCCACCCTTTATGCAAGTCAGCAATGGCAAACCACCAGCCTCACCACATCACCTTGCCAACTCTCCAACCAACCTACACACCACTTCAGGACTTCACTTCAGAGCCCAGTGACACCTATATTTTGCATGCTTCTGCCAGGTCATTTTGCACGCCTATACATTTCCTGTATCTACACAGATACATCTTCAGGCTTTTAGCTTCATTTATTGACACTCACTCACTTTGCGCTTACATGGAGGCTGCCAACCTCTGTTACTTGCATTACCTATTAGTACATAGAAAGAGGCAGTAGCTTGTCATGGCTCAGAGCATTAAACAGTCAAGGGGTTACCTGTTGCTTTATGACACCATGATATGTCAATGTCACAACTGCAGCATGTACCAGCAGCTTATATGGCAAATAGACTGCTTACAATTCAACCAAACAGCCGCATGTGAAAGGCAAATGGGAGCTCATGGGGTCAAGCTGGACTATAGTCAGTCAGGGGTTACAGCCACAGATAGTCAAGGGACTTATCTGATTCCAGGCCAGGGGCTTGACCATGTCCAATCCTACAAGTCAGGTGATTGCAGGTATGTTATTCAGGTTGATGTGGAGACAACAGTTTGTGGGGTGGGCAATATTTTCCTGCGCTGAGACAAAGGGTGACTGAGACTGAGCATGGTGACAGTGGATGCAATAGCAATTAGTGGTGATGCAAGAGCATGAGAGGTGCTGTCTTTGAAGATAACGGTGCAGAACGATCATGTCAAAGGCAATAAAATCAGAAGTTGCTGGAAAAACTCAGCAGGTCTGGCAGCATCTGTGAAGAAAAAATTAGAGTTAACGTTAAGGGTCCTGTGACCCTTCCTCGGACAAAGGGCAATTCCTAGCTTGTAGCATCTAACGTGGTGTGCAGCCAAATTTTAAATATGACAGCAGCGTGGTGAATGCCACAAATTCCCAGCTGTGCTGAACACTTCCCCTTTGAAAACTTCGCACGGCTCTTATCAAGAGCAATGATCCCTCTTCTCCACCCACCTCTGACACTCAGGCCCTGCTCATATTCCCATCCCAAAACTTGGGCCCTGGTCCTCCACCCCACCCCACCATACCACACCCCACTCCTGAGCCTCTGGCCCTGCTCCTTCCCCGACTGGCACACAGTTCCAGACCTTGTGGGTATTGAGTACTCGCTGTATTGAATTACTGTTATTTTAGCCTCTTGAAACTCTGCTGAGTGAGTGCTGGGAACTGGCCTAAGTAACCCATTATCTCAACTGATCAGCTGTTTGCTCCCTCCACCCTTTCCGTTCCTCCAGTCACAGGCTCTGTCCCTTGAGCAGTGAGAGCAGGTATGAAGAATTTGATGATTGCTTGAGCTGGTGCAGTGAGTGTAGGAGAAGTGGAAACTGGATCAGCGGAGAAGGTCCTCACCAATTCCATTTCATTGTATGGGGAGGGGTGGCAGGTGTGACCTTTCTTTGCTGCATGGTTTAATTTTCAGGGGCAATTTAAGGTGATTTGGGCATCAATTCACACATTGTACCCGCCTCCCCCAAACTTGCATTACTAGGTGTCACTAAATTTATTATCACTGATAGAAGAGGTTACAGGAAAGAAAGCCCATTTGGTTAATTACGTCTGAGCCAGCACACTGCAAGAGCGATTTAATTAGTCCCACTGTTGCTCCCCCTCTTTTCTAGTCTGTGCCAAATATTAAATTACGGGGAGGCAATGATGTAGTGAGATTGCCCCCTCAATGAGAGGAAGTTCACCCCGTACAGCCACTGGCCAATTCGTCACCAGTCCTAAGAGATAATAGGAACTGCAGATGCTGGAGAATCCGAGATAACAAGGTGTGGAGCTGGATGAACACAGCAGGCCAAGCAGCATCATAGGAGCAGGAAAGCTTGACGTTTCGGGCCTAGACCCTTCATCAGAAATGGGGGAGGGGAAGAGGGTTCTGAAATAAATAGGGAGAGAGGGGGAGGTGGATAGAAGATGGATAGAGGAGAGGATAGGTGGAGAGGAGGCAGACAAGTCAAAGAGGCGGGGATAGAGCCAATAAAGGTGAGTGTAGTTGGGGGGGCGGGGGGGTAGGGAGGGAGGAGATAGGTCAGTCCAGGGAGGACGGACAGGTCAAAGGGGCGGGATGAGGTTAGTAGATAGGAGATGGGGGTGGGGCTTGAGGTGGGAGGAGGGGACAGGTGAGAGGAAGAACAGGTTAGGGAGGTGGGGATGAGCTGGGCTGATTTTGGGATGCGGTAGTGGGAGGGGAGATTTTGAAGCTTGTGAAATCCACATTGATACCATTGGGCTGCAGGGTTCCCAGGCTGAATATGATTTGCTGTTCCTGCAGCCTTTGGGTGGCATCATTGTGGCATTGCAGGAGGCCCAGGATGGACATGTCATCTGAGGTATGGGTATATAAACCTGTTTTTTGTTGAATGATTGCACAGTAAAAGTAAACAAGATTTTTTTTTAGTAAGTTACAATGTATAAAGGGTAAGCGTCACTAATTTAAACTGATGATTATAGAATGGCACTATGTTTTAGCTTGGGGTAATATTTGGAGTTCTTTCCAGTTGAGGATCATTGTGCCCCTTCTCTACAGTGGATATGTTGGTATGTGGAGATTTGAAAATGAAAATTAACTTCTTCAAACCCCACAATTTGCTGTGACTAAGGAATAGAATTTGTTCTGGGGTCAAGAACCTGACATTGTTTGCATTTCTGGATCCCAACCCTGAATTGTGGATGCACAATAAAATGATAGACCATAGAATCCCTACAGTGTGGAAGCAGGCCATTCGGCCCATCAAGTCCACATAGAATTTCGGAAGAGCATCCCACCCAGACTCACCCTCTACCCTATCTCTGAATTTCCCACCCTACACACAATGGACAATTTAGTATAGCCAATTCACCTAATCTCACATCTTTGGACTGTGGGAGGAAACCGGAGCACCCAGAGGAAACCCATACAGACATGGGGAGAATGTGCAAACTCCACATAGACAGTCGCCTGAGGCTGGGATCAAAACCAGGTCCCTGGCGCTGTGAGGCAGCAGTGTGAACCACTGAGTCACCATTCACCCCCTAAAATAGAATCCCGTCAATGAGAAGAGAGGCCATTCAGCGCTTTGAGTCCGCACTGTCCTTCTGAAGAGCATCCCCACCAAATCCAGCTTCCTACCCTATCCCTGTAATAATGCATTTACCATGGCTGTTCCGCCTAGCCTGCACATCCCTGTTCACTGTGGACAATTAAGCATTGCCAATCTACCTAACCCACACATCTTTAGACTGTGAAAGGAAACCAGAGCACCCAGTACACCATGCCAACAGGGGGAAGAATGTGCAAATTCCACACAGTCACACAAGGCTGGAATCGAACCTGGGTCCCTGGAACTGTGAAGCATGAAGGAATTCTTTAACAAACAAGCCATTTAGTGACCAGGGAGCACGCTTGCAATCCAAGAAAGAAAGAGAAACTAGAAGAGGTTACACAAGTTAAAAGTAATAGAAGAGCTTTAATAATAAATGTAGAACACATTGGGTAACTTTTCTATTGAGAATTGCATTTAGATATTTCATTTTGTGATATAATTTTAACATCAGATATTAAAGGTACCTCTAATTTTGCAAAGTTTTAATATTCTTTTATTTCTTCTCTCGCCTTCATAGTGTGTGGGCTGCGGCTTTAAAATCACATTTTTAAAATTCTATTTGTACAAATCTGTAATTGCTCTAACCCCAGGTTAAATATAGTACAAGATTTTCTACTTTGACAGAATCTCTCAGCAGGTTTGGCAGAGTGAATGTTGCACAGACACCAGGGACATGACAATAATCCTGACCGAACTTCCTGATTCAAGATAGTTGCCAGTTTGAGAAAGATTTCTGACTGGATTCATGTGTCTCCTGGAGACATTGTCTAGGGGCAATGGGGAAGGAAAACATCACGACTGTAGTCGATCTCTGCACAGAGTTGGATTCCAAACACTACCACGATCCTGTCCGAATTTAAAAGCTTGCACCTCCGTCTGCCTATTACATTTATCACTCCCTTCCTGTGAAATTACACTGAAAATCTTCCCCAATATCTGCAATGCCAGAAGGACATTATATCTTGTAATGGATGATTCCAATTTTGCTTTACTGTCACATTCAGAATAGGGATATGAGATTGCCAATCTTAGTTTGGTTGAGGGAAGGAGAGGGAGATATTTCAGTGGTATCTTTCCACCCTGAAGCACATTCAAGGACGTGCATTGATGGTGGTGTTCTTGAATATCTTGAAGTGCAAAGGTATAGCCTCCTTATTTAAGGAGTCCATGCTGATTTTGGAGGATGGCTAAGATGATTCATTTGAAAAGTAAACATACAATAAAGTACTTCTGGAAAGAACATTCTGTTAAGTATTTAAACCTTTTCCATCCAAATAGCTACAAATCTCACTTTAAAAAGCACAGATACACCAGTAACTCAGATGGGCTTATCATCTTAGTTAAGATAATAACTAAGACTTTTTGTTGCTGACCTGTGCCCTTTATCATCCTGTTGTCATTTTTTGATTATTTAGATGCTGAAAAATAAACTAAATTTAGCTTGACGACTTCTGGGAAAAAAAAAGCCCATTGAACAAACAGCAAATAACATAGTGAATTTTATGATTGTAACTACTTTTGTGATGTGCTATTCAAAGGACTGCGTGGACTCTCAGAACCGTGCACATCAGAAAATGAATGTCTAAAAATGCAAGGCCCCATGCCATCATACAACAGATCACAGATCGTTATATAAGTTGTATCGAACAAGATTGCTGTTAAATAGTTCTCAGACATTAAATTTTTTTAGTTTTTGAGTGTACAGTTACTACACCTTCGAATGTCGATAATCTGTAGCAACAGACAGGCCATGAAAAGAGTGAAATTTTCAGTTAGAACGGAATTCATTAAAATGGAGGAATCTAGTTAAATGCTGGGTATGAAGAGTGTTTTAAATTGCACCTGATGATTAAGAACAAATGTACTGGGCATTTAATGTGTAGAAGGACTGCAAGATAATTAACTGGCATGCATAAAGATTCATGCTTTAGACAAAATTTTAATTTCGCACATAAATGTGCCTGATGTAGGCAGCATTTAATCACATAGCTGACAGGAGTAACTACTTTCATTTAACCTTGACTGAAGATCATGAATTCTAACAGGTTTAATTGGATACATCATTTAACAGAATGAACAGAGCAAATTTTCTTCAATTCATAGGTTCTGATTGACATGCACCAGCAATAAGGCCTAGTACAATTAAAGCTGATCTGCATTTGTGGCCCTGGCAGACATTGCCATAGTGATGTGACACTGTTTGATCATCATGGCACCAAAACTTGATTGAACTTTCACTTGTTTTGAAAAGGGCAGCACTTCAAGTACAAAGAAATTCAGAGAGAAAATGTAGCTACTTTGAAATTATCTGCAAACATCACAATATGCATCTGCATTTAGTCTCAGACTACTCACATTAATGTGTAAAGAAAAAGTGCACATGCTTTTCCACATTAGGAATAATTTATAATACTCAAAAACAGCAGACATGACAGCATATTCTTTGTTCATATGAAATAGCAAATTAATATATTATTTATATTAAAATCATAATTTACATTATCTTCATTTTATGCTACAGGACAACATTTAATGTGTATTTGATGCATTAGAAAATGTTTCTGATATCAGCATTCTGTTTGATTTAAATAAAATCCTATGAGTAAATTGTGTATAATATTTAATAGATAGCTTCCAAGTTGGTATGGTAATGCATTTTTAAAGTCTATTTGAAAATTTTCCTTTAAATATTGTACATGATTTACTTAGAGCAGATGATTTACCTAAGAGAATAACTGTTTTTATGCCCACAAATGTTCCCTCAAGTGCTGAATATTTCCAGTGTTCTCCATTTTCATTTTAGGTTTCCTGCACTGGCAGTTTTTTGTTTATTATTTAATTATCTGTACAAGGGTGTCCCATTAATTACAGACGTGAGGAGGAACTACTTCTCAGAAAATATTGGTATTTGGAATTCGGTTCCCCAGAGAGCATTGAAGTCTGCTTCACTGAATAAATTCAAGGCTGAATCAGTCAGATTTTCGATTGACAGGGGAGTCAGGTTTATAGTGATAGTTGAGAATGTAGAGTTAAAGAGACCTTATTGAATTGCAGAGCAGACATGAGCGGCTGAATGGCCAACTTCTGCCCCTTTTCGTCATGTTTTTGTATGTCTTCAACCTCACTCAGGAATAAAAATGTAATTCAATGAGTCGTACTCATCACCATTATATTTATTCTTTGGTGTTGCTTATCCTCAGGTACTGATTTGACAGTCTTTATTTCATCTTAAAACTGTTACAGAAATTCAAGTACAATTCATTGTGCCTTTTTTGTAATGTAATTTCTCGTTTCAAGTATTCTTCTGTGCAATCTTGCATTCAATGAGTGTGTAGTTAAATTTCTTCTTTTAATCATTTCCTTTCTCTTATGTGCATGATTTACTTATTGATTGATTGGGAAATTAGGCAACTTTCTCCTTTTAGAGTTGTATGGCGCAAGTGTATATGCTGTTGATCCACAGACTTGTTGGCTGCCTTGATCAGCCAATGGCTTATGTGACCAAGTTATTATAACATGCTATATATAATCACCACTGGATCTCTAAATGTATTAATTATTCAAGGAATGTTTATATGAATAACAAATGTTACTTTGCAAACACAGCGTACAGAAGTACACTACTACAGATTGACAATTGTGACACAATTCAGCGGAAAATAACTAAGATTTTCATACCAGGGCCATTTCATTGGCAAAATATTTAAGTTCTACAATTAAAACCATAATAAACATGCTGCCATAGGACAATATGGTGAATTTTTAAGATGAATGCTTGCAGGCAATTGCCAGGATCCCATTGTTTGAATTTTGTTCTATTCAACAAGTAGGAAAGACACCCAACCCGTTTTGGTGGGATCCATCTTTGCACGCGCATATTATATCCCGATGATGTAACTGATTATTAATTTTAAACGGAAGCCTGGGAGATGAAGTTGCTATGACTTTCCCACCAGGTGAAGACTTAGAAGAAGAGACCCAGAAGTCTATTTTAGTCTTTGATCATATGGTATGAATAGATATTGTAACAGAGCACTGAGCTAGAGATTTTGTTTTCCTTACAATTATCTTTCATTACTGAAAGGAACTAGACACATGCTTGACTGGATTAACAGAAGCCTTTGAAAAGGCCACATCTGAAAAAGTCCGTTGTCAGGATCGAGTGAAAAGAACCAATAAGACGATTGAACTAGCTAACAGATTAGTGAAAGGTTTGGAGGTAAGCTGTAAAAGCTCCTGTGCAGCATTGTACTATTTTGTAGTGTACTGTTCATCCCAAAACAGTGCTAATGGTTCAACAAAACAAAATTCTTTAAATACTGTCTCACCTTAAATACCTCAGTCTAACATACATTTTTCCACTGTTCAATAAAACATTAGCATTTTATTAAAAACAAAGTATTGTGATGTAATAGGCAACATTTGTCACGTTATTGTTCATTTGGTATACGCTGTTTAACTTCATTTTCATGAAAAGAAATTGAATATACCTTTCCATTCAATATTGTTTTTCATATTTATTGTTAATTTCTTGTTTTCTTACATCAGTCAGAGAATGTACGCTGGGCTCAGTCTGTCACACAGTATTGCGAACAGGAGAAAACTCTCTGTGGAGATGTTCTCTTGATGGCAGCTTTCATTTCTTATGCCGGTTCTTTCTCAAAGAAGGATCGATATGACCTTGTTCAAAACATGTGGATGCCTTACCTAAGAAGTCAAAAGGTATATACTTCAGTTGCTAGTAGTAAAATGTATTTTCATGCAACAGTTCTTGGAACTCTTTTTTAACACAGATGTTTAAAAGCATAGTCTCAATAGTATTGATGACCTTTAGTGTGTCAATGTCATCTATTAAAATATTCTAATTTTACAAAGACCATAGACGTTTCAAAACAATTTTCTTCTGGTCTACTGACGACTTAGCTCTGGGAACTGAAGCATAATTGTAAACTTGTTTTCGTTCTGCTTAAAAAGGACATGAGTTTACCTGCACATCAGGACAAAAACACAATCAATTCTAACATTTTATATGGCACTACCATGTTAAAACTAGGTTTTTGTTCAGTCTGCAACTTAAATTAGTTCTTTTTAGGATAACAAGCATGGGGCTGGATGAACACAGCAGGTCAAGC
>JAHRHZ010000144.1:40528824-40571235 GCA_024137785.1 Ginglymostoma cirratum
GTTATCTCGGATTCTCCAGCATCTGCAGTACCTTTTATCTCTAGTTCTTTTTAGGATATTGTTTTGTTTTCCTCTGCCCCTAACAAGAATAGTGTGATTATTGATTACTTTTATATATGAATGTACCCCTCGAACTGAGCCAGCCTGAAAGAGTTGTTCTGCCAGTTTAGTATTTACACAGGAACAAAAACGGTGACCCTTAGAACTGTTCTGAGGAAGGGTTATTGAATCCAAAATGTTAACTCTGATTTTTCTCCACGGATGCTGCCAGACCTGCTGAGCTTTTCCAGCAACTTCTATTTTTGTTGCTGATATACAGCATCCACAGCTCTTTCAGTTTTTATTTCGTTTTTACACAGCCTTCAAGCATCTTGAAACTTGTGATTGGTCTGTCTGTGACTAGCTTTACAACAACTCCAGTTCTCCTCAAGACTCAGACTTCAGAAAGGAACAGGTGAATAAATGCAGGACTAAAACTTTGTCTGCTGCATTGATTGGAACCAGCTGGATCTTGTTGACTGAGATCCTTGATTGGTGTCACTAACGTGTGTCAATCAGGAAAGCCCTGGCTGACCAATATAACCAGGTGATTTAGAATCTCCTCAGTTCTGGGGACTGACTCTGAGCTGGCTGGCCACAAGTAAATAAAGGGACACCTGGTGATGGGATACTGGCCTCTGCAGTTATTTCAGAACAATGGGAGCAAACAGAATATGTGTGAAGAACATTCACTTTCAGCAGTTGGGATGTGATTCTAGCATCATGCTTTTATTTGGGAAGCTTGACTTGTTTGTTCCTGCTGCCAAAGACTGGGCCCAGAATGTGGAAAGAATGCAATATTTTTTCTGGGCAAATGACGCTGGGGCAGATGAGAAGCGACAAGTAATCCTTCTGACTGCTTGTGGACCCTTCAGCATTTTCGGTTATAAGGGGCTTGACTTTCTCAGAGGCGCCAGACACTAAAACTTTCCAAACATTGACGGAGTTGGTTAAGAAATACTTTAACCCCAAACCACCTCTAATTCTGAAACGCTATCAGTTTTATTTGGCAGTTATTAAGAACCGGGGAAATCCATATTGGGATTTTTGACGAGGTTGACACAACTGGCAGAGGCATATGATTTTGGGTTAACCCTGAATGAGCTGCTGAGAGACCATTTGGTATGTGGGATTAATGATGTAACCATGCAGAAGTGCCTACTAGTTGAAGCCCAACTGGACTTTAATCAAGCGCCGCACTGGTTTTGTCATTAGAAAATGTGGTAAGTTGAACATGGGAGCATCCCAATGGAAGTAGATTCCCTCACCTGTCCAACTGAGCTTGGGGAACATCACTTGAGTGTAGGCAATCAGAGTCTCATGCAGGGCATATCCTGAGCAGAGGGCCACTAGTCGCAGCCCACAGCAGGACCCCACAAAGCCGAGCCTCGGCCATGCAGTGAAAAAGTTCTTCAGAATCTGAGACGGCAAGTCATTGTTGTCGCTGCTGATATGCAGACTTGAGACAGAAAAGGAGTCCTACAAGACCTGACTTGACTAAGGAAGTTCATGGGCTGGTATCTGGGAGAGTGCACACCCTGGAAAGACCTCGTACACGTGGGTTGGAACAATTAAATTGCTAAGTGTCATCCAAATTAGAACTGATTAAATTGTCACCCAGTTCCCGTGGACATTGATACTGGCACAGCTGTATCTGTGTTGCAGGATCTGTCTTTAACTAGATTCGCTGGGAACTGCAACCCTTAAGTTTGTGCAAGACCTCAGCCGGACTGAGAATATACACTGGGGAACCGTTGCAGATTAAGGGTACGACTTCGGTTCCGCTCTCCTATGAGAAGCAGTTGATGCAGTTCCCACTGATGGCAGCAAGAGGCTCAGGCCCAAGCCTATGGGGACGGAATTGGTTGAGGAAGATTAACATGGATTGGCTCAATATTCTTCAATTAGAAAATAGCTGCCTCAGTGACATCTTAGTGGAATACCTGGGAGTATTTCAGGAAGAGCCTGGGACTATCAGAGGAACCAAAGCCACTTTACATCCTTTTGCTCATTAACAGGATGAGGGCGTCACTGGCTAGACAGCATTTATTGCCCATCCCTAATTGCCCAGATGGCAGTTCAGAGTCCACTACGTTGCTGTGGGTCTGGAGTCACATGTAGGCCAGACCAAGTAAGGATGGCAGTTTCCTTCCCTAAAGGACATTCGTAAACCAGATGGTTTTTCCTGACAATTGACAACAGATTCATGGTCATCATTAGGCTCTTAATTCCAGTTATATTATTGATTTCAAATTCCACCATCTGCCATGGCAGGATTCGAACCTGGGTCCCCAGAACATTATATGGGTCTCTGGATTAACAGTCCAGTGATAATACCACTAGGCCATCACCCCCCCCCGCCCCGTTACATGTTGACCAAGAAGCAATTCCATGATTTTGCAAGGCCCACCCAGTGCCATTTGTCACGTGGGCAAAAGTAGAGGCAGAAATCAGGAGGCTGGAGGGTGAAGGAATCATCAAACCAGTGCAGTTTGCAGAATGGCTGGCACCAGTTGTATTGATTGTGAAGCCTGATGCCTCAGTTTGCCTTTGTGGGGGTTTTAAGCAAACGGTAAACCGCTTCTCACAGCAGGATAAATACTCAATCCCTCGCATAGAGGACTCGTATGCAAAGTTGGTTGGGGGGTGGTGTGATGCTGTCCTTTACAAAGCTGGATGTGAGCCATGCCTACCTGCAGTTGCAACTGGATGATGAGTCCTGGAAATATGCTACAATTAATACCCATAGGGGTTTGTACCAATACACAAAACTGCCATTTGGGGTATTATCAGCCTGCAGCCTTTTCCAGTGGACCACAGAGAATATTTTACAAGGGCTAGCCCAGGTTGCCATTTATCTGAATATCGTGCTAATAATAGGGAAGACCAATAAAGAGCACTTGAAGAACTTGGACGCAGTGCTTAAATGTATCTCCCAGGTAGGTGTTTGCCTTAGACAGGAAAAATGTATGTTCCAGGTGCCCCAAATGAACTACTTGGGTTACAGAGTTGACAAAACCGCTTTACACCCGTTGGAAGGCAAAGTGAGGGCGATCGAAGGAGCTCCAGCTCCCATGTCTGTACTGGAGCTTAGGACTTAACTTGGGTTAGTGAATTATTAAGAGAAATTCATAACCTAGCCTCTATCTTGGCACCCTTACACTTGCTATTGAAAAAGCATCGGCCTTGGAAATGGTTGCGTAGCCAAGAAGTAGCCTTTAGGGAAGTGAGAAAGCAGCTAAGGTATTGACCCACAATGATCCGAAGTGCGAGGTAGTGATGACATGCGATGCCTCTGCATATGGTATCGCAGTTGTGTTGTCTCACTGGTGGCCCAATGGAGAGGACGCCCGATAGCGTACACTTCCCAGACTTTGGCTGATGCTGAACGCAAATATGCCCAGATAATGAAGGAAGGTTTGACAGTCATCTTTGGTGTGAGGAAGTTCCAACAGTACCTGTATGGATGGCAATTTGTCATAGTAACAGATCACAAACCACTGCTAGAGCTACAGAAGGAAGACAAGGCAGTGCTGCCCAAAGCTTCTGGTAGAATTCAGTGTTGGGCCCTTATTCTCAGTGCATAAAAGCACAGGTTAGAACACCATCCAGGAAGCCAAGTGGCTAATACAAATGTCTTGACCCACCTCCTACTGACAGATACTCCAATGGTGGTGCCTCCCCTGGAACAGTCTGTTTTGGTTTTAAACTTCCTGGACATCCTTCAGTCACTGCTGACAATATCCGACTATGGACACAAAAAGATCTCTTCTAGTGAAACAAAAACAGCTGATTGTAATAAGGGAAACAGAAGGGCCATCACAACCTGGATTGAAACCTTTCTGGATCTAACAAGACCAGATCACCATCGGGGACAGTATATTACTGTGGGGAGCAATGGTGATTGTCACAAGTAAAGGTCACTGCCAGATACTGCCTGAACTTCACCAGGATCATCCAGGGGTTTCCAAGATGAAGATGCCAGCAAGAAGCGATGTCTGGTGCCCAAGGATGGATGCCAACACAGCTATGTTGGTGGGGCAGTGCCCAGAGTGCCAACAAGGACAAAAATTGCCACCGGCGGTGCCCCCACATTCATGGGAATGGCCAGGTAAACCCTGGATTCAGTTGCACGTTGACTATGCCGGTCCTTTCATGGGCTGAATGTTCCTGGTCATTGTGGATGCCCATTCAAACCGGTTGGACGTGCATAAAGTTCATTCAGCAAACTCAAGGATGAGGATTGAGAAGCTGCGAGCGTCGCTCACAACACACGGCCTCCCAGAAATATTGGTCACAAACAATGGGACATCATTTACCAGTAAGGAATTTGAATATTTCCTAAAGGCAAATGGCACTCGACACATAAGGACAGTTCCATACCATCCATCATTCAATGGTCTAGTAGAAAGAGTGGTCCAAACAATGAAGGCAGGCTTAAAGAAGCAGCCTACAGTGTTACTTTATACCAAACTGTCCTGGCTCCTATGCGAGTATAGGACCACCCTGCATGCAACAACAGGGATAGCTCCAGCAGAGTTGCTGATGGGAAGAAGACTTTGCACTAGGTTAGTCCTGATATTCCCAGACCTGGAGGTGGGGGAGGGTGAAACGACAGCAGGAATGCCAATGCCGGATATATGCCTGCTGTAACTGAGCGAAACAGTTTAATTCAGGGGATGAAGTTTGGTGCCAGAACCATGGAAATGGCCCTGTGTGGGTACAGGGTGAGATTGACGTGAAGTCAGGTCCTGTGACTTACAAAGTTCGGGTAGGTGATTCAGTCCGGAACACAAACATAATCACCTGAAAGCTGTTATCTCACAAACGGGGCAGGGGCAAAACATACCTGGCCAGAACAGCCAGAAGACCTGTTGGAAATTGCAGGTTCTCCCCCTCTGTCTAGTGTCGAGGAAACCTCAGAGTCCGAGATGGATGCAGTCTTGATACCATTACCACTGGAAGAAGAGGAGGAAGCTCTCCCAAGGTGCTCTGGGTATGAGCGACAGGTTACGATTTAGTTGGGAGGAAAGCATTATAATGATTGGAAACAGCTGGATCTTGTTGACTACGAGGTCCTTGATTGGGATTGTTAACCTGGGCCACTCGAGAAAGCCCTGGCAGACCAATATAACCAGGAGGTTGAGAATCTCCTCCGTTCAGGTGACTGACTCTGAGCTGGTTGGCCGCAGCCAGTGGACTGTCCACGAGTGAATAGAGTTACTTGGTGATGGGATACTGGCCTCTGTACAGTTATTTCATTTATGTAGTACAATTTCAAAGCAACTTTATGTAAATTATTTTGATTCACTTGTGGTGAACAAAGCTGCTTGACACTACCTGCAAATCCCAGCAAGCTTCCTCATTGAGATCACCTGGAGAGCCATGCAGATTGTGGCCTGTGGTGTTGAAACCAACGTTGTCCATCTGGCATTGCTTTGAAGCACTGAAATCAACTGAAGAATGGACGAAAGAAGATGGGTGCAGTCTGCTTTTCTTACAGGTGAACACCACAACAGAATGAAAAGTTTATATTTATGGATGACCAACATAATTGACCAGGACAGTAGTCACCTTTTCCATCAAACTAAATAAGAAACCTGACAGTGTGTTGTAGCATCTCTGTTCACTCCCTCTCTGTTGCAGCTTTGAATTCAGTTCATTTCTTTTGAAATTTCAAAATGAACTTCACCTCTCATACATGTTGCTTTCATAAAATCATAGGATCATCATAGAATCCCTACAGTGTGGAAACAGGCCTTTCGGCCCAACAAGTCCACACCGAACCTCAGAACATCCCACCCAGACCCATTCCCCATCCCCCCCAAACTTCCCAATCCACACATTCCTGAACACTATGGGCAACTTGGCATGGCCGATTCACCTAACCTGCACATCTTTTGACTGTGGGAGGAAACCAGAGCACCTGAAGGAAACCCACGCAGGCACAGGGAGAATGTGCAAACTCCACACAGACAGTCGCCCGAGGGTGGAATCGAACCCGGGTCCTTGGTGCTGTGAGGCAGCAGTGCTAACCACTGAGCCACCGTGCCGTAAGTCAGCTGCTTCAAGGAATAATGTAAATATAGTGGCATTGACTTTGCAAATTCAAATTTGTTGCCTTTGTTCCTTGGTCCATGTTTTTAAGCCCAGGCCTGTCCTTGGCAGCTCAGCAACTGGATTGAGCTTCTTTTCAAAAACTTTTTATTCTGTTGTCATAACACTATAAGACATCAGAGCAGGATTAGACCATTCAGCCCATCAAGTTTGCTCTACCATTCAATCATGGCAGATATGTTTCTCAACCCCATTCTCCTGACTTCCATCCATAACATTTGATCCCCTTACTAATCAAAAATTGCTTTGGGGTTCAACCTTTCCGATACTGATGATGCCAATTTTGGAGCGTGTAATCTACGCAGTTGGACCTGCAAGATACAATAAAATGACAGTAGTGGCATAATAGTAATGTCCCTGGTTTGTCAATCAAGAAACCTGACCAATGCACCAGATTCCTAAATTTAATCCCACAAAAGCATCTGCTGGTGTATTTTCAGTTTAATTCATTATATAAATTTAGAATAAATATATCACAAGCATATTGATGGTGAAACTGCCATGTTGTAAAAAGACAACTGGTTAACTAATGTTATTTGTGGAGGGAAATATGACTCTTTAAACATCAGACCAGTCACTCAGTTGTATCAAATTACCAAGGAAACGACAAATGAAAATAAAATAGGACAGAACATCTAGCATCAATTTAAGCATCAGCTGTGACAAAGGTACATCCAGCCCAGTCAGCTCTGTAATGTCTCCCTCACTAACATCTGGGGACTTGAGTCAAAAGCGGGGGAACAGTCCTACAGACAAGTCAAGCAACAGCCTGACATAGTCATAATAAAGCCATACTTTTGTAGCCAATGACCTGGACTCCTCCATTACATTCCCTGTGGAGATGACACAGTGATAGGTTAGTCCCGATGGGATCAACCTGGGAGCCATCAACCTTAACTCCAGACCACATGAAGTCTTAGGGAAATATGCTGAGAATGTCCTGTCAACTAATGGAGAGACAAATCCAGTCCAGCCCATGTACACCCTATCAGTTACCCTCGATCAATAAGAAAGTGAAGGGGTATTGTCAAGTGTTATCACGTGACATTCACTCACCTGTTTTCCGCTGAGATTACATCAGGGTCAAGTGACATTAAACCTCTTTACGGTCTTGACCACAATATGTACTAAAGAGCTGAATGACAGAGATGAGGTGAGAGTGACTGATGTCGATACTGTTTGGCTGAGTGGGGGGTGGGGGGGGGTGTGGAGAGCATGGTGCAGGGTGTGGTGGTTGCTGTCTACTGGTTGAGGTTATGGCTAGCCTGGTTCTGATTGTTGAAAGCCAATCACCGCAGTCTACTGCAGGAATTCGTTGAGGTAGTGTCCTGAGCCCAATTGTCTTCAGTTGCTTTATCAATTATGTTTCCTCCATCATAATGCCAGAAATGTGAATCTTCATTGATGATTGCGGAGTTTTCAGTGCTCCACAGTTAATTAAACAGCCTGTTCCCACTAACAGCAAAACTTAGACCACATTCTGACATGGGATGATAAGTGGCTAGGAACATTCAGTCTATACATGTGCCACAGAATGACCATCTCCAACAAGGAGAAATGTTCCCATCATCCCTTGACAAACAGTGGCATTACCATTGTTGAATCATTCATCGTCAACATCCTGAGAGAAGACCATTGACCAGAAATTTGACTGGATCAGCCAGATAAACACTGGCTACAAGAGCAAGTCAGCACTTGAGAATTCTGGAGTAAGCAACTCATTTCCTGACTTCTCCTAGTCTGGCCACCATTTACAAGTTACAAGTTAGATATGTAATGGAGTAATCTTCTGGTGCCTGAATAAGTGTGGCACAACTAACACTCAAGGACTTCAACACCACCCAGGACAAAGCAGCTTACTTGAGCACCGCTTTATCCGCTACTTTAAACATTTGCTCCCACTAGCACTGGAGCGCAGTGGCAGTAGTCTGCACTATATTCAAGATGCATTGCAGCAACTCACCAAGATTCCTTCAACAGCATCTTCCAAACCTACAAATTCTACCACCTAGGAAAACAATGGCAACAGGTGCATGGAAACATTACAACCTGTAGGTTCCCCTCCAAGTACACGCTATCCTGACTAGGAACTATATGACAATTCCTTCAACTTCATGAGGTCAGTTTCCTGGAACTCCATCCCTATCAGCTCTCAGGGTGTACCTACTCCACAAGAACTGTAGTGATTCATGAAGGTGATTCATTGTACCTTCTCAAGGGTAATTCGGAATGGGGTACGAATTATGCCCTTGCCAATAATGATCATATCCTAAAAATGAACAGTTGCAAAAATTTAGAAGAAAATAACTCATGTTGAGATTAAAATGAGGTCAGCTCTGTGCATTCTTATAACTTGCCTCTTAAACAGCCCTGTGGACAACATTTCTGCCAAACTTAAGCATGATTAGTGAGATATTGAAAGCAATCTTATCTTTACCCTTTCATACTTCAGACAGTGTGTCCATAAAGATAACTTTGAATTTTTGGATCTTAATAAATAATAAGACTCTGCTTATTGTGATAGAATGAAGCCATTTTAATAATATTAAGTATGTATCACCCATGCAAAAAAAAATTGCAAAATTTATGTATAAGTGTTAACTTTGCTTAATGTAGAGTATTCAAAGTGAATTGTTTCTTTAACTGTTTTTTGCTAGTTTAAAATTTAACAGCAATAAATAATGCAGTTCTAAGTTTGTTTCTCCTGTATCAAAATTTCAAACAAGAAACAGTTCAAAATGCATTAAATGAATTCATTTCCAAATCTAGGTTCCCATTCCAATGACTGAAGGTTTGGATGCTGTTGTCTTGTTCTCAGATGATGCAACAATTGCAGCCTGGAACAATGAAGGCTTACCCAGTGATAAAACATCCATGGAAAATGCCACTATCTTTTCTAACTGTGAGAGATGGCCACTCTTGATTGATCCTCAACTTCAGGGAATCAAGTGGATCAAAAACAGATATGGCACAGACTTGAAAGTCATTAATTTGGGTCAAAAAGGGTGAGACAATAATTTAATTTGCAAACAAAATATGCAAAACAACAAAGTTTACATTTAAAACCAAATACTCGCAAAAAGAATCATCATCTAACCTTCATTTAAATGCCGCCTGGACCAGCATTCTCTATGGAGACGTCTTTTCCTGACAATTACATTGGGTTGGTTATGGCTCCCAGCAGGGAAGTGGCAGGTGGTGGGTGCAGTGAGAGTGGTTGCCGAGAGATTTCCGGTTCACCTGTCATTTACATGGGCAATGCAAGCTGCCAGCGTGAAATATGTTACCATATGTACTTTGTCAATTTGGACATTGGAGATAGAACTGTTTTTGGTTCTTAAGAACCTGCAACATGTGAAAGAGGAGATGCATTTTTTTTGAATGTCAAAAGCAGTGCAGCTTTTAGAAAAGTTCCCTTAATGATAAAAGGTTGTAGTGGGGCTCT
The DNA here is from genome assembly GCA_024137785.1 of Ginglymostoma cirratum. NCBI lineage: Eukaryota > Metazoa > Chordata > Chondrichthyes > Orectolobiformes > Ginglymostomatidae > Ginglymostoma > Ginglymostoma cirratum. Next base: position 40,538,426 of record JAHRHZ010000144.1, read on the forward strand.
GGGGGGTTTTAAATGTGTCTGTGGATAGGAAGGTGGACGAAATTCAGAAGAAGGTAGATACCTTTGCTTGGGATAGAAATGCAGTCTGTGTCAATGTACCTTCTGGCTTGCTATAGTTATGTGACCTCTGCCATGAGGTACTGACTGGGGATTGCTATAATGACAAAATACACATTTGATATCTTACAGCTTGTTTCACTAAAGTCACAGTACAGACCAGACTGTTAGCTTAAACTCAAAACATTGGACAGAATGTTTTCAGCCCCTGAAGTACATGAAGCAAGTCAGTTGATAAAGTATGGCAAGAAAAAAAACAAGATTCTTGGCACCAAGAAAGTTGTCCAATTTTCCACCCAAATTTTTAGCAGCGAGAACACAAATCTCACTAGTAACCAGTGAGAAGCCTATTTGCATGCATTGACTTCTCGTTACTACCTAATCTCACCTCATTTTGTTCTGAGGAAGGGTCACTGAACCCAAAACGTTAACTCAGATTTCTGTCCATAGATGCTGCCAGACCTGTTGAGCTTATTCAGCAATTTCTGTTTTTGTCTCTCACTTATATGCAGTTTGATACTTTATCAGGCAGTGGAGCGAAACTAGACGGCGACAACTCCTCAAATGAAGGTCAGAGTTGGGTACCTGGCAGGTCCACTTGCCACCTGCTCTTCCAGTCCTCCGTCTTGACCAAGATTCCTCACTATCTCAGTCCACACTTCATGGGCAGTGACCAATTGCATCCTCTCTCCACGGAGATTGGTATTGGACATGCACTAACCTCACCATACCATCCTGGCAACATCTCTAACTCTCATTTTCGCTACCTAAGCGCTACACTTCGAAGCGTACCAACAGCTTACATTGCAATTGAGAGGAACCAATGAAGTCCCCATGGCAGGCAGCCAATATTACTGAAAGGAGCAGATGAAGTGAAGCCCTCATGGCAGGCAGGCAGGCAGCATCATTGAGAGGAGCAGATAAGGTGAAGTCTCCTTCACAAGCAGTAAGCTAAGATCCCTGGTATATATTTGACATTTGTTTTTGAAAGGAAGTAAATGAAAAGAGAATAAGGGTAAGTCATGACAAGGCAGCTTGGCCTGAGCAGATGCTTCTCTGTATGATGACAGAAGTCAGGAACACTTCATGCTCAGGGTGACTATATGTGCAGGAAGTGTGTCCGACTGCAACTACTGGAAGTCTGCATTTCTGATCTGGAGTAGTGACAGGAATCACTGTGGACCATCCACCAGGCTGAGATCTTTGTGGATAGCACATACAGTTAGATAGCCACACCACAGGTAAAGAGTGCACAGCCAGAAAGGTCCTCTAACCACTGGACAGAGTAAAAACATTAGGCAGATAGTGCAGCAGTCTGCAGGGACCATGTCTGTCTCTCTGTGACAGATTTCTCATTTTGAATACTGCCAGGGGAGATGGTTTCTCAGGGGAATGCAGCGAGAGCCAGGTTGTGGCACCAGGAATGGCTGGAGGAGAGAAAAAGAGTGCAAAAGCAATAATAGTAGGGGATTCTAGCATAAGGGAAACAAACAGATGTTTCTGTGGTCACAAGTTTGACACCAGGATTACCTCCCTCGTGCCAAGGTTAAGGATGTCACTGATTAGTTGGAGTACATTCTGAAGGTGAAGGGAGAACAGAAGTAGTAGTCCATAGATTAAAGAGAGGGTGGGGTCCTGCAAATAGAATATAGGGAGATAGGAAATAAATTAAAAAGCCCAACCTCAAAGGCAGTAATCTCAGGATTACTCCAAGTGCCATGTGGTGCTGAAATCATGAGTAGGAAGGTAGGCTGAATGAATGTGTGCGATCGATTCTGAGGGAGATGAGGTCTGTTCAAGTTGGATGGGTTGCACTACAGTAGGATAAGGGCTAATATCCTTGCAGGGACGAGATTGCTAGTACGGTGGGGGGAGAGTTTATATGACAGTGGCAGGCAGACAGGGCCCTAAATGGGGTGATAAATGTGACAGAAACAAGGATAGAAAAGTGGAAAGCGGAGGAAATGACGGCTAGCAGCAAACAATGCTGGAGTACAAAAAAAATGAGAATGTCAAAAGGACAAGTCTAAAGTTACTACCTGAATGAATGGAGGATTCACAATGAGGTAAAATGTCAAGTCATCATCGTCCTTCCAGACCGTGGGGCTGCTCTCTCATTTGAGAGTGACTGGTGGTGGTTTAACTTGAGGGTCACCACACCTCAGGCAAGGGGAGAGGTTGAGAAGGAGAATCCTTCACCAAAGATGTGCAAATTAGGTGGATTAGCCATGGGAAATGCAGGGTTACAGGGTTAGGGTGGGATGCTGTTCAGATGGTTAGTGTAGACTCAATGGGCTAAATGGCCTGCTTCCACACATTAGGGGATTTTGTGATTCATAGTAATCTGAGCTGGTGCAGGAATTGAACCCACCCTGTTGGCGTTGCTCTGTATTGTAAACCAGCCGTCCAGAAAAGTAAACATTTTTCAAAAATTTATTTATAGTACAAGGATGGCGTTGGGCCAGCATTTATTGTTCATCCCTTGTTGCCCTTGAGAAGGTGGTGGTGAGCTGTTTTCTTGAACTACTGTCCATTTACTGTAGGTAGACCACAATGCCCTGGGGGGAGTGGTGTTGGTGAATTCAAGATTTATACCCAGAGATACTAAAAGAATGACAATATATTTCAAAATCAGGGTGGTGAGTAATTTAGACAGGAAGTTGTCCATCTCTGTCCTACCTATCCACCCCACCATCCCACTGACCAATCTCCACCACTCCCTACATGCATCCACCAATCACCATCCCATCGATCTTTCCATTGCCCCACCCCTCCTCCCTCTATTTATTTCCCATCTCCCTACCCCCTCCCCATTTCTGAAGAAGGGTACGGACCCAAAATGTCAACGTTCCTGCTCCTTTGATGCTGCCTGATCTGCTGTGTTCCTCCAGCTCCACAGTGTGTTGTCTATATCTACTATCTTTTTCCTTCTAAATGGAAGTGGTCATGGGTTTGGGAGGTGCTCTTTAAGGAGCCTTGGTGAATTTTTGCATTGCCTCTTGTACGTGGTTCACGCTACTGCTACTGCATATTGGTGAAAATGTGGACATGATGCCAATCAAGTGAGCTACTTTGGCCTGGATGGTGGCTTGTTGAGTGTTGTTGGGGCTGCACTCATCCGGGCAAGAGGGGAGTATTCCATTACATTCCTGACTTGTGCCTTGTAGATGGTGGGCAGGCTTTGGGGAGTCAGGAGATGAGGCACTTGTTGCAGGACTCCCAAATTCTGACCTGCTGTTGTAGCCACAGCACATATGTGGTTGGTCCTGTTCAATTTCTGGTCACTAATAACCCCTAGGATGTTCCCAGCAGGGGATTCAGTGGGGATAATGCCATTGAATATCAAGAGTACGGGTTAGATTCTGTCTTGTTGGAGATGCTCATTGCCTGACTCTTGTAGGGTGCAAATGCTACTTGCCATTTTTCAGCCTAAATGTGGATATTGTTCAGCTCTGGCTGTGTTCAGACACAGACTGCATCAATATTTGAGGAGTTGCAAATGGTGCTAAACATTGTACAGTCATTAGCAAACATCTCCACTTCTGACCTTACAATGGAAGGAAGGTCATTGGTGAGGCAGTTGAAGATTCTTGAGACAAGGACACTGCTCTGAGGAACTCCTGCAGAGATGTCCTGGCACTGAGATGACTGATGTCCAATCACCTTCCTTTTTTATCAGCTATGTCTCCAACCAGTGAAGAGTTTGCCCCCCCACCCCCGATGCCCACTGACTCCAGCTTTTACTCCTTCATGTTACATGTCATCAAATGCAACATTGACGCCAAGTTCGGTCACTCTCAGTTCATCTCTGGAATTCAGCTCTTTTGTCCAGGTTTGAACTTAGGTTATAATGAGGTCAGGAGCTGAGGGGCCCTGGTGGAACCCAAACTGGGCGTCACTAAGCAGGTTATTGCTGAGCTGGCGCTGCTTGATAGTGCTGTTGATCACATTTTCCATCACTTTACTGATGATCGAGAGGAGACTGATGGGGGTAATTGGCGGTGTTGAATTTATGCTCCTGTTTTGTATTCAGGATGCACCTGGGCATTTTGCTTATTTGAAGTCTGTTCGACTTAACACAGTAATAATGCCACACAACACAATGTATTATCAATGTTAAGGTGGGACTTTGTCTCTGTAAGGATTGTGCATGGTAGTCACTTACTGTTACTATCTAGTACAGGTGCATCAGACGTAGACAGATCAATGAGAATGAAGTTTTTCCCTCCTGTTGGTTCCCTCACCACCTGTAGCAGGCCCTCCAGCAGTTATGTCCTATAAGACTCAATTGGTTCGGTTAGTAGTTGTGCTGCTAAGCCATTGTTGATGGTGGAAATAGAAGATCCCATCCTGAGTGCATTCTGTGACCTTGCCATCCTTGGTGGTACCTGCCACTTTCTCCAAGTTGTATTCAACAGGGAGGAGTCCTGATTAACTGGAGTGGTGGTGGTGGGGGATGCGCGTGTGATGTGGAATTTGGGGGCAGTGCTTGATAATGACCAAGTGATTTTCCCACCAATATTTGACTTGATGCCATGAGACTTCATGGGGTCAGAGCCAATGTGAGGACTGGCAGGGAAACTCCCTCCTGACTGTTATACCACTGTGCCAGATTTTTAATACAAATTCCACCATGTGCTATTATGAGATTTGGACCCTGGCCTCCAAAACTTACCAGCAATGATACCATATCATTGTCTCCCTGAATTAACAGCACAAATAGTTTTACACGGGTATGACATGATAGCGAATACAGAGGCGTGGCTGCAGGATGACCAAGGCTGTGAATTGAACATCCAAGGGTATTCAGCCTTTAGGAAGGACAAGACAAATGGAAAAGGAAGTGGTCACTTTATTAGCGAAAGATGCAATGAATGCAGTACTGTAAAGGATATTCATGCGAGAATCAAGAAGTGAAATCATTCTGGATGGGGCTAAGGAAAAATAATGTGCAGAAACCTTTAGTGGGTGTTGAGTACAGGCCTCCAAGCAGTAGTGGGGAGGTAGGGGATGGCATTGAAAAGAAAATTAGAGAGCCAGGTAATTGTGGGTGATTTCAGTATAGATTGGAAACCATGTTTGCAATAATACTCTGCTGGATGAATTCCTAGAATGTGTACAAGGTGGATTTTAAAGCCTGTACATTGAGGAAACAGCCTGGGCTAGGCTATCCTAAATGTATGTATTGAGAAGAGGTTAATTAATAATCTAGTTGTGCAAGATCCTTTAGGAATAACTGTGCAACACCATAGAATTCTTAAATAAGACAAAGAACTGCAGGTGCTGGAAATCTGAAACAAATTTACTTCCTACAAATCTGAAACAAACACAAGTTGCTGGAGAAACTCAGCAGGTCTGGCAGCAACTGTGGGGAGAAAGCAGAGTTAATGTTTCAAGTCAAGTGACTTCATCAGAATTCTTTGTTGGGACAGAAAGTGATGCAGTCCAATTCAAAACTAGGGTCGTAAATCCAGACTGGTTGGACTTGAAGTGTCTGTTGGCATGATGTACGCATCTATAAACAACGGAAGCTGTGAAGATTTGAAGGATTCATTAGCTGTGATAGACTGGATAACTTCATTAAGAGTCATGATAGTGGACAGGAAATGGCAAGTATTTAAGGAATGAACACGTGTTACTTCAGTTACACACTACTTTCAGGCAAAAGAACACAACTGGAAAAGTAGTCCAACCATGGTTAACAACAAAAATTAAGGATATTGTTAGATCCAAAGGGAAGGCATATAATGTTGCTTGAAAAAGTACCAAGCCTGACAACAGGTAGCACTTTAGAATTAAGCAAAGGTGAATGAAGCGGTTCAGCGGGGAAAACAGAGTACGAAAATAATCGTGCAGGGGCATAAAACTACATGGTAAGAACATTTATAAGCAGGTAAAAAGATGAAAAAAGATCAGTGAGGACAAATGTAGGCATCCTACAGTCTGAAACAGGTAGTAGTTAATGGAGAACAAGAAATAGCAGGGCAAGCAAAGGTCTAATTTTGTTCTGTCTTCACTTTTAAAAGCACAAAAAATCCCAGAGTGTTAGGAAAGCAGGAATTGGAGGGAATTAGTATTAGTAAAAAAAAAAAAAAGCTGAAAATATAATGGAACTGAAAGCTGATAAATCCCCAGGGCCTGATAATCTCCATCCCAGAGTGAGGTGGCCATGGAAATAGTGTATGTGTTGGCTGTCATCTTCACAAATTCAATAAATTGTCAATTGGAAGATGGGAAATGTAACCAACTGTTCTAAAAAGTTGCGAAAGAGCAAACTGGGAATTAAAGACTGGTTAGCCTTGAATCAAATGTAGGAAAAATACTGGTGTCTGTTATAAAGCATGTGATAACTAGACACTTCTTAAACAAAAATCCAGTATCATTACACTAAGTCATGTGGATTTATGAAAGGGAACTCATGTTTCACTAATCTACTGGATCTTTTGAGGACGTATTGAGTAGAATAGATGCACAGCTCACTTCACAGCTCTTCTTCCCAAAACCCACAAACAGGACTGCCCACGCAGACCCATTGTTTCTGCCTGCTCCTGCCCCACAGAACTCATCACTTACAAACTTGACTCTTCTTTTCCTCCCGTGGTCCAGTCCCTGCCCACTTACATCTGGGATTCCTCTGACACTTTACACCAGTTTTAGAATTTGCAGTTTGTAGACTCCAGCTGCCTTCACTTTACCATGGATGTACAATCCCTTCACATATCCATCCCCCACCAGGAGGGTCTTAGGGCTCTCCACTACTTCCTGGAAGAAAGGCCTGAACCGTCCCCATCCACCGCCACCACCCTCCCTACCTGGCCAAGCTCTTCCTCACACTGAACAACTTCTCTTTTAACTCCTCTCAATTTCTTAGCTCAGAGGGGTGGTCATGGGTACCTGCATGGGCCCCAGTTATGCCTGTCTCTGTATGAGATATGTGGAACATTCGATGTTCGAGTCCTATTCTGGCCCCCACCCACAACTCTTTCTCTGATATTTGGTTGATATCATTGGTGCTACTTCCCCCTCTTGTCTGGAATTGGAAACATTGATCAATTTTGCTTACAATGTCCACCCCTTCATTTTCACCTGGTCTATCTCTGACTCCTCCCTTCCCTTCCTCAACATCTGTTTCCATTTCTGGGGATAGGCTGGCCACCAATATCCACTATATACCCATCGACTCCCACCTTGACTATACATCCTCATACCCTGCTTCCTGTAAAGATTACATTCCATTCTCTCAGTTCCTCTGTCTCCTTCACACCTGTTCCGATGCTGCCAACTTCGACAAGGGAGCTTCCAAAATGTACAGCTTCTTCCTCAAAGATTCCCCAGCACCTTTCGACCCATCTGTACTTCGGCCCTCATCCCCTCTCTTCCTTCCCACAGCAGCAATAGGGTTGCTCTTGTCCTTACCTACCATCCCACTGGCACCACATCTAGAAAATCATCAGCCACCATTTCCACCACTTCCAGCAAGATGCCACCACCATATACATATTCCCCTCCCCTTCTTTGTCCACCTTCTGCAAGGACCGTTCCCTCTGGAACAAGCTGATCCACTCTTCCTTCACTCACAACATCCTCCCCACAGTCCCATGACACCTTCACCTTCAAACGCAGAATGTATAACACCTGCCCATTTATCTCCTCCCTCTTCAGTATCCAAGGGCCCAAACATGCCTTCCAAGTGAAGCAGCACTTACCAGAATCTAGTCTACTGTATTTGCTGCTCACAATGTGGTCTCCTCTACACTGGGGAAACGAAGCATAGACTGGGTGAGCGCTTCACAGAACGTTTACGTTCTGGTCGCAAAAAAAGACCCTGATCTTCCACTTATCTGCTACTTCAACACACCGCTCTGTTCCCTGCCCAACACCTTTTGTCTCAGACTTTCTGCAGTGCTCCAGTGAAGCTCAGTGCAAGCTGGAAGAACAACATCAGAAGGTTACCCTGCAACCTTGTGAACTTGATGTCGAGTTCAATAACTTTAGGGCTTGAACTTAGCCATGAACTTGCCCCTACCCCCACACACCAAGCCTTGTTATCACCTGGTCTGTTATTACACACAACTCATTGTTAGCCACTAACAATCCCCATTGACAGCTATTCACCTTCTTCGCCAGATCGTTATCTACTCGTTTTTCTGCCCAACTGTTGTTCTGTCTCCTTGGGCTCGATCCCCACCTATTATTTGCTCCTTACTCCGTTTCCCCACCCTATTGTCTGCATATAAACCAACATTTTCATAGTCGCCATCAGTTTTGAGGACGGCTCACTGGACGTGAAATGTTAACTCATTTGTCTCCACAGATGCTGCCAGACTTGCTGAGGTTTTCCAGAAATTTCTGTTTTTGTTTCTGATTTACAGCCCACACTTACTTTGGTTTTAATATGTTAGCAATTTGGATGAGGGGTTTGAGTTTAATATTTCCAAGTTTGCATATGACTCAAAACCAGGTAGGAATGGGAGTTGTGAGGAGGACATAAAGGGGCTCAGGGAAATTTAGATAAGTTGAATAAGTGGGCGAATACATAACTGATGCAGAATAATTTGGATAAATGTGAAGTTGTTCACCTAGATAGGAAAAATAGAATGTGGAGCACTATTTAATTAGGAGTAATGATAGACTGGAAAAGTTTGTTGGACAATGGGACCTTGGTGCCCTGTATGCTGGTCATTGAGAACAAGCATGCAGATGCAGCAAGCAGTTAGGTAGGCAAATGTTATGTTGGCTTTCATTGCAAGAAGATTTAAATACAGGAGCAAGGGAGACGTACTGCAGTTGGGAAGGACCTTGGTGGGGCCATATCTGGAGAACTGTGTGTGCAGTTTTGGTCTCCACAGCCAATAAAAGAAATACTTGCTGTAAGGAAAGTTCATCAAAGGTGCATCAAGCTGATTCCTGAGATGACAGGTTTGACACGTGGGGGGCATTTGGATCAACTGGGGGGGGGCCTATACTCACTTGAGTTTAGAAGGTTTAGAAGGGATTTTGTTGAAATGTTTGAAATTCTGAGAGGCCTAGGCAGTTTGAGTGGTGGGATGATGTTTCCCCTGGCCAGATTGGGTCCCTTATACTGAACAATTTCAGGGTACTTGGTAATTCATGTCAGATTGAGATGAGGAAAATTTTCTTCACTCAGAAGATGGTGAACTTATGGAATTCTCTATTGCAGAAGGTTTTGGAGGAAATGTCGCTGGATGTATTTAGGAAGGAAATATGCAGAGTGCCAAATGTTACAAAAATGGTTGAAAAGTCAAGTGGTGAGTTGACTTTCAGGAGTCTACAGAGGGATATAGTCAGTTTAAGTGAGTGACAAATAGAATGTAACCTGGAGAAATGTGCAGTTATGCACATTTTTTAGGAGGGCTAGAGTGGCTTAATAACATTTAAATGAAGAAGGACTGCTGAAAGCTACAGCACAAAGCGATTTGGGTGTCCTCGTACACAAATCACAAAATGCTAGCAGAAGCTCAGCACATAATAGGGAAGATAATCGAAATATTGACTTTTACTTCATAGAGAGTGGAGTATAATAATAGGAAAGTCTTGTTAAAAGTATGCAAGGCACGAGTTAGATCACGAGTTAGAGAATATTATGAACAGTTTTTGGTCCCTTTATCTAAGGAAAGGTGTACTGCATTGGAGACAATCCATAGAGATTCACTGGGTTGAACCCAGGTATGGAGGTGTTATGAGGAGATGTTAAGTAGATTGTGTTTGGAGTTTTGAAGACTGAGCGGTGATCTCAATGAAACATATAAAATTTTAAGGGGACTTGACAAAGGTAGGTGTGGAATGATTGTTTCTCCTTGAGAAAGAATCTATGATTGGAGGGCATAATTTCAATGTAAGGGTTTGTCCAAATAGGACAGCGATGAGGAGGAATTTCCTCTCTCAGATGATAGAGGGTGCATGGAATTCTCTATTACAGAAATCTGTAGGGGTATTATTAAGTGTATTCAAGGCTGATATGGATTTTTAATTAATAAGGGAATCAAGGATTAGAGCGAAAAATTGGGAGTGGGAATTAGGGATTATCAGATCAGGCATGAGTTCATTGATCGGTGGAGCAGGCTAAGTGAGCTAAATAGTGTACTTCTCTGACATTTTATGATTTATGAATCTATTATGACTTTATAAGGCGATGACCTAGTGGTATTATTGCTAGACTATTAATTCAGAGACCCAGATAATGTTCTGGGGACCCAGGTTCAAATCTTGCCTCAGCAGATGGTGGAATTTGAATTCAATAAAAATTAAATCTGGAATTAAGAATCTACTGATGACCATGAAATCATTGTCGATTGTTGGAAAATCTCAGCTGGTTTACTAATATCCTTAAGGGAGGGAAATCTGCCACCTGATCGGGCCTATATGTGACTCCAGACCCACAGGATTGTGGTTGACTCTCAGTTGACCTCTGAAATGGCCCAGCAAGCCATTAGTTGCACCAATCGCTACAGAATTTCAAAGAAATGAAATTGGATGGATCACCTGGTATTCACCTAGGCACTGGAAAAGACAGCGGCAGAAACAGCCCTGTTGACCTCACTAACATCTGGGGGCTGATGCCAAAATTGGGAGAGCTGTCTCAAAGACTAGTTAAGCAACAGCCTGACATAGTCATACTCACAGAATCATACCTCACAGATAATTTCCCAGACACCACCGTCACCATCCCAGGACATGTCCTGTCTCACTGGCAGGACAGACCCAACAAAGATGGCGGCACAGTGGTATACAGTCAGGAGAGTGTTGCTCTGGGAATCCTCAACGTTGACTCCGGACCCCATGAAGTCTTGTGGTTTCAGAGTAAACATCGAGCTGGTCGGGTCCAACAGGACCTAGCTGCTAGACTGGGTCTGCGGCAGGTAGTGAGGGAACCAACAGAGGGAAAAACTGCTCGACCTCATTCTTACCAATCTGTCAGCTGCAGATGCATCTGTCCGTGACAGTATTGGTAAAAGTGACCCCAGCACAGTACTTGTGGAGATGAAGTCCAGCCTCCACATTGAGAATAATTCCATCATGTTGTGTGGCACTATCACTGTGCTAAATGGGACAGACTTTGCACAGGTCTAGCAACTCAAGACTGGGCATCCATGAGGCACTGTGGGCCATCAACATTCGTACTCCAGCACATTTTGTAACTTATTGCCCAATGTATGCGCCACTCAAACGTTACCGTCAAGCCAGGGGATCAACCCTGGTTAAATGGAGAGTGCAGGAGGGCAGCACCAGGCATTCCTGAAGATGAGGTGTCAATCTGGTGATGCTACCAATCAAGACTACTTGCACGCCAAACAGGGAAAGCAGCAAGTGATAGACTGAGCTAAACTATCCCACAACCAATGGATCAGACCTAAGCTCTGCAGTCCTGCCACATCCAGTTTTGTATGACATTGGATGATTGAACTACTCACTGGAGGATGAGGGTCCACAAATATCCCATCCTCTATGATGGAAGAGCCCAGCACGTCAGTGTAAAAGATAAGGCTAAAGCTTTTGCAGCAATCTTCAGCCAGAAATGCCAAGTAGATGATCCATCTCAGCCTCCTCCACTGGTCCCCAGCATTACAGATATCAGCCTTCAGTCAATTCGATTCACTCCGCGTGATATTGAGAAATGGTTGGAGGCACTGGATACTGCAAAGGCCACAGGCCCTGACAACATTCTAGCAATATTACTGAAGACTTGTGCTTCAGAACTTGCCATTCCCCTAGCCAAGCTGTTTCAATACAGTTATAACACTGGTATCTACCTGACAATGTGGAAAATTGCCCAAGTATATCCTGGATACAAAAAGCAAGATAAATCCAACCTGACCAATTTTCGCCCTATCAGTCTACTGTCGATCAACAGTAAAGTGATGGAAGGTGTCATCAAACAGCACCTGATCAGCGACGCCCAGTTTGGGTTCCTCCAGGGCCACTCAGCTCCTGACCTAATTACAGCCTTGGTTCAAACATGGGCAAAAGAGCTGGATTCCAGTGGTGAGGTGAGAATGAAAGCCCTTGATATCAATGCTGCATTCACCCGAGTGTGGCATTAAGGAGCCCTAGCAAAACTGGTATCAGGGGAAATCTCTCTGGTGGTTAGAGACATACCTGACACTTAGGAAGATGGTCATGGTTGTTGGAGGTCAGTCAACTCAGCTTCAGGACATCTCGGTAGTAGTTCTGCAGGGTAGTGTCTTAGGCCCAACCACCTTCAGCTGCTTCATCAAAGATCTTTCCTCCATCATAAGGCCAGAAGTGGGATGTCCTCCAATGGTTGCACAATGTTCAGCACCATGCACAACTCCTCAGATACTGAAGTAGTCCGTGTCCAAATGCAACAAGATCTGGACAATATTCAGGCTTGGGCTGATGAGTGGCAAGTAATATTCATGCCATACAAATGCCGGGCTATGACCATCACCAATAAGAGACAATTTAACCACCGCCCTTTGACATTCAATGGTGTTACCATCACTGAATCCCTCACTATCAACATCTTGGGAAATTATCATTGATCAGAAACTCAACTGGACTCACCACATAAATGCGGTGGTTGTAAGAGCAGGTGAGAAGGTAGGTATACTGCGGCGAGTAACTCACCACCTGACTCCTCAAAGCCTGTCTCCCATCTACAAGGCACAAGTCAGGAGTGTAATGGAATACTCCCCACTTGCCTGGATGGGTAGACCTCAACAACACTCAAGACGCTTGACACCATCCAGGACAAAGCAGCCTGCTTGATTGGCACTACATCCACAGTATCCATTCTCTCCACCACTGATGCTCAGTTGCAGCAGTGTATACTATCTATAAGATGCACTGCAGATATTCACTTAAGATCCTCAGACAGCACTGTCCAAACCTATGACCACTTCCATCCACAAGGGCAAGGGCAGCAGATACATGGGAACACCACCACCTGCAAATTCCCCTCCAAGTCGCTCACCATCCTGACTTGGAAATATATTGCCATTCCTTCACTGTCACTGGGTCAAAATCCTGGAATTCCCTCCCTCATAGCATTGTGGGTCAACCCACAGCAAGTGGTCTGCAGCGGATCAAGAAGACAACTCATCACCACCTTCTCAAGGGCAACTAGGAATGGGTGATAAATGCTGACCTAGCCAGCAATGCCCATGTCCCACAAAGGAATGAAAAAAAAAGCATGCTGTGGCAAAGTTATGGTAAGTGAAAGAATGGACAAGGAGGATCAAGTTTGAAGAAATGTTTTGCACTATGGCCTGCAGCTTTGCTACAAGCCAAGGCCACGATTTACCACCAATTCATCACCTCCAGTGTGTCGTCCTGGAATGGAGACAGGGTGAGCAAGTGACCCCTGATTTCTCCAATCACGATTAGGTACCTCTCGTTGTGTGCACTTTTCTGTTGCATCAAAGAGGGCTGTGAAGTGATAGCCATACGAAGTGATGAGAGAATGTGCCTGTTATGGTAGAACAGTGCACAGGCTGGAGTTTCCTTGTGCAGGGGAGGGAAAAGTGTATGGATTTCCTTCAGGGGAGTGTAGATAAGTGTTGTTGTCAGGTGAAGGTGCTAAATTGGGCAAAGGCTAATTACAACAATATTAGGTAGGAACTGAAGAATGTAGATTGTAGGCAGATGTTTGAAGGCAACTCAACATCTGGTATGTGGGAAGCTTTCAAGTGTAAGTTGCTGGGAACTCAGGACCGACACGTTCTTATAAGGATGAAGGATAAGTATAGCAAGTTTAGGGAATCTTGGATAATGAGAGATATTGTGAGCCTAATCAAAAAGAAAAAAGGAAGCGTTTGTCAAGGTTAGGAGGATGGGAGCATACGAAGCAAGGGTGGAATACAAGGAAAGTCGAAAGAAACATAAGCAAGGAGTCAGGAGGGCTGAAAGGGGTCATGAAAAATCATTGGCCAATAGGATTAAGGAAAATCCCAAGGCTTTTTATACATATATAAAGAGAAACAGGATAGCCAGGGAGAGGGTTGGCCCAATCAAGGACAGGGAAGGGAATTTATGTGTGGAGCCAAAGGAAATGGGCGAGGTAATAAATGAATACTTTGCGTCAGTATTCACCATAGAGAAGGACTTGGTGGATGATGAGTCTGGGGAAGGGTGTGTACATAGTTTGGCTCATGTTGCAATCAAAAGGAGGAGGTATTAGGGGTCTTGAAAAACATTCAGGTAGACAAGTCCCCACGGCCTGATGGAATATACCCCAGAATACTGAGAGAGGCAAGGGAGGAAATTGCTGTGGCCTTGAGGGAAATCTTTGTATCCTCACTGGCTACAGGGGAGGTCCCAGAGGATTAGAGAACAGTCAATGTTGTTCCTTTGTTTGAGAAAGGTAGCAAGGATAATCCAGCTAATTACAGGCCGGTGAGCCTTACGTCAGTGGTAGGGTAATTATTGGAGAGGATTCTTCAAGAGAGGATTTACTCCCATTTGGAAATCAGTGGGCACATTAGTGAGAGGCAACATGGTTTTGTGAAGGGGAGGTCGTGTCTCACTAACTTGTGTGAGTTTTTTGAGGAAGTGACGAAGTTGATCGATGAAGGGTAGGGCAGTGGATGTTGTCTACATGGACTTCAGTAAGGCCTTTGACAAGATCCCTCATGGCAGGCTGATACAGGAGGTAAAGTCGCACGGGGTCAGAGGTGAGCTTGCAAGATGGAAAAAACTGGCTCAGTCATAGACGACAAATGAGTAAGCAGTGGAAGGGTGCATTTCTGAATGGAGGGCTCTGACCAGTTCCTCAGGGATGAGTGTTGGGACCTTTGCCATTTGTAATATATATAAATGATTTTGGAGGAGAATGTAACTGGTCTGATTAGTAAGTTTGCCGGTGACACAAGGGTTGGTGGAATTGGGGACAGTGATGAGGACCATCAAAGGATACAGCTGAGTACAGATTGGTTGGTGACTAGGGCAGTGAGATGGCAGATGGAGTTTAATCCAGAAAAACGTGAGGTAATGCATTTTGGAAGGTCTAATCCAGATGGAAAATATACAGTAAATGGCAGAAGCCTTAAGAGTACTGACAGACAGAGGGATCTGGGTGTAGAGGTACACAGGTCACTGAAAGTGGCAATGCAGGTGGAGAAGGTAGTCAACAAGGCATACAGCATACTTGCTTTCATCAGCCGAGGCATTGAGTTTAAAAATTGGCAGGTAATGTTGCAGCTTTGTAGAACCTTAGTTAGGCCACATTTGGAATATTGTGTTTAGTTCTGTTTACCAAACTACCAGAAGGCTTTGGAGAAGGTACAGAAAAGACTTAATAGCATGTTGCCTCGTATGGAGGGCATTAGCTGTGAGGAGAGGTTGGAGAAACTTGGGTTGTTTTCACTGGAACAACAGAGATTGAGTGGTGACCTGATAGAGGTCTACAAGATTATGAAGGGCATGGACAGAGCGGACAGTCAGAAGCTCTTTCCCAGGGTGGAAGAGTCAGTTGCGGGGGGCGGGGTGGGGCGGGGGGGTGGGGATGGTGGTGGGTGCGAAGGTTTAAGGTGTGAGGGGCCAGGTTTAAAAATGATGTACAAGGCAAGTTTTTTACACAGAGGGTGGTGGGTGCCTGGCACTCGCTGCCAGGGGACGTAGTGGAAGAAGATGCGGTAGTGATTTTAAAGGGTGTCTTGACAAATACATGGATAGGATGGGAATAAAGGAATAATACAGTCCCCGGAAGGGTAGGGGGTTTTAGTTGAGACGGGCAGCATGTTGGTGCAGGCTTGGCGGGCCGGATTAATCTAATCTCTGATCGGTTTAGCAGCAGAGGTTCTTGAAAGAATAGCAGCTTCTAGTGTTGTCATCTTTCCTGTGACATCAAGAAAACAAGTGGAATTGCCAGGCTGATGATGTCCATCAGACTATTGCTTGTTCTGTCTTTGGTGTCCCTAGCACAGGGTTTGCCTGCGTGATTCTTTAGCACATTCTGTGGAAGTTGGGAGCCACTAAATTTTTCAGCTACTTTGTTTCATAGTAACCAACCTTGAAGCAATCAACTGCCATAAGGTTACCCACCTTCTGCTTAAAGTATGTCCAGACCTATTAACTTACTGAATTCTTCCTACATTATCACCCAATACATTGTGTCCCTCCGACTGTCCTTCACTATCTGGCAGGTATGCATTCAATAACAGTATTGGTATGGGCTTTTTGTAAATACAATTACTAGGGAATTATGGCAATGATGTGGATGCCTAGATCTAGGGAATAGGTTTCCTACTGTGTCATGGTTACAGCACCAGCATAAGACAACTGGACGTTCATGGATTCCTCTATCTTTTCCTCACACTCCCATTCCTCTGTTGGTACATAATCTACTTATGATAACTTCATGTAACGAATAAAGAATACTCTGCAAGAGAATTCTTAATCTGCTTTTTGGATGCCTGTTGTAATTGAAATGTGATTCATATTATTAACGTTGTTCTGGATTTTTCCATTTACAATATTGGATAACATTTTTTTTAGATATGTGGATGTTATAGAAAAAGCACTTGTCGTGGGAAATCCTGTTTTAATAGAAAACATGGAAGAGACCATTGATCCTGTGCTGGATCCTTTACTTTGCAGACACATCATTAAGAAAGGAAGGTAGTGTTAGATTTGTATTTTAATGCTTATTAATTAAACATTAACTTGAAATTTGCCTGTATGAAATTTAGAAAAAACACCACCAATTCTTATTTTCAAAGGTACATTAGGATTGGAGATAAAGAGTGTGTATTCCATCCTAACTTCCGTTTAATTCTACACACCAAATTGGCTAATCCTCACTACAAACCTGAAATACAGGCACAGACTACACTGATTAACTTTACAGTCACTCGTGATGGTTTAGAAGACCAGCTACTAGCAGAAGTGGTGAGCCTTGAAAGACCTGATCTGGAACAGCTTAAGGTAATTCTGTCATGTTCTTCTTAGTCCATACATTGTTCAACAACAATGAAATAAACATAGAAAATGCTGCAAGCATTCAACAGGTGAGGCTGCATTTGTTTTTATTTATTTGTGGGTTGTGTCACTGGAGAGCTCAGCATTTAATGCCCATCCCTATATTGCCTTTGAGAAGGTAGGTGAGCAATCATCTTCAAAATTTGCAGTCCACACATGGTGTAGGTACACCTACAGTGTTGTTTGGAAGTTTCAGGATTTTAACCCAGCTAAAATGAATGAACAGCAATCCACTTTCAAATCAGAATGGTGTGTGGCTTAATGGAGAGCCTGCAATTGGTTGTTTCAGTGCGGGCATTGCCATTGTCCTTTCAGATAGTGAAGATTGCAGATTTAGAAGGTGTGGTAAGTTGTTGCAGACATTACATATTTATAATAATTATATTTACAATAATTACGCATTGGCACAATGCAATGGCGGAAGAAGATGATTCATAAGAAGCCAATCAAGTAGGCTGCTTTGTCCTGGATGGTGTCAAACTTTTTAGAGAGTTTTTAGAGCTGTGTCCATCCAGGCAAATAGAGAGTATTCCACCACACTCCAGATCTGTGTCTTGGTCAGACTTAAAAGTGTGGGGAGGTGTTACTTGTTACAGAATTCTCAGCTTCTGACCTGCTGTTGAAGCCTCAGTATTTATATAGCCATCTAGCTAAGTTTTTGGCAATTGGTAACCCCAAGGCTGTTAACAGTGGAACTTCATTGATGGAAACACCAGGATATATCAAAAAGAGAGCAATTTTTCTATTGTTGGATTCAGTCAGTCGTTGCCTCAACCTTCTTGGCATGATTGTTGGCTAAAATCAGCCCAAGCATGAATGCTACCCAGATCTTTTTGCATATTGTCACAGACTGTTCAGTATCTACGCAGTTGTGAACAATACTAAAACTACACAGTTATCAGAGGACATCGCTGCTTCTAATGAAGGGAAGGAATTGAAGATGTTTGAACACTACACTGAGGAACTTCAGTAGTGATACCTCTGTTGCAACCTAACCATTTTAGTCCAATCTCGATCTTCTTCTGTGCTTGGTGGGACTGCAACCTGAAGAACATTTTCCCCTGAATTGTTGCTTTGATGTAAAAGCAGTCACTCTCTCCTCCTCCTGCACTCTCACCTCCCTGCCCCATTCAAGTCCATCTTCTGATAAAAGCCTTGGCAGAACCCACATCATCCAGTGACCAGATTATTGACATATAAATGTCATTTGATACAATCTTCCCTCACTTTGCTGATGATTGAGAGTAGATGAATTATGCCATCATTGGTCAGATTGGGTTTCTGGTGCACTTTGCAAACAACATGACTGGGCAAGTTTCCAAACTGCACATTTACTTTCACTTGAACTTTTACTAGAACAGCTTGGCTTGCAACATGGTTAGTCTTAGATTTTAGGGGCTAGTAATCACGGTTACCTAAAGATGGGGTTGACCATTATATGGAATTTTCAGAAAGATAATTTAGTTTGTTAAGAAGCAGTAGTTCAGATATGATTCACTATTTAATTGAAGAATGGAAATACATGACTCGTGACAGATGAGAATGCTTTACCAGTTCTGAAGCCGTGCTGTGGAATGGAGGAGCAGGGACACAGGTTTTGGAGCAGTAGTGTGTCGGAGTGTTCATCCCTGATGTCTTGTATCTTTGCTGGTAACAGTTTTTGTTCTTCCCTTTGGCTGAGGTAGGGAAGCTCTTGGTCTTCTCCCATGAAGGTGGTGGCTTGTTCCCACGAATCTTCTACCTGCCCACCTACTACTTTTGATGAAACTTATTTTCGGGGCTGGCAATCTCTACTGTGTCTAACCTTTTTCGGTTAATGGTAACAAGTAGCTACATGTAAAGTCAGAATAACTTTTGTCCCTTTGCCTCCTTTTATCTAAGAGTTACACAAACAGAAATTGCTGGAAATTCTCAGCAGGTTTGGCAGCACCTGTGGAGAGAAAGCAGAGTTGATGTTGCAGGTCCACTGACTCTTCTTCAGAAGGGTCTTAAATTCTGAAGAAGAGTCAGTGGACCTGAACAGATGCTGACAGATCTGCTGAACTTTTCCAGCAATTTCTGTTTGTTTCTGATTTGCAGCATCCACAGTTCTTTCAGTTTTTTTTTATCTGAGGGTTATTTTACTATTTTTTCTAAGAACAGGCAATGACCATTTCCAACTGGTGAAAATCTAACGATTAATCTTTGACATTCAGTGGTATCAAAGCTTGTCCACTATCTATGAGGCGCAAGTCAGGAGTGTGAAGGAATACTCTCCACTTATCTGGATGAGTGTGGCTCTGACAACATGCAAGAAGTTTGACACAGTCTCTCATAAAGCAACCCGCTTGATTGGCACCATAGCCATAAACTTTTAGTCTCTCCACTACCGACACTCAGCAGCAGTGCATACCATCGACAAGGTACACTGCAGAAATTCACCAAGGCTGCTAAGACAGCACATTTCAAACCCACAGCCACCACCGTCTCGAAGATGAAGCTTAGAAGATACCTGCAAGTTCCCCTCCAAGCCACTCAGCATTCAGACTTGAAAATATATCACCATTCCTTCAGTGTTGCTGAGTTAATATCCTGAAACTCCTTTTCTACTGATGTTGTCGGTGTAGTTAAATCAAACGGACTGTAGTGGTTCAAGAATCACCAACAACTTCTCGAGTAACTAGGGATGGGCAATAAATGCTCGTCTAGTCAGTGACACTCACATACTATAAGTGAATTTTAAAAGATGGTGTTGTTCTTTAGCATTAGATTAAACTTAATTGGAACACTGCAGGAGGTTAAAAACAGCATATGATCAAGGTAGAGAATTGAAATGACAGGTGAATAGAGGGGTTCAGGGTCACCTTGAAGACTAAAAGGAGGTGTTCTGCAAAATGGTCACCCAATCTACATTTGATCTCCCCAGGGTAGAGCAGACTAGATCATGAGCTATGATTACAGTGTACAAAACTGAAAAAGTACATGTAAACTACTGTTTCAACTGGAAGGAATATCTGGGTCTTCAGTATTGGGGAAGGAGGAGGTGGAAAGGGAAATATTGGATCTTTATACGCTTGCAAGGGAAGAAATCTTAGGAAGAGGATTTTGAGACATTAATGTGTAGACCAAGATGCCCCATGCTGTCCTCGGCTTCTGATGGATTACAACACAAGCTGTCCGTTGGCCATTTCTGGCCTTGACGCAGAGTTCAACAATTTCAAATCATAACTTCAGATTTGCCCTCATATCATTTGCATTTTCTTTCTTTTTCTTGGTATTTACTTTTGCAGTTCAAGAAGACAGCTCACTACCAACTTCTCAAGGGCAACTTGGGATGAGCAATAAATGCCATTCCCACCACCTCAAATTGATTCTTGAGAATTAACATTTCCCACGAGCTTCCCATGTTCCATGTAATATATTATACATGTCAACAAGTTATAGTTGCTGATATTTTTTGTGCTCTGGATGGAGCAAAATCAGCATAAATATCTTTCTGAATCCAGTTATGAATTTCCTATACGTTTCACTCTGAACGCTAAAACAATGTAATTAAATATTTCAAATTGATTCACTCTAAAAGTTCTAATTCAATGATTGTTAATAATTATGCAAAACCAATTCAGAATTTCATAGAAAAACATCATTATATAAGATTCTGGATTTGAAATAAACATGACATCCAATTCATAGCGAAGCTATTATGCAATTGAGTCGATGCCAAATTGCGAAAGGAATGCACTGCAGTAACTAAGCGAGGCTCTTTCCGCAGCACTTTCCGAACCCACAACTTCTACCAGCAAGGAGATCAAAATTAGCAGATACATAATCACACCATCACCCACAAGATGACTTTCAAGTTGCTTACCATCCTAATTTCGAACTATTGTGCCTTTCCTTCACTACTGCTGAGTCAAATCCTGGTATTCCCTTGCTAACAGCATTGTGGCTATCCCCACACCTCAAGAGCTGGAACAATTCATGAAGGCAATTCATCACCACCTTTTCATGGGCAATAAATGTTGGCAAAGCTAGCAAAACCTATATCCCCATGAAAAAAATAAAAGAAAGGTAGAGGAGCAAATTGTAGGAAAATTTGAGAAAGATCGAGACATAGGAACATACAAATTGAGAGAAGGAGCTGGCCATTGAGCCCTGAGCCTGTTCTGCCATTCACTCAAATCATGACTGAAATGACTGTCACTTCAAATCCACATTTCTGCCCAAGTCGTGATAACTGTTGACTTGGTTTTTTAACAAGAATTTGTCTACTTCTGTCTTAAATATATTCAAACGCTCTGCTTCCACCACCTTTCAGGAAGAGAGTTCCAAAGCCAAAGTTCTGTTTTAAATAGGCAACCCCCGATTTTTAAACAGTGACCCGTAGTTCTCAATTCTCCAATAAAAAGGAAATATCATCTCTACAGCTACCCTGTCAAGACCCGTCAGCACCTTATGTTTCAATCAAGTCACTTCTTACTCTTGCAAGTTCCATTGGGTAGAAGTCTAGCCTGTTCAACCTTACCTCATAAGACAACACTCTCATTCTAGGCAAACCTTCTCTGAACTGCCTCCAATGTATTTATCTTGATCTATTATTTCTATTTTCTTCAGTAGGGTGACCAGTACTGTGCAGGATGTACTAGAAATAATAGGAACTGCAGATGCTGGAGAATCCGAGATAACAAGGTGTGGAGCTGGATGGACGCAGCAGGCCAAGCAGCATCATAGGAGTAGGAAAGCTTGACGTTTTGGGCCTGGACCGTTCTTCAGAAATGGGGGAGGGGAAGAGGGTTCTGCAATAAATAGGGAGAGAGGGGGAGGCGGATGGAAGATGGATAGAGGAGAGGATAGGTGGAGAGGAGACAGACAAGTCAAAGAGGCGGGGATGGAGCCAGTAAAGGTGAGTGTACGTGGGGAGGAGATAGGTCAGTCCAGGGAGGACGGACAGGTCAAGGGGGCGGGATGATGTTAGGAGATGGGGGTGCGGCTTGAGGTGGGAGGAGGGGATAGGTGAGAGGAAGAATCGGTTAGGGAGGCGGGGACGAGCTGGGCTGGTTTTGGGATGCGGTTGGGGGCGGGGAGATTTTGAAGCTTGTGAAATCCACATTGATACCATTGGGCTGCAGGGTTCCCAGGCTGATTATGATTTGCTGTTCCTGCAGCCTTCGGGTGGCATCATTGTGGCACTACAGGAGGCCCCGGATGGACATGTTGTCTGAGGAATGGGAGGGGGAGTTGAAATGGTTCACGACTGGGAGGTGCAATTGTTTGTTGCGAACCGAGTGCAGGTGTTCTGCAAAGCGGTCCCCAAGCCTCCGCTTGTTTTCCCTGATGTAGAGGAGGCCACAACGGGTACAGCGGATGCAGTATACCACATTGGCAGATGTGCAGGTGAACATCTGCTTGATGTGGAAAGTCTTCTTGGGCCCTGGGATGGGGTGAGGGAGGAAGTGTGGGGGCAGGTGTTAGCGCTTCCTGCGGTTGCAGGGGAAAGTGCCGGGTGTGGTGGGGCTGGAGGGGAGTGTGGAGCGGACAAGGGAGTCACGGAGGGAGTGGTCCCTCCGGAAAGCAGACAAGGGTGGGGAGGGAAAAATGTCTTTGGTGGTGGGGTCGGATTGCAGATGGCAGAAGTGTCGGAGGATGATGCGTTGGATCGAGAGGTTGGTGGGGTGGTATGTGAGGATGAGGGGGATTCTTTTTTGGTTGTTATTGCGGGGACGGGGTGTGAGGGATGAGTTGCGGGAAATGCGAGAGACACGGTCGAGGGCGTTCTCGACCACTGCAGGGGGGAAGTTGCAGTCCTTGAAGAATGAGGACATCTGAGATGTACAGCAGTGGAATGCCTCATCCTGGGAGCAGATGCGGCGGAGGTGAAGGAGTTGGGAATAGGGGATGGCATTTTTGCAGGAAGGTGGGTGGGAGGAGGTGTATTCTAGGTAGCTGTGGGAGTCGGTGGGCTTGAAATGGATATTGGTTTCTAGGTGGTTACCCGAGATGGAGACAGAGAGGTCCAGGAAGGAGAGAGAGGTGTTAGAGATCGTCCAGGTGAACTTAAGGTTAGGGTGGAAGGTGTTGGTGAAGTGGATGAACTGCTTGAGCTCCTTGTGGGAGCACGAGGCGGCACTGATACAGTCATCAATGTAACGGAGGAAAAGGTGGGGTTTAGGTCCAGTGTAGAGGGAAGAGGGATTGTTCCACATAACCTACAAAGAGGCAGGCGTAGCTTGGGCCCATGCAGGTACCCATGGCCACCCCCTTTGTCTGTAGGAAGTGGGAGGAATTGAAAGAGAAGTTGTTGAGGGTGAGGACACGTTCGGCTAAGCGGATGAGGGTGTCACTGGAGGGGGATTGGTCAGGTCTCCGGGACAGGAAGAAGCGGAGGGCCTTCAGGCCATCTGCATGGGGAATACAGGTGTATAGGGACTGGACGTCCATAGCAAAAATGAGGTGTTGGCGACCGGGGAATTGGAAGTTCTGGAGGGGGTGGAGGGCATGGGTGGTGGTAGGGAGTTCCTGGACCAAGGGGATGAAAATGAAGTCGAGGTAGGTGGAGATAAGTTCGGTGGGGCAGGAGCAGGCGGAGACAATGGGTCGACGAGGGCGTTCAGGTTTGTGGATTTTGGGAAGGAGATAGAAGCGGGTGGTGCGGGGTTGGGGAACGATAAGGTTGGAGGCGGTGGGTGGGAGGTCACCTGAGGTGATGAGGTTGTGGATGGTTTGGGAGATGATGGTTTGATGCTCGGGGGTGGGGTCATGATCCAGGGGGTGGTAGGAGGAGGTTTCGGAGAGTTGGCGCCTGGCCTCAGCGATGTAGAGGTCAGTGCGCCACCAGCCTGAAGCATAACCTATCTGCTTTATTCAATTCCCCTTGTGATAAATTATGACATTTATTTGCTTTCCTAATTATTTGCTGAACACACTCAGTATTATTTTGTGATTCATGCACGAAGGTACCAAGATCTCTATGTGCCTCAGATCATCTCATCATATTTTGAAGGATTTTTATAAGATTTCCCATGTAAGAAATTAGCATGCAAAATTAAAGTGCCTGCGATTGGAGGTCATGTATTGAGATGGAGTAAGAACTGGTTGGTAGCATAGGAATGAATGGGTGAAAAATGAATGAGCTGGGAAATATTATTCCAATATACAGGAAAATAAGATATAGCAAAAATGCAATGATCCAGTGACAGAATTGAACCTGTGCTGTTGGCATCACTCTGTATCGCAAGCCACCAGTCCAGCCAACTAAGCTCATTCACCCTGATAGACTGAGAATCAGTGCATGTACAACTTTATATCATTGACAAAGAATCAGAGGGAATCAAAAGAAATTAAGAGCTGAAAGTAAATAACCCATTGTCTGTGATCTAGACTGGTGCCAGAACTCTGATCCTCTGACTTATTTTGCCTTTCCGCACCCATAATATTCATGTCTTGTCTGTCTATATATGTGAATGGAAGTTTTTTAAAAACAGGAGTAGAGTTAAATTCTACAGTTTTAAATTAGCGATTAATATTTTGTTTTTAACATTGGTTAAAAAGAGTTTGATACAATAAATAGTTATTTTCTTGTAAGTGGAAGCCTGGTACACCAATTCTTTTAACCTGAATTAAAGTTAGGTAAATTAGGCAATTTGGTGGTTTAATAAGATTTTCATATTTTTGACAACTCTGGAAATAATGGGGTTTGATTTGCATTGCAGCCAATGAGGCGTGACAGTGTGGACTTATCCATATATTTATATTTGTGATTGTTGTATTGTGTCATAACAGGTGGATATATTTCATCTCTAATATGAAGGAACTAGATCAATTAGTGCATACATAGATCTGTTTTTAATTGAATATCTCTAAGTTCTAGATGCTTAAGATGAGAGTGCTTTTGACTCTTCAGAAGATGTGGTTCGGAGCAGACTGTGCCTGAATGACTGCTTTCTTGCAAAGTTTGTTTAGTGGATAGGGTTAAACCACGTAAGGTATAGAGAGTTTGATACATTCTGTACATATATTTTTAAGTTTCTGTTCTTTATTTTGTTGGATGTTGACACTGAGCTGGTCTCCACAACAACTCCCATTCTTCTTCCTGGGTTCAGGAAGTCTGCCTACTCTGAGGCAATCTGTGCATTTGTGTCATTATTGTAGAACTGGAGAACAGGTTTACACAAAGTAAATGCTTGTGAATGGGTTTAGACTGCCATGGTAAATTTGAGAGGATGGAGAGCTCAGTTCTAAGTTGGTGAAAGTATTCCAACTTGACAGAAAAATACGTGATTTGACTTTATGTTTGAATTGTACAACACAGTACTTGTTGATGAACTTTTCAATGACTTAAACCAGGCCCTGGGGAAATGCTCTCTGCAATTATTTTTCAATGTGAAATGTTAAAATCTGATGAAATCTGATGAGTTTGAGAGTTTAGTATCTTTTGAATAGGGGGCATTTCTGTGGCTATCTTCAGGAAACATCTTTCTGCCTGCATAATACTGCAATTTGTTGATTAAGATCACCTGTGACCTTTTTGGTTGCATTAGTAAAACAGAAGTGTGGGTCCTGTGGAATATAGTTGGATTATTTACATTAGTGGTTTTTGAACACTATCAAGCTGAAAGCCAGCAAAAAATGGAGAGTTCATGTTCTCAAGTGCCCAAGGATACTGGTGCTGATGTTCTAAACGTGAAGTTTAAGATTGTTATAATTTGGGACTGTACGTCTAAATTTAGAACAAAATAATGGGGGCCACATGACCTGTTCTGAAGTCTACCTGGCAACCTGCCTGGGTGGCATAGATGTTACACTTTAAGACGGATCCCAGTTTGCCACGTTGGAGAGAAGGTGCAAGGTATTTAAATATATGGAGGCAGTGGCAGCAGCCTACATGTTAACAGTGAAGAGACTGATAATTTCCCAAGTCGCAGGACACTTAGTACTGTGAATCTTGAACAACTAGGTTTTTATTCTTGATATTTCATTCTTACCACTAAGGTGAGAAAGACTAGGTTACTATTCTATTTATTAAAAACAGCATCAGAACAGTGCGTTCATTTTCTTAGTCTGAACTCACCAAGCAACAGAATGATTTCAAAATTGAACTGAAGCTACTTGAGGATGAGCTTTTGACACGACTTTCAGCTGCAGACTGGAACTTCTTGGGAGATACAGTACTGATGGAAAAACTTGAAACTACAAAGCATACAGCAGCTGAAATAGAAATGAAGGTACGAAAACACAACCATGCATAGTTTTATGTGTCTTGTTGAATATCTCTCCTATGCCACTGCAATTCCATTCTTTCACTCTTTCTTAAAAGTGAAGCTGTATGCTACATGCTTCTACACATTATAAAAGTTGGCAACTACTCAAAGGTATCTCCTTTCTTTAAAATGGAAGCAGTTATGTTTTCAGTTTCTGTGTTCAGCTGCAAATTCCATCCTACTTCTCATTAATTTTCTGGGGCTGGACTCTTCATAATCTTGGCAATGTATAAGTTATGTAACTCTGTGATATCACCCATCATTACACGCTCTCCGCCCATTTGTAACCAAAGCTTTATCCAGGTCTTTGTCATCTACAAACATAACTTTCCAATATCGTCCTGGCTGTCTTTTTCTCCACGTATTTCAACTTAGTCAATCTATTCCATATCAATCCTTTTCACCCCATCAGCCTTGTCCTTATTGACCTATATGAGTTTCTGTTTTTCCAGTGCCTCAGATTTAGAATTCTTATGTCTATATTTGAATTCCTTCATACTTTTCCTTCCCTATCTCTAATACGTTCGCCAACCTACAGTCACCTTCATCGAACTTTCCATTCATCTGACTGTAGTGTCTTGTATATGTATGCCTACCTTTACACTATTTTTATTGACATTTTCTTCAGCTGCCTAAGTAGATGCTGTAAATCTCTTGACCTCACTATTACACTCTCATCGTCTTGAATGCATTTTGTTGTGAAAGAGCTTTAATTCTGTCCACCTCATTCCTCTTTCTAGGATAATATCTTCAACATTTTTATGGTTAAGCTAGTTTGAAATGCCTGAGGAATGTATAAGTGCCAAGATATTGTTGACTTTATCCTAACAATGGTCTAATGTCTGCATTCAGGATATTACCAATTACGGTCATTTACTAGAAGCCTAAATTATGTTAATCACTTAGAACATGTAAAGAGATTTGTGGTATAAAATAAGACATGTAGCACAACATATAGTAGGTAACAAGACATGAGATGCAGCTTGATGTTGGATAAGGGTACATTTATAACAAGTGAATAGGGCACTCGGGAGAGTGCTTACCTCTGACACACTGTGTTAACTCAGTATTGATACAATTACATAGCTGTTCCTCGGAGCTTTGCCCCTTCTAGTTGATGCTCTGTAACTACAAAGGTAATATCATTATATTAAGAGCTTCCATCTTACTGAGGAAGCTTTGTGCTAATCCAAATTTGACAACCAGCTGCAAAAACTCTGCTCACGTTTTGAGAACTGTGATAAATTCGACCATAGCAGCTGAGACAGCCTACACCATTCTAAAACAAACAACAATATTCTAAATCCAAACCTCTCAACATTCTTTAAAGAAAAAAAATTGTTCAATTTTCCAGTGCTAACAGATCCTTTTAAAAATCTAAACCTTGTTCAAAAACTAATTAGTTATTTTCTTGGTCATACCCTACCTGTGTACCAAGTTTAATTGAAATCTGTCATCAGTTTTTCAGACATATTGTTTACAGACAAACAACAGAGGGGAAAACATCACCTCTGCCCGTTTTCTGTAACAGAGGTGACAACAAATTTGTGAAGTGTTTTGAATAAAGAATAATTCTAGAAAAACAAAATGGGTGTGAAAAAACTTCAAATAATTTGCTTAGTCATAAATCACACTTTAAATATTTTTTCAAGTTGCTATACCAATGTCTCAGCAATTTCATTCAGTAAGTAATTGGACCACACTGGGCAGGAACATAGTAGATTTCATTTTGACCATACTAATAATCAGATCTTAGCTAAGACAACAAACGTATGTAGGAATCTTGGTCGAGAAAGAGGAAAAAATAGCTACAGTTCTCCCTCCTGATTGATGTCTAACAATTCCTGCTGTATGTTAATGTGGATTTTAGTTAAGAACCAGATCCTGTTGTGGATTCACCGTCAAGAATTGCCCATGTTATACATTTGAACAAGGTTCCATTAGGTCAGAATTACTCAAAAAAGGGTCAATGTCATTGTGAGGGAGAATTTTTAAAATTATTGTAATTATTTAACATTCCAATTCAACTGTTACATTCTTCTTTGTAGGTGCTTGAAGCTAAGGTTAATGAAATAAAGATCAATGAAGCTCGTGAACACTACCGTCCAGCAGCAGTCAGAGCTTCTCTACTCTACTTTATAATGAGTGACCTTAATATGATCAA
Source organism: Ginglymostoma cirratum (assembly GCA_024137785.1). Lineage (NCBI taxonomy): Eukaryota > Metazoa > Chordata > Chondrichthyes > Orectolobiformes > Ginglymostomatidae > Ginglymostoma > Ginglymostoma cirratum. The sequence goes on from JAHRHZ010000144.1 coordinate 40,566,842, forward strand.
TCCTATGTATCGATTCTCGCTAAAGGTTATCATTAATTTATGCAGCACTTTTTGTATTTATATTTTTCACAGTTATAGTGGCAATAAATAAACAGCTGTCAATTTGTTTTGTTTTTAGTCATTTGCTACTGTGTTTCACAAAGCTGTACAACAGGCTAAAGTGTCGGATGATGTGAGAGTGAGGGTATCTAATTTAATTGATGAGATCACATATTCAACATTCACCTACATTAACCGTGGGTTGTTTGAAAGGGATAAACTTACTTTTACTGCCCAAATGACATTTCAGGTATGAACATCAATTATTTTAATGTGTACCGGTTGATGCATATTTTTATAAATAAAAACTTATGGTAAATGAAAATTCCATAACTAAGTTTTGATATATGTTTTGCTTGATATTCTCATCTCATTTATTGATTAAACGCCCAATGTAATGGGTGTTAAATGAGAAATTCATCTCAAATTTGTAATATGAATATCTCATTTTCTGATACAGATTTTACTTTTGAACAAGGAAATAGATGCTCATGAGCTTGACATCTTGCTCAGATTTAATATTGACCATAATTACAACAGTCCTGTGGACTTCCTGTCAAACACAGCATGGAGTGCAATAAAGGTATGTATTTACAGCTAGCTGATTTTTTAAATTGGAAAAAGGTAGAAACAGTAAATGACATATAAAGCTTTTGAACACCTCCACGTATTTGTTAAATCATATACTTTATGTATAATTGTCAAAATATAGTTGTCAATTTTAAAAAGTGATTTCCGCTACTTTTTGATGTTATATTTTGCTTAGCGTTTAAGAATATATATGCCATTCCAGAGCTGAACCAACCTACTTGAATGATTTTGCTGCTGCAGATATTCAAAGAGACAAGAAAATATATATTTCACAATTCACCCGAGGTTACTTTGCTAATTACCTTGAAAAAGTCAGATTTCGAGGTGTCGGTGTGCACAACTTTTGCTTAGCGAAGATTATGGAGTAGGAATTATCCATTTTCCAGCCAAAAAGAAAAGACAAACTGGACCAACTTTTGAAAAAAGTTTTTTTCAAATATACTTTTTGAAAAAAGTATACCAAAGCTCCCATAGGTGAACACTAATGAACACTCCTTCATTAAGATTGGGCAATTCAGGTGTCCTTGGAGGCTACCTAAAACAAGCATCATATCCTTGTACAGATTAATCAAGCCTTCAACTCTCATTTTACCCGTTCATGAAATGGACCATTCTTAGGAGAGTGAATTTTGCATTTGACCTGTCAGGCAAGCAGCCCAAATTAGATGGGTGAAAACGGACAAACTTCATCTCAATGTGTGATAAGAAGCTTGACTCAATCGTTACAGTGGATTCTTCAGCCTACAAATTCAGAAGTGCTGGAAACAGACAATCAAATACCCAAAAATAGGACGTAATGAATTTCTATGCATTGCTTTGTTGTTTTTAATTGTAAATTATTATTCCAGATGTACGTATGATGTGAGTTTGCCTCCAGCAGGATGTTTTCCCTCAAGTGGAAAATACTTGTTATTTGCAGTAGCATAAGAAACTAAGCATGGAAATCATGCTCTTAAAGAATCCAACAGAAATTTATTACAACAATTAGGTACATTCTTCAGGCACACAACTGACCAACTAATATTAAGCTAAAAGGAGACAGCAGAGAAGTATGTTTTCCATGGTGTATTGTGCTCCATGTTTTCTGAGATAGGATAGAATATGAGACCTTTCTACACTTAGGTCGCATGCTATGGTACAGTGACGATATTCTGAACATGTCTCTAAAAGGCATACTGACCAAAGGCGTTAAACAACAGTGTACTGACTTAAGAATGTTATGAGTTTGAAAAGCTTGTGGTGATTTTAATCATAGATAAAAGGTACTGCAGATGCTGGAGAATCCGAGATAACAAGCATGGGGCTGGATGAACATAGCAGGTCAGAAGGGTCTAGGCCCGAAACGTCAAGTTTTCCTGCTCCTATGATGCTGCTTGACCTGCTGTGTTCATCCAGCCCCATGCTTGTTATATCGGTGATTTTAATCATACCTACTTGTGAAAGTTGAAGTGCTACTGTACTCTGTCTCATGCAAAGACTGTTCTCCAACTATCACCTGTCCTCTCTGTCATGAGATCCTCCTTCAGGTGCAAAATGAAACAGCCTACTAATGAGTTATGGGACTAAGGTTTATCCAATCACTTTGCACCAATTTCATCCATTGCTTGCTAAACTTAAAATTCACCTCAGTTATGTTTGGATTTGAATTTCTCAAATATAATGCTTAAGCCTAATTTCTTCTTGTTTTTGTGAAAGTGACTTTATATTCAAAGCATCATAGGCAATCCCATACCAAGAACCCTGCAGCTGTACCCAAAGAAGCTGGTTGAAGTTAGGGGTGCTGCATTATATTCAAGGTTCGGTGTCTCTTGTTGCCTACAAGTGTGGCTTCTGATTGGGACTTCATCACATAGTCATATTTAATTCTAACAATTTTCTTAAATTCTATAATTTACATATTTTGTTTTAATAAAGCAATTATAAAATCAGTTTATGGCCCAATAGATCAAAATATCATCTATTGAATTTTTTTAATGTGGAAGAAATAAGAAAATACGTATGAATTAGAAATGTAATTCCACGTATTCTGTCCTTAGACAATGAGCTTTATGGATGAGTTTCGTGGTTTGGATAGAGATATTGAAGGCTCAGCTAAACGTTGGAAAAAAGTTGTTGAATCTGAATGTCCAGAAAAAGAAAAGTTTCCTCAAGAATGGAAGAATAAAAGTTCTCTACAGAAGCTTATTATGATGCGTGCTTTACGACCAGATCGCATGACATATGCAATCAGGTAATCTGATCCTACTGCTATAAATTATAAATGCAAGTTCTTTCTTACAGATTCTGTAGTGCCTCTCAGATCTGCATGTGTCCTCTGGTGTTTCACAGTTAATTAATTACCTGTGATGTGCTGTCATTGTTGCAGTAAATTAATAGCTTTAGGTTAGAGATAAATATTGGCCAGTTCACTGAGACAACTCACTGCTGTTCTTCAGGTAGTGTCATGGGATATTATGCATCTACTTAAACAGGTAATTGGAACCTCAGTTTAGTATTTCATCCAGAAGACAACATATCTTGAGACGGCTGAGCACAAGATCGTACAATGTCTGAGATGAAATTTTCATCTTCAGATCACAGAACACAAGATGGTTCAACTCTCAAACTGCACCAAAGTACACTGTCTGACTTTACCCATCGTTTTCATCACTTTCAGCAAGAGGCATGTTCTCAGTGCAGATTGTGAACTACAGTTGCATTCAGGCTCACATTTTGGTCTGGAACATATCTGAGGCAGAGGCTGGTCCCTCCTGTCATAAAACGACACCAAATGGTACGGCTTACAGCCATAAAATAGCCCAGACACACAGCTGATGGTGTTCTTTCATTTTTGGAGTGTAATTACTGATATAAATGCGTATGAAGGGTCAGTATTGAGGAATATCATAAGCAGCACTCACTACAGCAGTGTTGTGTGGACTTGTGGACAAATAGCTTCAGATAAACTATATTTGGTGTACTCCAAGAGACTGCTGTGGGCAGATCAGCAAATCTCTTTTTCCCTGCCACACTAGACCAAGCAGGCCCTGTGGTTTCATAGGATGGAAGAGAATGGTGGCAACAGCTTCCATCATGAGCAAAAACTCATAGTGTAGTGAGCTGGCATACCCATAAAACATGGTAGGCAGATGTGCAGGTTTGACTTGATTTGTTGTAAAATGTGATGAGCAGTGAGGTGAGATCTTCAGACTCGACTTTAAGTTGTCTGCACAAATGGCACAGTCGGCAGCTGGGAAAAGCTGCAGGATTAAAACCCTACAAAAGAAACCATCATAGTAATCCTCAACAGAGAAGAAGACTTCAGTATAGGGAGGGTATTTTACACCTGGAAAGTGAAGCACTTTAATAGGAGACTTAGCAATTCATTCACAAGGATAATTAGTACTCAGAGCAAACACAAGCTGCATCCTGAAGTGCTGGTCAGTGGGAACAGTCCCAACTTGGAGTTCAATGATAAACAAATGGATTTTGGAAACTCAAGGAGTAAAGCTGAAAGTCGCTGATGGACCAGGGGAAATGCTGAAATGTCATAGTAATCCAATTTGGAAAACTGAGATATTTTAAGATAACAAGCATGGGGCTGGATGAACACAGCAGGTCAAGCAGCATCATAGGAGCAGGAAAACTTGACGTTTCGGGCCTAAACCCTTCATCAGAAATGGGGGAGGGGAAGAGGGTTCTGAAACAAATAGGGAGAGAGGGGGAGGCGGATAGAGGAGAGGATAGGTGGAGAGGAGGCAGACAAGTCGAAGAGGCGGGGATGA
>JAHRHZ010000144.1:40571635-40595764 GCA_024137785.1 Ginglymostoma cirratum
CCCCCAACCGCATCCCAAAACCAGCCCAGCTCATCTCCACCTCCCTAACCTGTTTTTCCTCTCACCTATCCCCTCCTCCCACCTCAAGCCACATCCCCATCTCCTATCTACTAACATCATCCCGCCCCCTTGACCTGTCCGTCCTCCCTGGACTGACCTATCTCCTCCCTACCCCCCCACCTACACTCCCCTTTACTGGCTCCATCCCCGCCTCTTCGACTTGTCTGCCTCCTCTCCACCTATCCTCTCTTCTATCCATCCTCTATCCGCCTCCCACTCTCTCCCTATTTATTTCAGAACCCTGTTCCCCTCCCCCATTTCTGATGAAGGGTCTAGGCCCGAAACGTCAAGCTTTCCTGCTCCTATGATGCTGCTTGGCCTGCTGTGTTCATCCAGCCCCACGCCTTGTTATCTCGGATTCTCCAGCATCTGCAGTACCTTTTATCTCTGAAGTCAAAGGAGAGTTGGTTTAAACAAGAACAAAAATTTGACAGACTTCATACAGGATGCTGAAGAGCTAGGAAATCATTCATTAGAACTGCAATAAAGAAGAGAATTGTTTACTTAAACAGGACAGAGTGGGATTCATTCAGTGAAACGGTGTTAAAAGTTAGGAATTGTTAAAGCCATAAATGACAGGATTCATACAATCATCTCTCTTTTCATTTCTTCATGGATGAAGATCTTAGGAAGGTTGTACCCATTAGTTTCAGGCCCATTGGTGGTTAGTCAGCCCTATCCTTGACCAGCAGATTCTCCCACATCAGGTGACCCTGAAAATGGTAGCTGCATCGAACAATTAAATCTTTCCCTCTAATTTTATCTATCATGCTGGCTCTTTACTCAGTCTCATAATTTAGGTAGCACAACTGTTGTTGCATTTTCAGGCATTATGATTAATGACTAGTGTACACTTCTGTCTGCTGATGGTCAAAGTAGAAAACAAAGGGACATCTTGAGGGAGTCTTTGAAATATTTGCTTGGGAACTCTCAGTTCAGATTCCTAGCAGTCAGCTCTCCGTCATTGCTGGATTCTATAGTTTAAATTTTTCAGAAAAACCCTAATGAAAGTTGCTGCACTTCACAAATGAACTCTTCCCAACCTAGCAAATTGCTTCACACCTTGACAATAGAAATTGTTTTCTTCAGACCCCTGACTATGTGGGTTCTATGAAAATGGACGTCTTTAGAAAATGCAATTTTCATCCTCCCCTTGTATTGGGAAAGCTAATGTTGGCAAAATTGGCCGTGTTTCATGCAGGAGGCAATCCTGACCCAAGCAGGATGAGTACAAAGTTAGTGCCAAATTCTGCCAGAAAAATCTAAGTTTAAGCTTTTCATATCAAAATGCACTTCCAGGACTTGATAAAAATTTAGCCCCTAGTGCTTACTGTAATCCTGGTCTCAGTCCCAATAATTTTAATGTTAAAATGTTCCAAAAAAGATTGGAACACACCGTTTGTTGTTTGTAACTTTGTCTAAAGCAAAGATTTTACTTGCGCTTAGGGCAAGTTTCTATATGTAGTAAAATCTGTAGCAAACTTTTCATTATACTCGCAGGCAAATTCAATAAAATTTAATCATGGCTATGTAATTTTATACATTAGAATGAGGGCTAATGAGGCCTGATTAATCTCCGGTCAAGTGTGCTGAATGTGAGAATGTATTTGAGGTGTTGCAATAGTTACAGCGACAGTGGATCTTTGTTGACATTGTGAGAACTTTCTTTTTAGCAGTTTGAAGTAGACTGGTAGCATAAGAAGTAGGAGCTGAAGAGGCTTGCTCCACCATTCAGAGAGATCATTGCTAATCTGATAATCCTCAACTCCACTTTCCTACCTTTTCCCTATAACCCTCAATGTCCTTAATGATTAAAAATCTATTTCATTGCATCCCTTTATTTTTCAGTGCCAAATCCATCTTTCTTTACTCAGTCTGGTTATCGAGTGTCTTAGACGTGCTTCAATCATAGATTTGAAATTTGAGTTATGTCAACACTGTGATGCAAATTGCTGCCAAGCGTGAGATCTAATTAAGATCTAAGAAAGGTTGAGAATTTGATCCCCGATGGGTGATAAGTTGAGTGTCCACAAGTGTGTGGGAAATGGTGTGGTTTAGTGTTCGTTCAGTGCTTTAAAGCTTCTGTCCAGGAGAGCTGGAGGTTGGCTAACAAGAGGTCCTTGTCTAACCTGGGTTAAAAATACTTGGAGGATGAAGAAAATGCAATATAGTTTTCTCTATTGGTCTATCTCATTCTGACACAGATGAAAATTATGACATCCCATCTCAGCGTCTGATTGTAATCTTCTCATGAGAGTGGATATCCTAGCATGCCCTTCCAGTAATCATGTAGACTATCTGCCTGCTGATAGAAATGTGGACTGTAAAAAGTATGCCGTTAAATTGTGCCAAGCTATTAAACTAAAAGTGTGCAGTAGTTTATGTATCCTATGCCTCATCTGGGATTTGAAAGAAACTGGGTCATGGATCTATATGAAGAGGCCTTGGAAGGAAGCAAAAGTGCAGGGTTTGAAATCGAGAGAAATCCAAGATCAAATGGTCTCCCTGGGGAGGGTCGTGGCTATGATTTTGGATGACAAGAATGACTGGTTTTTACCTGAAAGCTTAGCAAGATGAAAAATAGATAGAAATGTCACTCAGCCAAAAAGACCATCAATAAATTTAAGGCTAGGCTCTAAATAATCATTAGGAAACTTTGATGCCAATGTTTTCACAACTGCAACTTTATTGCAGACTGCAGCAACATTTTCAAAATTTGTCAGAATCTCATGAGATTAAAAATGTCACTATTCCTTCAAGTTATTTGTTATTTCTTATGCAATGTGATTTTAAGTTTTCGTTATCCTTTAACTAAGGAACTTGTGACTCATAGTTAAAGTAGCTTAAATAATTTTACAGAAAATTTGTAGAAGAGAAGCTTGGAACAAAATATGTTGAGGGCCGTCAAATAGAATTTGCTAAATCATTTCGGGAAAGCGATCCAGCATCTCCAATCTTCTTCATTCTCTCTTCTGGAGTCAATCCACTGAAAGATGTAGAATCCTTAGGTGAGTTAAGCTACAAGAACGAATAATGTACACAAATTATTACCTGTTCAGTAGATCATAACGACCTTGCATTTGTACAACCATATAGATCTCAAAGTTGTGACTCGTGGAAAGTTGTATATCTCAAATTGAGGAAAGCAGGTAGAAAGAACATGGCATTGCTTGAAGACAAGTTCCAGTAGCGTTTCTAAAGATTGTTTTGCTGTGACAATTTGTTGTCTTGCAACGTTTTTTCCACATGTTATGCTGTATTGCACAGTACTTGTATTCATTCAAAATGAATCGTCAGATAGAAGCCTCATTAGATGACTTGTGATGTAATCTTAGATTGGTAAATCACACTTGCTATGAGACAACCAAAGACTGCATTACAAGTGTTTTACTGGCTCTGGATAGGCCATGACCATTCGCAATCTAGATTTATCCACTTCTACTGGGTGAATACTTGGTAGCTATGGTATGTGTTATTATTGGCAGATCAGTCTCAACAATCTTAAGTTTCTCCTTCACATTTTTGATGATAATCATTAATCTAAGTAATTGTTAATTCAGTAATTGGTAGAAAGTTTCTCCCGTTGTAACTCTTTTCCCCATTTATGAGTCTTAAAACCTCTTTGATCCCTAATTTTTAAAGGAAAACTTCCTTCACAACAATGTCTAAGAATAATTAACGTTCCTGATATTAAATTTATAAACTAGGTTTTTGCATGTTTGAAGGTCTATTTTTAATATCAAGGAAGAAATATAATCAGGGAATGTTGGATAACCCCACATAGCTAAAGTTTAAAAAAAAAGAGACCAGGTTTGATATAAAACAGTCCCTAAACTTGAATATGATCTATAGTCTTGAATGCCTCAGTTAAGCTAAATGACAACCTGCTATTATTTACAAGATTTGCACATTCCAGTTTTATCTCATAGTACATGGACTGGGGCAGTTTAAGAAAGCAGCTCACCACCACCTTCTCAGGAGCAACTAGGGACGGGCAATAAATGCTGGCCTAGCAGATGACGCCAAGTTCCGCAAGTGTATTTAAAAAAGCCATAATATAAATCGTTTAGTGTTCATAGCTCTGTTTTTCTACTTTCTCCATCTGTTCTGGAAGAAGAGACAAACTCCATTGTCAGTCTTTTCTGCACAATACTTTGGTCAGCATTAAAATACAAAGCTGCCAGCACAAGTCTAGACTTCTGCACAGCAAAGTTTACAATAGAGCTAACTGGACTTTAGGGGTTAAGTTATGAGGAGAGATTATGCACATTAGGCCTGTTTTCTCCAGAATTTAGAACTTTAAAGGGTGATCTGATCGAAGCCTTCAAAATATTAACATGAAAAGATAGGGCAGATAAAGTTAAACTATTTCTACTGCTTTGGAGATTCTAAAACTAGGGGGTATAGTCTCAGACTTAGAGCCAGCCCATTTAGGATAGATATTAGGAAGCACCTGTACAAACAAAGGGTGGTTGATGTTTGCAACTCTCTTCCAAAAATGGCAATGGATGCTGGATCAGTCATTATTTTTAAATCCAAGCTAGATAAATTTTTGTTAAACAAAGCTATTAAGGGATGTGGGCCAAAGGCAGTATACAGACAGATAACATCCAAGATATCACTGAATGATGAAACAGGCTCAGGAACTGAATCGCTTATTCTTGTTTAGATAGTCCTAAAACCACCAGGGTTTCAAAGCAAAATTTTTAAAACTTTGGGCAAAGAAATAACACTATGCCATATGAAGCACCACTTAAGGTTGAGTAGAATCTTGATAGTGTTATGATCCATTGGGGTACCATGCCTTAGAGTGACCCCGACTATTCCTGGAGTTGTACCAGATACTGAAGCTTTATTTAAGTATGTACCATACTTCAGTTTACCTGATTTTCACGTTGAAGTTGATCGAGAGCATGGACCTTGGTATGATAGCTACAAGTTAACAAATATAACGATACTAACTAAAACTCTAGTTCCCTTATAAATGCCCCCTTTTACACACACATACATAAGCATATAGGGAAGACTGATTATTGGAGGAGGTAGAGAAGCTGCAAAGTTAGTTCAGTGGTCTTTGCTTCTAGATTCTGATGTTGAGATGATCCTCCCTCAGCTAACCAGACCCTTGGTGTTCACTTGTCTTTCTCTAAAAGTGACTGGTTCACTTAGAAAATGTCTTGGATTTATCAATTCAAAAGTCACAGCTCACAAGAAAGATAACTGGTTTTCTTTAAGCTTAAACAGCTTTTTAAAACTGCAGAGAGCAGACAGCTTCTCCTGGGGATAACATCCCTTCTGGTGTATTTCTCTCTGTGTGTCTCTGTAACTTGTTTCCAGTTCCAACCTGCTTAGTTAGCTGAGAATCAATTAGCTTCACTTGTAAGTTACTCCCCTGCTGCCGATTATTTGCAAGTTGCATGAAACCACAGCCACAAAAATGGTATTCAGAATAGATATCAAATTCCTTACTGGAAAAATATGCAGGCATCCTGGTAAATCTCTGTTTCCAAAAACAGCTCTTTGGCATTGCAGTCCATGGTTTTTAAAGATATAAAAATAAAAAGACAGGTTATAATTTTAGTAAAATTGTTTGTGTGGAATGCTCTGATGCAAATTTTATCAATTGAGAAATTTTGTACATCACTGACAAGGTGCAACATAAATGAGTATTGATATTTAAATAGTATATTGGCAACACATCTTCAGCTTCCAATACTTGCAGCAATGACATTCAACATGAAGTTCCTTTATGCATGCGTTCATGGGATGAGGGCATTACTGGCTGGGCAGCATTTATTGCCCATCCCTAATTGCCCAGAGGGCAGCTAAGAGTCAACCACGTTGCTGTGGGTCTGGAGTCACATGTAGCCCAGGTCAGACCAGGTAAAGGTGGCAGTTTTCTTCCCGAAGGGACATTAGTGAACCAGATGGGTTTTTCTTGACAATCGACAATGGATTCATGGTCATCATTAGACTTTTAATTCCAGATATTTTATTGAATTCAAATTCCACCATCTGCTGTGGCAGGATTCGAGCCCGGGTCTCCAGAACATTACCTGGGTGTCTGGATTAATAGTCCAACAATAATATCACTAGGGCCATTGCCTCTGATTTATTATGTAGATGCTAATGTTTGCTAACATTAACAGAGTGGGCAAAGACAGCCTGACTTTCACTAAGCTGTTTACCTTCACTTGTTTAGACTTAAATGAATTTGTTGAACAAATATTTCCCTGATATGTATTTTTATACCACTAGGAAAAAAACTTGGCTTCACCATAGATTCTGGAAAACTCCATAATGTATCCCTTGGCCAGGGACAAGAAGCAATAGCTGAACAAGCTATGACAAATGCAGCTAAAAAAGGATACTGGGTTATTCTGCAGGCAAGTTAGGCTGTGTGAAGTATGTTTGTACTGTAATGGATGTGGTTTTCATTATTTGATTTAAAAGGTAGCAAAGTGTTTGTAATACTACAATATAATCTAAATACTTCTGAGAAAGTGTAACCCTATGTGTGTTGCCACCAATTGAGGTCCTTAATACCACTGCTGTTGGTATTCACTCAGTAGCAGGTTGTTTATGGCATTCTGGCATGAAGGGCCAGAGGTTGGCAGTGGTTGTCCCTTCCACAAGAAGAGCCCCTGTTGAGAACTATATGCTGTCCTTGCTGCAGAACCATATTAGTCCTTTTCCCTTGTCCCCCATTCCATGATCCACTCTTCCATAGACTTGGCAGCCACATCATAATATAATGTCCGTTGCACCCCTGGATGTGCACTGGCATTCTGATGCTGCTTGGCTTGGTGATGGATGTTCAGTCTGAAGATATTGGGAAAGGTGGAAGATGGCATTGCAATTCTCTGACAGAGACCTAGAGATCCAAGCTGACAGGATGATCGAGAAGAGGGCAGCCCCTTCCCAGAGGATCAGCAGACAAGGCCATGTTACCAGACACTGGCTGTCTAGTCAAAGGTCACCACTTGGGTAAATGGCATCTCCTAAGTCCAGATGAGTGGCTGACAGTGCCACAGGAAGTTCAGTTGCTTCCTCCCCATACCCATTGAGATTCTGACACCTTGGTGAGAATGTCATGTTTCGAAACCTAGGAAGCACCAGCAGCGACCCCCTCAGTGCAACAGCTCTGTAGCTGGTTGAGGAAGAAATGCACTCGGGACTGCCGGAGACCAGGCACCTGCTGATGACCAGGCAGGAGAGGATCCTATGGAACTGGCAATCCGGGGACTTTGTCCACATACACCAGAGGAACAGGAGCAGTAGACAAGTGACCGGGAGGCAGTGGAATCATTGCAAAGGAGCTGCATGGGTACAGCTATGCTCTGAGCATCCAGCTGCCTCAAACGTGCAGTTGTCTCCTGGAGAGGTTGGTAATTGCCATGAAAACACCGATCCAGTACCCTCAGAGTCTGCTAGAGAAGCATACACCTGCATTCCATTTCCGAGTCATTGATGTTCATGACCAAAGACATGGTGACAGGGGAAGCTTGGTGAGCAGTCCATGTGGCCCTTCCTCCTGAGGAGACAAGGCTGTGCCAGGAGGCACCCAGCTGGAGGAAGAACTACAGACAGCTCCTCAGATGTCTCTTCTCCAGACATCAGCGGTGGCCAGGCTCTCCGACTCCAACCTGCCTGTCGCCTTCCAACCCTTGGACATTCTAGCCAAGGAGGGTCCATTTGAGTCCTTCAATCTCCCCCTTCATGTCAGGGCTGTCCAGACACAAATGCCTTCAGGGTTGCCCAACTAAACCTCCAAGGCAGTGAGCTCTAGTGCCAAGCAGGGTCCCTCTGTCCCTGATGCTGAATCAGGGACACCCATGGCAGATGTGTCTAAAACCAAAGGTTTAAAGAGGATCTGAGGAAACATTTTTCACCCAGGCAGCGGTAGATATATGGAACGGGCTGCCCGAAAGGCAAGTACTTGTGCCACGTTTCGGATGCATCTGGATGAGGATTTAAAATGCTGGAGCATAGTAGGCTGTGGACCAAGTGCAGATAAATGGGATTAGTGAACTGTGTTGTTTGTTGGTTGGCATAGACATCGTGGGCCAAAAGGGCCTTTTTGTATGACACTATGAATAAAACATCAAAGGGGAGAAAGAGAGGAAGAAGAAAGCCTCTTGAGAACACATTGCTGGTGTGGTGACAGTGCACCATAGATAACATGTCACATTTGGATAAAATTGATTGGTCTTACACCATATCCATTTGTTTGAGTCTCTGTATAGCTCCGAATGTCACTGTGCCAACATGAGGCCTAATTTACAAGATCTATCATTGGTCAATGTCTGTGTTGAGAGCCTATGAGCAGATGAGGGAGCAAGATAAACAAGTTATATGTAGAGCAATGTGTTTTGCTGACACCGTTATCGTTTGTGGTGAAACATTCCTATTCTTCCTCTGGCTTCCATGTGCAAAGCTGCTAGTTTGAATTAAGTGTTCAGCAATGTGTGGGTCAGGGTGGTGTACAGCACACAAGGAACATGGTGCATTAGACTCACCAAGGATTAGGGGGTCCACAGATCTGTCTCATGTCCAGTGTGCAGGTCAGCGTGTAATATTGTTGCCCTCTAAATGGCTTCACAATGTTTTAGTTATTACCAGTTGAGATAAAAAGTTAGTAGGTGTATGCAATATATTTGAATGTATCAAATTTTTAACAACAAAAAATTGTTCAAATGGCTTTGCAGAATATTCACCTAGTCGCTAAATGGCTAAGCAATTTAGAAAAGCTTCTTGAGGAGTACAGCGAAAGATCCCATCCAGACTACCGTGTGTTCATGAGTGCAGAATCTGCTCCAACTTCTGAAGAGCACATTATACCACAAGGAATCCTTGAGAACTCAGTTAAAATTACCAATGAACCACCAACTGGTATGCTAGCTAATCTCCATGCAGCTTTGGACAGTTTTGATCAGGTATGACTGATATTCAGTGTTTTGGCGGACAATAAGAAATGTTGTACAACTTAAATATTCTGTGCATATAGCAGAAAAACATGGGGATCAAGGAAATGTGACATTTTTCTTCAATGCTGTTTAACCATATTCTTGAAACGATTGTTCTGAAATTTAGGTTTGGGACATCAGCATTGCTGATGCAAGAGGAAATGGGGAGGCCCTGCTATCATGCATTTGCTTTTTGCCCACTTTTGTAGAAGAATATGTTTACAATAGTCTTTAATGCAAGTTCCTTTTCAACTCTTCAACAGTACCTTTCAAGCTAAAAGTGGTGTATATTATATTTGTGATCTACAAAAATTTAAGTGTGGCTTAGTACCACCAGAAGCCCAATCATGCTGATCCATTGCAAGGATAGTATTGAGTGTTGTATCTAAGAGAGCAGGCAGAGTTGCTGACCTTTACATGTTGTTATGTGCAGATACTGAGTGGAAACAAGACACTTTCCCACAAGCAGTGAAGGAAATGAAATCACAATTGCACAATTCTGTTTTCCTATTATTGGTCAGGCGTGGGAGAGGGTCAACTTTTCATCAAGAGATGGACTAGGGTTTTGGGAAGATAGGAAAAAAATATTTGATTTAGAGAATCCTGATGTCCAAAAGTAAAGAGTGTGGAGATTTTTTTTGCCAGAAAAAAACTTAGCAAAGCAAACTTAATTGAAATCTTTGTTTTATCTTAACCACTTACTTTCCTGGTTATTTACAAATTTAGAATGAGAGATGTGATGGTCTAGTTCTACAGTTGCTATAACTGCAGACAGTCCTGGTCTGAACCACACTGCTTAATGAAAGCAAATTCTTTGCTGACACTTTACTCGTGGATGAAAAGAGCACAAAGGCTACAATTATCTTGATACTGTGCTTACTTTGAAAACCAAATAAAAAGTCTACATTCACCTCTGGATGACAACTGTATTGTGACATCCGCTGTAATTTTTAAAAGGTTTTTTCTACTGATAGGAGAATGAATTCACTATTTAAATTTTAGTGAAGATGACATTTTGTTTATGTCATTTGTGCAAATCTGGCTATCTAATCTGGGGATTGTTTAAATTTTGATCTTCTAAACCAAAAATCCAGATCAGGTTTTTTTTTCCTATTTCATGAAAATGATTTACACTTGTTACACTAAGCACACTATGTATACCTTTCATCGCAGGATACTCTGGATCAATGCTCTCGTGAACATGAGTTTAAAACAATACTGTTTTCACTGTGCTACTTTCATGCCTGTGTTGCTGAACGGCGTAAATTTGGACCTCAGGGCTGGAATCGAAAGTATCCTTTTAATACTGGAGACCTAACTATCTCAGTCCGTATTTTATTCAGCTATTTAGAAGCTAATTCTCAGGTACGTGCAGATAACTGAAATTCTAATTGTATTCAAATTAACTGAAAGGACTTCTTGTTTATACAGTATGTTGTGTGTGTGTGTGGGGAATATAACAAAATTATTTTGATCTAAATCAGTCACAATCTAAATAACTCAAATCATGACCGTCTTTTGAAGTAAAATGAAAAGTCCACCTGGAAGCTATCTCTCACTGTTGTTCTATTGATCAGTCTTTCATTGCACTCCAGCCTATCTGCATCCCACCTTGCAACTCTTAAACTGAAGTTTAAGTGGCATTTCTGTTTTGCTAGTTTGTATGGAGTGTCCCAGGATTCTCAAATAATTTTAAATGGCGTCTGCTGGCTGACTTTGAAACAGCAGTTGAACGATTCTGTACTTGGATTGACCATGACTGTTATTGCATAAAGTGGTGAGGCTCATGTTTGGATATCTAATATTCTTCTGATCACAACTCTGAAAATGTAAGAAGCACTGAAAATCACAAAATTAGTCAACCATCTGATAATCAGAATTATTTAACTTTAGAACTTTGTATTGGAACCAATTGAATATGTTGAAAGATCGTGTGAGTGGTGCCTATTTCCTATGCATTTTGAAATGTGTTCCCTGTTTTCTTCCCAAAGTTTGTGTATGCTTCAAATTCACCAAACTTTCATATGTTGTGTGGAAAAGGCTATTTTGTTACATTCTTGGGATTCACAGAACTGTTTTCATAGCCATCTCACTGATAAGCAAAGTAAATGGTCAGTCAGTTGTATTTATTTCATTATCAAGTTTTGTTAAATTCTTTATAAACTCTATGCAGCAGTGCATGAATTAATGTACTTCATTGATGGCACATTATACCTAATGGCTAGGGCTCAAATATTATGATTAAACCATTAAGATATGGATGGAAGAACAGGCAAGACTATGATGCTATGAGCAGACATGTCACCATTATTCTCTAACAGTGATCCAATACTATTACTGAACTGCCAGCCCTCCCTGATTTCTCGATTGCAGTAGTTATGTCTCAGCTGATGGATTTCATTCTGTTGTGCTCAGTGACTTTTCCATTCTTTTCAGTCAGCCTGACATCTGTAAGCTGAAATTGATGTATTGAGAACAGTTTTGGCATTTGGACATACATCTACCAAGATATAGCAAAAATACATTGAACTGCTAACCTTTACATGTCATCATTTAAACTATATTTTCCTATTTTCTACAAACTTAGCATTTTTGTCTCGCTTAAAGAGCAAGTTAGTTTAAAGGATAGAAAAGACCCATGTACAATTCCTGCAAAAAATATGGATCAGTTGAGCAGAAGACATTTTTCTAGACCTTAAGTGTTAATAAGACCATAAGATGTTGTAGCATAATTAGGCCGTTGAGCCCATTTGAGTCTGTTCCACAATTCAGTAAGATCATCGCTGATCTGACCATCTTTACTTCTACTTTGCTGCCTTTTCCCTATAATTCTTTAATCCCTTACTGATTTGAAAACCTCACTTACTTCACCTTTGAATTTACGTAATGACCTGGTCTCCATGGCCCTGTGCAGTAAAGGAGTCCACAAATTCGTAAACTCTGAGAAAAGAGATTTCTCCTCATCTGTGTCTTAAATGTGTGACCTGTTATTCTGAGATAATGCCCTTTGGCCCTGAATTTTCTACCACATCTGCCCTGTGAAGTCCTCTAAGGGTTTTGCATCTTTCAATAAGGTTGTCTCATTCTTCTAAATTCCAATTAGTATAGGCCCAACCAACTCAACTTCTCATAAGACAATCCCTCCATACCTGGTATCAACCTAATGACCATTCCCTGGAATACTGCCAATGCCCATTGTTCTTTCCTTAGATAAGGGGGACAGGCAGTTCACAGTATTCCAGGCTATGGCCTTGACGAGTGCCTTGTATAATTTTTACAAAATCTCCCTAATTTTATACTCCATTTCCTCGGAAATAAAGACCAACAATCCATTTGCCTTCTCATACCTGCTTAACTTAGATGCTTGCTTTTTGTGATTCATGGCTTTCTGCAATCTTTCTCGATTTAAATAATATTCAGCTCTTCTATTCTTCACACTTTGATATCATCATCTTTTGTGACTAGAATGTGTTCATTTCCTCATCCAAAGTCATTAATATATAATTTATCCCTGAGGCTCTTCCATTCTGAAAATGTCCCCCTTATTCCAATTCTGTCATTTGTTTGTCAGCTATTCTTCTGTCCATGATAATATACTACCTTCAACACTATGGGCTCTTATTAAGTAGTCCATGAGTAGTACCTTACCAAACACTTTATGAAAGTCCAAATATGTTATATCCACTGCTTCCCCTTTCTCTATCCTGCTTGATAACTCCTGAAAGAGCCCCAGTATATTTGACTGCCATGCTGATGTCTTTTGGTCATATTATGTATTTCCAAATGCTCTACTGTTATATTCTTTATTTTCCCTACAATACTTGTTAACCTAACTGGCCTATAGTTAACAAGGTGTAGAACTAGATGAACACAGCAGGCCAAGCAGCATCAGAGGAGCAGGAAAGCTAACATTTCGGGTCTGGACCCTTTTTCAGAAATGGGGGAGGGGAAGGGGATTCTGAAATAAATAGAGATGGGGAGGCAGATGGAATATGGATAAAGGAGCAGATAGGTGGAGAGGCCTATAGTTACCTGTCTTTTGTCTCCTTCCCTTTTTGAATGAATGTGCTACGTTGGCAGTTTTCAATCCTGTGAGAATTCTCTAGAAACTAACGACCTTTGCAAGATTACCAGTGCATCCGCTATCTCTGTAGCTTTAATATCCGAGTTGGTCCCGACCTGAAACATCAACTTTCCTGGTCCTCTGATGCTGCCTGACCTGCTGTTCCTCCAGCTCCACACAGTGTTGACTCTGACTCCAGCATCTGCAGTTCTTGCTATCTCCTTTAATATCCTAGTTGCATCCCATCAGGTTCAGATAGCTTATCAATCTTCAGCCCCGTTGGTTTCCCTATTACTACTTCTGTAGTGTAAACTAGATTCTGAGTACCAGAAAGAGCTTTTGGAGAAATCTCCTGATTTCTGGTATCTGGGTTAAGCACCACCCTAGCATGACAACACTGTCTGCATGGTGTAAGCTTTGCTTTATTTAGTGTCAAGTTGGAATGTTGTTCCAATTTCCATAGCTATATAAATAGTAATGAGTTAATAATACAAATGTTTTCTGCAATAGTAACCCTGTTTTCCATTAACATTTTAGGCTGCCTAGCAGATAACAGGGCAGAAGGTTTTGTAAGTGTGTGAGTAAGAGGGTAGATGAAATTTACTTCTGTTATTGAACAGGCTTAGTTTTCCCATTATCAAACAGATGACAAATATTTGTTTTAAGGTTATGAAATCCTAAGTCAGTGGTGCTGCATTATTGTCATCTTGCTTGACGTGTTAAAAAGTAAATCAGTTAATTAGTTGTTGATGACTGGAAGAATATCAAGAAGGCATCATCAATGGTGGACTGTTGCATTTATTCGATCTGTTATGGATTACTAATTATTTTTATACAGGAGCTGTGAGATTGCTGTTGACAGTAACCTTGTTTATTAGTTAGCAGTTGCTTCCCTTTTCTTTATTATAGAATAAGTCTCATGGAGTTAAGATTATTATGACAACGTTAATAAAATATGCTGATATTCGTTCATGAATATAGAATGTGTTCATGTTTTTGTTTGAAATGTGACTTCTGACTAAATTATTTGGGGTCTTAGGTACCATGGGAAGATTTGCGTTATCTGTTTGGTGAAATTATTTATGGAGGTCATATTACCGATGACTGGGACAGAAGACTATGTCGTACTTATCTAGAAGAGTACATGCAGCCTAACCAGGTGAATGTGATTCTCAATTTTACAGGCTGTCTGAAATTTCAAGTTACTGGAACTAGGGCTCCCCCTACTGGAAATTTGTCTCCAATTGTCTAATACAGAACAATATTGAGATAATACCTTTTCCAATTTGCATCAATACCTATGTGAAAACAAACTATTCACAAATATTAGCCTTCCCATGTTCTCACATTTTATGTAAATTATGAATTCACAAACAATGGACGTTAGTGTAAGCTGAACAACAGCAAATCTTGCATTATCGTTCTTCTCAATCACTTCTAGTTCTCCTCCATTTTTCTGTCTGTCTTTTTTTCAGCTGTTTTCTTTCTTTCCTCTTCATGTCACACGACTTTTATGTTTCCTTTCCTATTTTTCCCTTACTTATTTGCTGTGCTGCATACCTTTGTTGGAGTTCAAACTTCTGATGAATCAAGCTGGTGGTTGTATATCAGGAGATGAATTAGAGGGTCAGGTTACATTTGGAGAGAGAAACAGAATTAACGTTTCAAATTAGTGATCTTGCAGTACAACTAACCTTAATCTTTAATTCATTTTCTCTCAGATTTTCAGCATTGCTGGTATTTTGCCTGTGTAGTATTAGATGAGGTAGATTGTGACTTATGGATTTTTTTCTTGCATTTCTTGCAGCATTTAACCCTGCTGTACAGTTTGAGAATTATTGACATGAAATAAACCAAAAGTAAGCATCTGACATTTTTGAAATTTTATTACCTCAAAGGTTTCTACAACATCATGGATGGTTTTGTCACACAATTACAATATTTTAATTTGTGTAGAAGAGAATTATGGTGGCTTCCCAAAATAGAGGTGAAATTAAGATTATGATTCAACAAATGTCCCCCTCTTTCACCACCTATTAATCGATTATAGGCAAGTATTGATATAAGCCTGCATAGAGATGGCTTGTGCCCTGAGGCCTTTTTAGTGCATTGGTATGTCTCTACCACTGGGCCAGAAGATCAAGGTTCAAGTCCCATCTAAGGATGTGATAGTCATGGAGATGTGTCATAATATGTCCAAACAGATTGATTTTTGCATGAAGTATTGGCCGAGTTAGTCTGGTGGTGGTTTAGTCAATCCCTTGAGGCCTCCCCAACATGTTCAAATCCTGTTGATTGCTTCTCTTGACTCCTGGTTTGAGGTTGTATGCCATTGCTTAGTCATATGTGTTCGTATCTCAATAATGCCTTGATCCACATCAGTTTAGCGTCTTGTGTCACAGTTGTGAGGTGTCCCTACCTCTGCACCAGAAAATGCATGTTTAAGCCCTGGAGGTGTGTCATGACATGTCCAAACAGATTTGGTTAAAAAAATCATTTACACAAAGTGGTGCCTTGGTTATGAAGGAGCCAAGGTACTGAAGAAGTTTGAGTATCTGAGTAGCAAAATTGTGACCTTGAATATATTTCCACTAGACCGGAGTGTCAGTACATAGTCAAGGCATGCTAATGAATGCAAAAGAGGGCCCTGACCATAGAGGTCACAAAAGCCAACCTGCCTGAAGGGCTCTGAGAAATTATTGAAAAAATTTAACCTGCCATAGGGAAATTGAATTTTTGTCTACCCCACCTGACCTGAATGGACCTAGTATTGTACTATGAATTAAATTAAAACTTCACAACTTCCAGTACTTTTCTATCATTAGTCTCTTGCATTTTTCCAAACAGGCTGAATGTAAGCTTGGAGGGACAGGGGGTCTGAATTTGAACGGATGGAAAAGAGTACCAAGTTCACTTCCCTGATCAGTTTGTGTGATGTATGGACAGTGGTAGGCTAGACAAGTGGATTTTGCTGTCAGCCTGCAAGCCTGCCATTAACGGGTGGCAGGTGGGCAGAAGTTTTGGAAGCTTAATCAAAGGCACCCTTTTTAAATGAATGGAAGCATTTAGATCAAAGTTAAAAGGAAGAGACAACAAGAAAGAAGGGAGTCTTCCAAAGAATGGGTGTCTCCCATGTTTAGTGACACCTCTTTCCTCCCCCCGTGCCCCCCCCACCACCGCACCTTCCTCCAGGCACAAGGGCGTGGAAGATAGTGCTCCATCCAGGTAACAGGATGCGGAAGCCAGCAACTATAGGGTGGTCACACAAGCTTAAGTTCAATGCTGCAAACAGTTGAATGACCTCGTGTGATTTGACAAGATGAGCGGCATTTACAATATCAAGCTTGCAGCCCTGAAGATCACATAAGAAACCAGTAGAATGTGAAGAGGTCACTGGTCTGGACATCAGGTGTGAACAGGCACCTCTTCACAGCAAAATACATTACATCTCCAAATGAGTGCCCCTGGTCACTTAACATTTTTTGCCACATTGCCCATTGTAAATAGTCCCTTGCCGTGTACACTCCAACTGATAAAATGCTGGACTTTGAAATGGCACTGAATGGCAAATGCAGCTGAACTATGGCAGACCAGTAGCACAGCGTATATCTGTTTGCAGGACCAATGGACTCATAGTGGCAACGAGTGGTGACAGACAGTGTGGAGTGTCATTGCTTATTTTCTTGATGACAATGAAGGAAGAGATAATGAAGCTCGGAGAAGTTTTGTCAGGGCACATTGTGAGGGTAGGGCAGGTGTGGAGCATATAGAGAATGAGTAACTTCATGGAAGCGACCATGAACCTTTTGATCAGCACCACCTGCAGGGCATGTATTGCTATCACCTAATGCATGGAGTGGAAAGATTACTCCACTCTGGAGCACTAACTGGTCATAGATCTAGGAGAGCCCATTGAGGGTCTCAAATATTGTTGTGATATGTTGTAATCCCATTTCCAGTGGCTGTGCCCTCTCCCTCTCTCTCCCTCCCTCATATTCTGTTCTTCATTGGAGGTGTCAAAATCTGAGTGCATGAGATCCATTGATAATTCATGCACCTCAATCTGAATGCCTCCCTATCCCCTAATTCTGCATTCACCAAGCTTGCACCATGGAGGTCCTTTCCCTTAATCTGCTTCTAATATGTGCACACACTTTGCAGATCCTCCAGGTGCTCACTTCTGTGCTTTATTATCCTTCATCTTTTCTGTGTTGAAGCTCTGCTGCTTACAATGACTTCCATTTCCAGCCTCTACTTATCTGCCTGTGAACTTTCACCTTCTTATAGCTGGTGAGCTGCTGAAGTTCAGTAGATCCCATGATAAAATTTAAAAAGCAACACAGAAAAGATTTCTATTGGTTTCTTAATGGAAATAATTGCCTGCTCACCACTGGCATGTGAACTTCTGACCTGCCACCTAATAGCCTCCAGGAAAGTTGCTCAGAGGTGCGAATACGCAAGTGTTTTATCCTACTCTATTTCCCCCATGATTTGACCAACACCCTGCACTAATTCCAGTGCCTAGTAACAGTAACATTTTGTTCAGCATTTCGTTTCCAAACTCTGACTGTCTAATCTGAACATTATCTTTTTACAAGAATTTATGTATACCCTTTAAGGTAATGCAGGCATTTAACAGGAGAGTTAAACAAACAGATTATAACATGGAGCTACATAAGCAGATGTTACGTCAGATAACCTAAAGCTTGGACAAAGAGGTAGATTTTAATGTGGCTTAAATGAGGAAAGTAAGAAAGAGGCAGAGAATTAGAGAGGGAATTCCAGAGCTTGGTGCCTGAGCAGCTGTAGGCACAACCGCCAATGGTGGTGCATTAATTGGAAGTGCACAAATGGCCTGAATTAAGATGTTCAGATATCTCAGAGAATTGTGGTATTGGAGTATGTTACAGAGATTGAGGGGCAAGGCTGTGGAGAGAGTTGAAAACCTGCTTTAGACCTTGTAATGCAGTTTTCAGTTTTGTATTTGTTTTTATCATTTACATTCCACTTAATTCCCTTCCAGTTTGAAGCTATTTCTATTCACGTTTCGGTGGACATTTGCTCCAGAGATGCAGGAAGCTCCATGTCACGTTATGGTGAGGGACTGAAGCAATGTAAGTGCACTTGGGCACTTAACTAACCAGCACTAGTTCTCCAACAAGAACTGGCCGCAGGAAGTGGAAACCCTGTACCCATAGTTGTCAGCCAATCAGAGGTCAACAACCTTCAATTGTCGATGGTGCCACCAGGAGCAGTGGTTGCTGCTGATAATGCTCTGAGGGCTACCTGATTATCAAGGACTATTGAAGACAGATGAATGTGGTGGGCTGGGGCCACAAGGAAGCAGTCACCGGATAAGTGGGAACAGGGGTCAGAGACGAGGATAGGGTGATACTTTAGCAGCCCACTCCTCATTTCCTAATAACTTGACCAGCCATCAAGTACCTATCAAAACCACAGGAGCTGTGTGTGCTGTAAATCGGAAACAAAAACAGAAATTGCTAGAAAAACTCAGCAGGTCTGGCAGCGAGTGAAGTGAAATCAGAGTTAATGTTTCAGGTCCAGTGACCCTTCCTCAGAACTGATAGTAGCTGGGGAAATGTCAGTTTATATGCAGAAGATAGGGTGGGGGGAGGGGGTATGGAGTAAATGATAGGTGGGGATAGACCCCAAAGAGAGAGGAACAGTTGGACGGATGGAAGAGTAGCTAACAATCTGGCTGGGAGGGTGAATAGCTGTTAATTGAGACTGTTAGTGGCTAACAATAGGTAGTGTGTAATGTCAGACTATATGATAACAAGGCCTGCTGTGTGGAGTACTTATCAATGCAGGCCACCCTCTCTGAGGCCATGTAGCAACACCAGTAAGATTTGTTGGGAGCCTTCAGGAGTCACTGGGCAGCCATAGGAGTACCATTATATACTTGAAACATCACTAAAATCCATTGGACTCAGGATATTTATCTTTATGTAGTTACTTAGTGAAACTGTGAAATTGATTAATGAAGTTAATCAGCATCCTGTTGCCATTAGCCAAGATTCCATTTCAGGACCTTCCTATCCCCACCTTAATCGGGGACAGTATTTTCCAGTCCTGGGAATTGGACACTGATATTGCCAGCTGTTTCTTCTGGTCCTTCCTGGTTTATGCCATCTCCTGTAGCCTCCACCTAATTCAGCCCTTTGACTTCTTCCGTGCCGTTTCATTTCCTTGTATATTGGCACACCTGTTTCAACAATTAAAAGAAACTGACTCTAGTCAATCAAGCTTCTAATTAATGTATCTTGGTCATATATTTACCCAAGTTCTCGCGAAGGATCATCAACAAAACCACTGGCCATTTTCCCGCTTTCAGATGCGGAAGGTTCCTCCTGACACCCCTTTTTCCTCTTATTCCAAAATTTAAATGTTCCCTTTGATCGGAAGTTAGTGATAAGGCTTATATTGATTGCATGTCTGTTCAAATGTGTAAGGAAGTATGTGCTTATACACTGCGTTAAGATAATGAGTATTTTTTCACATTTTTTTCTTGCTGTGTTACAGTTTGAAAGAAAAATTACTTTGGCTCCTGGTTTTGTAGCTCCATCAAATCTTGATTACAATGGTTATCATAGGTACATTGATGAAATGTTACCACCTGAAAGCCCTGTACATTATGGTCTCCACTCAAATGCAGAGATTGAATTCCTGACTGTAACTTCAGACAGCCTTCTTCACACTTTATTAGAAATGCAGCCCAGAGATTCATTAACTGGTGAAGGAGCAACACAAACTGTTGAAGAAAAGGTCAGAACATTACAAATTTGTGATTAAATGCAATTCTGTTTGACTACGGGTATTCACATTTTCATTATTAATTTCCTATCAATGAAAATAAAATGTAGAACTAAAAAGTAATTAGGCTGTGACTGAACGTAACGTTTGGGGAACAGAAAAAAAAATTGGTAAAATATTTCACATTGGCCTTTATGTTGTATTCAAAATAGAGTGCTGATTATTGGCAACAACCTAAGCAATTTGTTTAATATTCTTAATTTGCTGAACAGTTGAAAATCTGACATACGTATTCGAAGAGGAATTATTCCACATCAAGCTTTACTGATTAAGATGTTGGTTTTCATATTCAAAATGTGGTTAGCACAATTAATCCAAAGGCTTACACATTAAGAAGTGTGGAAAATAATTTTATTACTGTAAATTACATTTTAGTATTCTGAGGTAACATTGAATAGAAATCATGCTTAACAATCAACTTGTACTGCTTTTAAAGGTAAAGATTATTTTGGACGAAATATTGGAGAAACTACCAGAGGAATACAATATGGCTGATATAACCTGTAAAACAACTGAGCGTTCCCCTTACATTCTGGTCTGCTTCCAAGAGTGTGAAAGAATGAATATCCTAACTGGGGAAGTGAGACATTCATTAAAGGAACTAGATCTGGGGCTAAAGGTAAGACTTCAGTAAAAATTGCAATGTGTTGCAAAATTAGAAATATGCTCCAGTATGTTTTTCCAAATGGTTATGCTGACCAAAAGGCTTTATTGTATTTCACTTGATTTTCTTTGGTTAAACTGAAGGATTATACAATGGACAGTTCAAAGTCATAAGTTTATGCAGTTTTTTTTGTATTACACATCAGTGAGTACATTCTGTCCTGAAGGAATGCAATAACAGCCTTTCAACTAATAGTAATACTAAATTGCAATGTTTTAATAATACTATAAAAGAAAAGCTGATCAACTTGCATTTCTTTAAAATTACACAACATTCCAGCAAACCAAATCATTAGATTTTATTTGCATTGGTTACAAACATATTGTAATTTTCATTTTGTTGCTATCAGTGGAGACATTCTAAGAAAATGCTTGTGATTTGCTATACAAAGTGATGAGCAATCTTTAAATTCATGTTTGGGGTGTGAACATTTCTGACAAGATCAAGAACTATTGCCCATTGCAGTACCTACTGTGCATCACTTGCCTGCTGCTATCCCAGTTGCCTTCCCTTCCTACTGCACCGCTACAGGCGCTAAATAGGTGCCCATGTGCAGCTGTTGGTTGGGATCTTTGTCCATAGGTAAGAACTGGAGAGAGTGGACGCAACAAAGGAAATAAAAAATATAGGCCAGCAATAACCTGCAGTACTGCTGTGGAGCCAGGTGAACATGCCTGATCTTCTTGGCTCCAAATTAATACTATTTTTTAAAACTGACTGGCTTTCTAAACTTCACCTGGGGATGTTCACCGGCTGAGCAAGCTTTTATTGCCTGTCTATATTTGCCCTTGAAAAGTTACTGACAAGTTGCCTCTTGAATTGCTGCTGTCCTTGGGTGTAAGCCGACCCACAATGTTAGGGAGGAAGTCCGAAGATTTTGACCCAGTAACACTATAAGAATGGCAATATATTTCCAATTCTGGATGGCGAGTGGCTTGGAGGGGAACTCGCAGGTGATGGTATTCCCATGTCCTTCTAGATGATAACAGTTTTCGGTTTGGAAGATACTTTCAGAAAAGTCTTGGTGAATTTTTGCTGTGCTGCCACTGTGCATCAGTGTTGGAGGAAGTGAATGTGTGTGGATGTGGTGCCAATCAAGTGAACTGCTTTGTCCTGGGTGATGTTAAGCTCCTTGAGTGTTGTTGGGAGTATTCTATCATATTCCTGACCTGTGTCTTGTAGATGGTGGACAGGCTTTGGGAGGTCATGAAGTGTTACTTGCTGCAGGATTCCTAGCCTTTGAACTGCTCCTGCAGCCACAGCATTAATATGGTCCAGTTCAGTTTCTGGTCAATAGTTAAACCCCCAGGAAGTTGATAGAGAGGGATTCAGTAATAGTAATGCCATTTAATGTGAAGGGCATTGGTTACAATCTCTCTTTTTGGGGATGATCATTACCTACATGAGTAGCATAAATGTTACCTGCCACTTAGTAGTCCAAATCAGAATATTGCCTAGGACTTGCTGTATTTGGACCTCGATTGCGTCAGTATCTGAGTAATCACGTATGGAGCTGAATGTTGTGCAGTCATCGGCTAAGATCTCCATTCCTAATCTTATGATGGAGGAAAGGCCTTTTCATTAATTGCATCCAGCAATCCATTTAAGGACCAAGCGTTAGTTGGCCGGAAATCTGAAAAGTCATTTCCACACCCAGTTCTTCTTCTACTGGTTTAGGTGGGCGTCCAAGATGCCTGGAAGTCAGTATTTCTCAATATAGCTGCCAATCTGAATCTTATTTTGTATTCCTAAAACTCTCAAAAAAAAATCACAGAATACCTGCATGGCAGAAGGGGCCATTCAGAAACATGTCTATACTCAACTATTCTCCATAGCTCTGTTGTTTTTCTATAGGTACAAACTCAGTTTCTTTTTGAAAGCTACAATTTAATCTTCTACCACCACAATCATTAAATATTCTAACCACTTACTCATATCACCATGGGATCTTTTGGAGGTTATCATAATTTGGCATCCTTTTGGTATTCAAACCTTACACCAATGAGAAGTTTCTCTCTAACTATTCTATCCGCACTGCTTATGATTTTAAATACCTCCACCAAATCTTTTCTTAACCTTGTTTTTCCCCAAGAAGAACAACCCCAGCTTCTTGAATCCATCCGGGTAACTGAAGATACATATCTCTAGAAATTTTCTCGTGAGTGTCTTCCACAACCTCACTAAAGCTTTCATATTCTTCTTAAAATGTGCTGTCCAGAATTGGACTCCATTCTCCAGTTGAGATCAAGCCAGTGTTCATATAGGTTCATCATAACTTCCATGCTTTTGTACTCTAGGTCTGTATTTATAATGCCCAGGATCCCATATGCCTCTTGAAACATTCTAAAACTGCTTTCCACCTTGAATAGTTTATGCACATGTATACGACAGCCTGTGCGTTCCTGCATCCTCTTCAGAATTGTAACCTTTCTTGTATGTTGCCTCTCCTTGTTCTCGCTCACAAAATGTATCACTTCACAATACACAATATTAAATCTCATTCATCAGGTGTCAACCCATTCGACCAGCCTTTCTATATTCTCTTGAAGTATATCAATATCTTCTCACAGTTCACTGTATGTTCAAGTTTCATATAGATTTTGAATTTGTTTCCTGTAAATCCAAGTCTAGGTCTATAAAGCAAAGCAGTGTTGCTAGAAAACCCCCTAGGAATCCTACTGTATATCGTCCCCCAATCTGAAAAACACCATTCCTCACGTCTCGATTTTCTGTCACACAACCAACTTCACATCCATATGGTCATTAACATTTTATTCCACATGCTTCAACTTTACTGACAATCCTATTCTACGACATTTTATTAAATACCTTTAGGCATACTGCATTGTCTTGGATCACAGAGTGTATCCAAGCAGTTCTTTTCAGATTCAGTTAAATGTAGTTAAGAGAAGGCTCGCCAACAGCAATTTGCTTAAATATGAACATTTAATGAGTAATAATAAGACAAATAAAGAAAGGAACATTTTTTAAATCAATAAAAAGAATGAAGAAGAGAGGAAGAAAACGATAAGCCTCATGCTCTACCGGCCATCAGGAACCCTGCCATCGACGGCTGCTCTGGCA
This sequence comes from Ginglymostoma cirratum, assembly GCA_024137785.1. Taxonomy (NCBI): domain Eukaryota; kingdom Metazoa; phylum Chordata; class Chondrichthyes; order Orectolobiformes; family Ginglymostomatidae; genus Ginglymostoma; species Ginglymostoma cirratum. The sequence goes on from JAHRHZ010000144.1 coordinate 40,595,307, forward strand.
GCTGATGTTGTTCCGGGCACCATTCTCGATCCCAGTCCAGCGACTTGGAATGAAACTCTCTCTCTCTCTCTTATACAGTGTCACAAACAGCAAGACATGGAGAAAACAGCTACAGAAAAACATGTTGATTGTACCAACTTCAGCACATACAGGAATGTTTACAGGACTCACTCAAAGTCATGCAGCTGTTGAATATCATCAACAAGTTTCACCCTTCAGCCCATCCTATACACCCATCCATCATATCATAATGATCAAAAAGCTCAATCAAGTTAGTTCAGTACAATGTGGGGCATTTTATGTTCCACTCACTCCCAAACTGACCTGAAGCAAGATGACATGTCCATCCTTGGCCTCCTACAATGCCACAGTGATGCCACCCGAAGGCTGCAGGAACAGCAAATCATATTCAGCCTGGGAACCCTGCAGCCCAATGGCATCAATGTGGATTTCACAAG
>JAHRHZ010000144.1:40605764-40640349 GCA_024137785.1 Ginglymostoma cirratum
CATAGGAGCAGGAAAACTTGACGTTTCGGGCCTAAACCCTTCATCAGTTTAGGCCCGAAACGTCAAGTTTTCCTGCTCCTATGATGCTGCTTGACCTGCTGTGTTCATCCAGCCCCATGCTTGTTATCTCGGATTCTCCAGCATCTGCAGTACCTTTTATCTCTAATAAATCTTAAAGCAACCTTTTGAAAGAAATTTATGGATAAGATCCATTATACTATACTGAATTTATCTAGCTTGTGGTTAAGTCCAGAACCCAGATTTACCAAGTTTGTCATTGTTTTTGTTATTTTAATTATCCTGTTCAGACATGTTATGGCGCACATCCATGAGAGTTGAAAGTGGGTCTCCTGACCCAGAGTTGGAGTCACCATCACTGCACCACAAGAATCCATTTTGTTTTGGAAGCAAACTCTCCAGTGGGGAAAAATCTAGATTTTTTTTTAATGCATCTATTCGGAGATGCTATGACACACTTCTGGAGCATGTGAGATTTGAGCATGTGTCTCCTGGCCCAGAGTTAGGAATATTACCACTGCACCACAAGAACCCTCCCCAGTTATTTTATTCTGAATTAACCTACTGTGTTACAATAGATTTGGGAGCTCCAGGCTAATTAACTTGTTATTGAGGATTACTGCTGCAAGTAAGATGATATGTGAACAGGGTCATGACTCCACTATTCTTCCATCTTTGACCCTGACCATTTGATACTCACAACCAAGACTTAAGATTGAATCATGATCACTTGGGTAAGATACTGGAGCATGTGTGAAACTGTAATGTACATGGCAAGCGTACTCAGAAGAGTGAAGGAATTTTATGAATAAATACTTAAATCTTGGATAGCTATGATGTCTTTTACCACAATTTGCAGTCTCTTCTCTGCCTTATGACGAGACTGGAAATAATCTTATTACCTGTCTGCCATTTCATCCAGAAAAATGGCATCTTGCTGAAATTATACCAGTGTGCTAGCATCAATGTTTAATTATTGATGTAGGTATGTTCATTTTGCTAAATGGAAGTCATCATAAGATACCAATATAAATGACAAATAATGCACGTGATTAGGATAAAAATTCAAACTGTGTACTTGGAGAACACACCCAACGGTCTGCATATGTGTTTAACCTAAAGAAAAAGTAATGAGTTTCCAATGGACACATAGTTAAACAAATGAAGATCTGACAAAAAAAATGACAGCATGTCAGAGCTAAGTCAATTCTTAAATTGTGGTGCTGCATCGGCAATGATGAAACAAAAGGCAAGAGTTTGATTGAAAGAAAACTGATTAAATAGATGGAAACTTTAGTTACACACCTGGGGTAAGGAGTGATTTTTGGGAATACATTCAGATGTTTATGTTGGCTTCATTTTAATTTTAAAGTGACACAGTGTTATGTAAGGTTTCTGTTAAGGAACTTCAGATTTGAGGGCTGCTGATTTCAGAACCAAAGGCTCTTTTTCAGATAAAATTTCAGATAAAACCCTTTAGTGCGACCTTGAATAGTATGAAGGTCGAGGAGGACACTTTTTTTCTAATTAGATTTAGTATTTATTCAATCACCTTTATGCTACCATGGTGAAGATCAAAATAACTTTTTACACATTTGAGGCAAGCTGCATATCTGGATCATCCTACAAATGAGAAAAGAAAAACTTGCGTTTCTAGATATTTTCTGATCAACTTGCTCAGAAATGTTAGAACTCTTTTTTGGAGCAGGTGAGTCTTGAACCTGGACCATCTGGGTCTCGAGGTCGGGACACTAACACAGTACCACAAGAGCCCTAAAGTTAGATTTCTGTATACCTTTCACAACTTTGGATATCTGAAAATTCTTTTCAACTAAGTGCTTCTATCACCTTATCACTGCTACATTGGAGGAAATTTCGCTGCATTGTCTCATTGGCAAGTATAGGTATTTTTATCAACCTGTTCAGATATGTTATGACACATCTCTGGAGCAGATTGGACTAGAACTTGGATCTTTCGGCTCCTATGGCAAGTATATCCACACTTCCTCAGGCAAGGGAACCAGAGTTGAACACAGGACTCTAGGTATGATCTTACCAGTGTTCGATACAATTGAGGCATGACTTGTTTCTATATTCAAATCCTCTTGCAGTAAAGGCTGACATACTGTTTGCCTTCCAAATTGTTTGCTGAAGCTCCATGCTAGCTTTCAGTAACAAATGAACAAGGACACTTAAGTCCCTTTGCACACCAACGTTTTAAAATCGCTCACTACATTCTTACCAAAGTGGATAACTTCACACTTACCCGCATCATATTCCATTCCTTCAAGGGTCACTGGACCCAGAATGTTGACCCTGCTTTCTGTCCACACTCTGCCAGACTTGCTGAGTTTCACCAACAATTTCTGTTTTTGTCTCAGGTTTTCAGTATCTGCAGTTCTTTATTTTTCACGTCTATGAAGTTTTCTATCATCTGCAAACTTGAGTACGTTGCAATTTCCCCACATCCAACTGGTTGATACAGGTTCTGAATAGCTGTGGATCAAGCACTAATCCTTGCAGTATTCCACCGGTCACAGCCTTCCAACGGAGAATGACCTATTTATTTCTACTCTGAATAAGTCTATGCTTTGCACCTTTCAATGTTCAGAATAAGCCACCTCACCTTCTTAGATGTGTTTGATTCTCTGGTTAACCTACATTGAGTGTCTTTGACAGCAGCTATGAGTAGTAGTTTCTCTTCTGCTACATTATCATTATTGAACAGAAAAGGCAGAACTCATGAATACATACTTAAACTCATGAAATTCTGAGTCCATATGAAATTGCCAATAAAATGGGAACAAACTCTGCCAATCATTAGACGCTTAAAAATAATTGAACAGCCCGCATGTTTTTTGTGTAAGTGCTTATATGTGGGATTCCATAATGTGACGAACATGTAACATAACTGCAAGATAAATCAACAAGTGACTCAAACTGTTTCTTGAAACAGGAAGTTAGAAAAGTGATCTGTTTATAATAAACAGGTAACATTTTGTTGGGACTTTTGCAAGGAATAAAAATGTGCCTAAATTATTTAGTATCCTTTCCTCCTTCAGTTATTTTGAAGCTATAAATTGAAAACAGAGCAATTCCTCACCAGTTTACAGCATGCACATAGTGATAACCAGAGAGAACTAGTTCAAAGTTTAGGTTTAAAAACAGATTCATCCATAGGGATTCAAAAGATAATACACCATCTATCAGAGCAACAGTGATTTTTGACAGTGATTCCATCAATAGTGTGAGTGGATCTAATTTTATAAATGGTGACATTACATTTTCAGAGATTTAAGAACTGTTTATTAAAGCTTTGCTTAACAGAAGATACTAAATTGTGTTGTTGTGCATAGGAACATAGGTGCAGATGTAGGCCAGTTGGCCCTTTGAGCCTGTTCCATAATCAATCTCCAGTACCTTATGGGGAAGAAATTCCATGCTGAAAGGGTCTTTTGAGAGAAAAGTTTTCTCATCTCTTACTTAAAAAGGCCAGCTTTTATTCTTATTATCATTTCCCTAGTTTTTCTTTCTCAAATCTTTGGGGTATTCCACCCTATCAAGTGCCCTCAAGATCTTGTATGTTTCAAAAGATCACCCTTCATGATGCTGAACTCCAATGGATACAAGCCTCACCTGTTCATAAAGTACACCCATCACCTCAGGAATGACTCAAGTGAAACATCTCTGAACTTCTTAAGCACTTATATGTATGTTTCAAATTAGGAGACCAAACTGTACATAGTTGTTCCAGTTGTGGTCTCACCAATGCTCTGAACAATTGCAGTCGAACTTCCCTGCTTTTATGTACCATACCCCTAGCAATAAATGACAGCATTCCATTTGCCTTCCTAATTGCTGTACCAGCATAGTGACTTTATGTACTTCATGTACTAGACACTCTGTGCGATTTGGTCTTGCAATCTTTCTGTATTTAAATAGTATGATGTTTTTGTATTCATTCTACCAAATCTTTGCACTTATTTGCCTGTATTCCTTTGCAGACTGTCTACCTTCTCTTCACAACTTATTTTCTTACCCATCTTAGTGTCATTTGTAAAGTTAGCTACCCTACCTCATTTATATGGATTCGAAGTTGTTGAGGCCCCAACACTAATCTTTGTGGCATTGCGCTAGTTACAGCTTACCAATGCCTCCTAAAAATCCATCATTTTCACTAACCCATTCTTTATTCCTACTAACGTTACATCCCACTGCCAAACCATGTGCTCTTGTGCAGCAGCCTTTCATATGTCACCTTATCACATTCGCACAAACATCATGTTGTATCCTCATGGAATGAAAGGGTATGGTTTTACAGAGTGCAAGATAGCTCTTCCACCTAACTATTGTTGTGGGTTGAAGCCTGTTGATGAGCGAGAGAGAATACTCTCTCTGCTCTTTTTCAGAAGATAAATGATTAAAATAGTTATTCAGCCCATCGTAATTTTCTGAGTCCACTCACAACCCAAACTAACTGGCCCTAAAGTACAATAGAGGCTGCATTTCAAAAGTATATTATTAGCTGTAGTGTTTTGAGATGTCTGCTCATCATAAAAAGCACTATATGTATGTGTTGCAAGTCTTATTTCTTATGTAATTCTGGGTCATTTGTTTTCAGTATCTTCTGGAAGTCCAATCCAAGTTTAGATCCCTTTGGTTTGGTAACAAGAATTCTTGATCTCAATTTTGTATTGTCCTTTCACTAATTTGAGCCTGTGTATGTGGTGTCAATTTCTCTCTTAAACATGTCTGAGCATCTTAGTTCTTCGAAAGCTCAGTTCCGGTGACTTTTCTAATAACGTGATCCAGCAATGTAGCACTATCATCCCCTTTCGATAGCAGGTGGATATGTGTTTAAAATTGTCTCTTCGATTTGTTTGAAAGGAAACTGGGTAAATACCTGCTGAGATGAAATGTAGACTTTTTCCTGTTATTTCAAGAATGCAATTTATCTTTAATTTCTTTGTGGGAGATGGCTGTCAATGGCAAGGGCAGGACTTTTTCATATATATATATATATATATTTTATTTGTGAAATAACCAGCATTATAGCACATTTATCAATGGGCTGACATCCTCTTCTGATACTCTTTGGAGTCTTTTGCTCCATCATCACCCATACGTCATAACTGCTGAGTTTTCATAACGCAACAGCAATGAATGTGAACAGTTTGCAAATGAAAACAAATTAGGAGGAATTAAGGGAAGAAGCTCTGAAATTAAGTTTTGGATAAAATGTAATTAGAAAAAAATGTCACATTTAATCATAAATTCTTGTGATCTGTATTAAAATGCATAAGCCTGTTCTCGAGTACTAATGTTGCAGATGCTAGGTATTCAAGCACAAAACATGAGGAATCCAGAAGATTTAAATGACAGGAGGTATGTATGATCTAACAGACAAAAGACTAGAAAAAGTTGGCTTTTTCGTCATTATAAGCATGTGAATATTAATAAAAACTCTTATTGAAGGTACAGTGACCTTCTTCTTCGTTGCCATGAACTTGACACCTGGACACAGGATCTGACCCTTCCTAGCGTTATCTGGATATCAGGTTTTTTCAACCCACAATCCTTTCTTACAGGTAAGAGTTAAAGATCATAATTGCTTAAAATGTTATGTTTAGCTTTAAATCTTAATATTTGCTGGTGACAATTCTGATGAAAGAATCAAGTTGCAGTGGAATATTATGCTGTTATACACATGATTGCAGTTTTATAATTCTTTGAAATACAAAGTCTGCTGCTTGACTTGGTTTTGATCAATTACACTACTTTAATGATATATTTTCCCCACACTCCTCTGGCTTACTGTTAAGTAGGTGAGTGAGATAGACTGAGTTAGGACAAACCAATTTGAGTTTAGTTTGTGTTCTTCAAGCCTTGGCAACGAGGAGGTTTAATTGGTGGTACAGAGCTAACCTTTTATTGAAACTAAAATGTCTTCCTATTCAGCATTAAATGTATTTTACTGATATCTACAAAATGTTATGGTTGTGACCAAAATATATGTTACTCAGCAATTTGTAAGATTAGTCCATATGCATTAAACCTCTAGCATTAATACTTTATTTTGATACAATACTGTTAACATCTCTACGTGAAAGAAGAGCAACTTGAATGCAAGACATTTCACATTTAATGTTCAAAATTTTCCCTACCAGCATAGTCGAAACAAACATTTTATACATGCGAGATTCTGTGCAAAGTTATGATGCATTTGAGTACCAAGGCAATACATGACTTCCATTTGTTATATTTGGAAGAACATCAATTTTGAAAATTTATTTCAGCTGTAATGCAAAGTTTGGCAAGGAAAAATGAGTGGCCCCTGGATAAGATGCACCTGATAGTAGATGTCACTAAGAAATTGAAGGAAGACTTTACACAACCTGCTAGAGAAGGAGCATACATTTCTGGACTCTACATGGAAGGTAAACAAAATGAGGATAATGTCTGTTTAGTTTTCAAAATGCAGTGCATTCTGTGAAATAACCTACTTTGTCTCTTCCTTGTTATGTGATAGGAGCACGGTGGGACATTCAGAATGGCCATCTAGCAGAAGCCTGGTTGAAAGAACTGACACCTCTGATGCCTGTTATATTTGTTAAAGCAATTCCCAATGACAAACAGGAAATGAGAAACATTTATGAATGTCCTGTTTATAAGACAAAGCTTAGAGGACCTACCTATGTTTGCACTTTCAATTTGAAAACAAAAGAGAGAACTGCAAAATGGATTCTTGCTGGTGTTGCATTATTATTGTGTGTTTAAGTGTTCATGTTACTGGGAAAGGTGACCTTGGGTATTTGTTGCAGGTTGGTTGTACTTGTAATCCAACTATGTAGTTGACCAGTATTTCTGAAAAGCACAGTCGCCATTATAAAGGAACATACCATTTCACTTTCAACCTGAAAAAGGTGCACAAGTTTGTTTGCAATTCAAGTATGGTGAACTAAAGTGACAAGTGTAGTTTCTTTTGCCACCTGAGTATGTTGTACAGCCAGTAATAAAACTTGTGTTTACAGGCTGTCTTATAAACCTGAGAATAGAATCTACCATAATAATAACTGCTTATGCTTCCTCACTTAGTTTTTAATTTGTTACCCAGCTGTAACCATAGAGGTTTCAACAAATGTTCAAAGCTCAGCAGGATTTTAAATAAGTTTTAGTATTACCTTTACTGAAGTTTTTTTAATTTCACTTACATGTCTGCTTTGTCTCACATTTGGCTAATTAGGAATATTATTAAAGATAAATATGCAGTTATTAACATTCCTTCAATAAAGTCTGGCAGTTGTAAACTTTGTATTGAAATTTATTTGATTTTCCTGATTACCATAACATTATTGAAATATCTGTGGAAACCCTGAGTGGTGACTATATTAGATTAGGAAACAAACAAAAAAAAAAAAAAAAAATTATTTCATGGCACATGCAAATTATATTTCTTCCTATATTAAACTGCCACTATTACTGGCTTTCATGAATCATTAGCAACAGTTAACTATTAAATTCCAGGAGTGAATTACAAGATGTAAATCTGTCAGTATTTGCCAGCTTGGTTATTTATATACCCAGCTGAATTCTGATTAAAGTATTTGCACAATTAAAATATTCAAAAATAAAAAGTATTTTATAATATATTTAGAACATTAAAAAAAAATTTAAAACACTTACCACTAGCAAAACAATAACTGCAATTTGGCAAGTGATGTTTGTTAATACTTCATAATTTACACCAACCCCAATTGTTAGCTTCTGCTTAAATTCGTTTGTTATATTGCAGATATCTAGCAACAGACCACAAAAATCAATCCTAACAAGTGGCAAAATATTATAACATTAAAATGCAAAACCGCAAATACTTCACCCTCCTTCCCAGGCATTCAAGTACCTTTTACATGCAAATTTGCTCAATTTTGTATGGCTTCAACGAGAGTGCATTTTGTGACGTAAATCCCCCTCTCACAACACAAGTGGGAAGGGCTACGTTGCAACTTCAGACATTCCACTTGCACCATAAGAACATGGAGAATAAGTATGGCTAAGTGCTTGGCACCAAGTGGGGTGCAGAAGTGGCTAAACAATCACATCAATTCCATGTAGAAAGTTTTGTGGTAGTATAAATCTTGATTGATAGAAGCTACACCAATGCAAAGCTAAAAAAAGTAGCAAAATTTACTGGTACATAACACATTAACTATACCTAGCTAGCATCGTTAACCTTGAAATGAGATTTAAAAATCCAACTGCAGAATTTAGTTAAAGTCACTCTCTGGAATATTTCCGAACCAAATGAGTTTAAGATTTTGTCGAGGAATTGGCTTGACTTAAATACAAGAATGATACAATTGAGCAGCTGGATATAAAAGAAAAATTGGACAATATTATAGAAAAGGGCTATCAAAGTAGAATAAATGACAACAGATGACTGAAGGATTTATGTGCTGTCGTAAGAAGCATGCCTACTGTGCAAGTTTTTTTGCTGCCAATATCCTATAATAATTCTAGCTTGTTGTTCAGTTTAGTCTGACATAATCACATTTGCAAATCAGAGCATGTGCAAAAAATATTAGTACCACCTCATAACAATAATGCAAGTTATGTTCATTATCCAAAATATTGTAAATGAAGATCTATGTTAAAGCATATTTTTTGTAAATCTAGGCCAGGTATTTAGCAAAAATTGTTAACAGGTACGGACTTTGAAAGCTAAGTAAATTTATCAAAGGATTTGATTTGCTTCCAAGAAACTGGTTCACTGTAGCTTGTTAATCTTCCATTTGAAGTTCTTTTTTCAGGCTGAAAAAAAAAATTCACATTTTAAACTCAAACACTACACAAAAATAAATTTACATAAACAAAAAATGTTAAATCTTACCTATTCAAGTAAGCATGAACATTGTCATAGCCATGATATTTGGCCAGGTAAACAAGAACACCTGTAGCACGGCGACCTTCACGTTGTCGACAGAAACTACAATTGCAGATTCCTCTACAAGGTGGACAATGCCAGTTCTGATTAGAGAGGGGCAAGAAAATCAGAGAATTTTGACAAAGGTTCAAGATTCTAACTAGCAATACATGAGCACTTCTAAAGAATTTAATTTCCCAACCAAAGCCTCTGCACTCAAGTGTTCTAATTTTGCGCTCAAATCACAAACAGGAAATTACCTTAAACAATGGCAAACACCATCTATTAGAGTGTCAATTTAGTGAAGGGTTTGGTATTTGCTTTTAATTACAGGAAAACTGAAGAACTACATATGTCTGAACTGCACAAATTATATTCATGTTAATTATCTGCAAGAGTTTTCTAAATGATTTGAAACAATCCTTAACTGAAATCACTTAAGGAAGGAGCAGGGAGGCTTCGCTAACTGTAGTCATGTGATCAGCAGCTTGAAAACAATCATATACATGTCCTATTATTTTAAAGCAAACTCAAATCAATATAGAGGGAATAAATTACAACATTATATATACACATGCATGAAAAAAAACAAGACTCACAGCATCCAACAAAGCAGTTCTAACAAGTTCACCATAGCGATTGCGAAGACATGGTCCACAAAACTGTCCACGGACTCCTACACATTCTGGATTTCGACAATTGGTTTTTGTATCAATAGTCTTCTGACGGCATTGGTGGCAAGTGGAACCCTGGAAGAATAAATGCATCCAGTTTTCTGTGAACAGTTCAAACTTTATATTTTTAAAAAGCAAAGCATGGCTAAGGAGTACATGAATGGAAAAGGCACTGGTCATGCCATGTTACAAATAGGACAAGTGAATAGAATGCAAAATGATTGCTTCCATCAGCACCATCACTCTTATGTAGGCACCTCTTCAGCAGCTTATATTGCCTTTGGTTGCTTAGCTTCATTGATTAATATGTAAAATTTAAAGTTCCAGATTTTTCACCTAGTGACAGTGATCTAAAGGCGACGTGATGGTGTAGTCACATTGTTACTGGCATAATCCAGAGATCCAGGTAATATTACAGGAACTGGGCTTGTTCAATAAAAGTCTTACATGGACCATTGATCCATCGTCACTAATATCCTTTAAAGGAAGTAAAAAGTGCCATTCTTACATGGTCTGGCGATGACCCACCGCAATGTAGTTAACTCAATTTGCCTCAGATTGTCTAGTAAGCTACCCCATTGTATTAACCACTAGAAAATCTCAAAAGAAGAATGAAACTGGACAAAAATCACTTGACACTGACTAAGGCACCAGAAATGACAACAAATTCCATTCTGGAGAGTTACATCAGGCTCCCTCCACTGATGCTGCAGATATATTGAATTTCTCCAGCTCTTTGCTTTTATTACAGCAAATTCAGTCCTGTCTATCCTGCAAAGGCTTCCTTACTCAACTGTGAGCTAATGCTTTGACTCGCTAGAGGTGTACAAAATGATCAGAGGTATAGATAGAGTGGACAGCCAAAGACTCTTTCCTAGGATGGAGGTAGCTATTACGAGGGGGCATAGTTTTAAAGTGAGTGGAGGTAGATATAGGGGAGACGTCAGAGGTAGGTTCTTCACTCAGAGTGGTAGGGGCATGGAATCTGCCTCATTAGAGGCATTTAAGTGGCTATTAAATAGGCGTAGGGGTGGAGATTAGATAGACCTTAGGTTTAGGGTAAAAACGTTCGGCACAACATCGTGGGCCTAAGGGCCTGCATTGTGCTGTACTGTTCTATGTTCTAATGCCAAAATTGGGAGACACGTCTCATGAACTAATCAATCAAACTACAGCCTAACAATTATACTGACAGTACCAGAGCTGGTGACACAGTAGCATGCAGTCCAGGGTGCAGGGGTTTGACCTGGAGTCCTCAACACTTATGCTGGACCTCATGAATTCAGGTTAAACATGGCAAGGAAACCTGCTGCTGGTCACCACATACCATTCAGGAGGTGCTGTGGGCTCAATAAACAGACAAATTGTACTCCAACACAATCTGCACTCTCACGGTCTGGCATATTCCCCTACTCCATCATTATCATCAAGCCAGGAGATTAAATCTGATTCAAAGACACAGCAGGAAGGCATGCCAGGAGCTGGCATTCCTTTTGAAAAAAAAAAAACAAAAAAAGGTGTCAAGCTGGTGAAATTACTAAAAAAGTTAACTTGTGTGCTAAAGAGCATAAGCAGTAGATGATAGACAGACCAAGCAATTCTACAACCAAAATATCAGATCTCAATTCTGTAGTCCTGCCACATGTATTTAAGATGGCAGCAGAGGCAAGACAGGCAGCATTCTGGCTCCTGAGCCCGTCTGCTCCCAGCACCATGCCAGCCGCATCTTTCCTTCTCCTCTTCATCCTAGTCTTTCTTTTCAACGGTGGCAGCGAAAGGTGGCAGTGAGGTGAAACCCTTGTGAGGAGAAGCCCTTGTGAGGACTGTGTCCCCAGCATGGTTTGGCCCTTATGGACTATGGTGCTGAACTGTCAGAGTGATAGATATAGCACAGATGTCAGAGGTAGATTCTTTACTCAGAGTAGTAAGGGCATGGAATGCCTTGCCTGCAGCACTTGTAGACTCACCAACTTTAAGGGCATTTAAATGGTCGTTGGATAAACATATGGATGATAATGGAATAGTGTAGGTTAGATGGGCTTCAGATTGGTTTCACAGGTCGGCGCAACATCGAGGGCCGAAGGGCCTGTACTGCGTTGTAATGTTCTAGTTTCTTTGTTTTTCTACATTTTAGTAAAAAAGGACTACAATGTTTACCTTTATAAAAACTTTGCTGTCCTTATTTTTCTGCACTGTAACCAAGATTCATGGTTCTAACTTGGGTACGAAGGTACATAAGTGCCACTTTTGTTATCTTTTCACCGTGCTATGTGAGCATGTGACAATAAACCCAATACAATCAATGGTGATGGAAAATTAAACAACCCCCTGGAGAAACTGATTCCACAAACATCCTCATACTCAACAGTAAGGGAGCCCAGCAGATCAAACATGAAAACAAAAGGTATTTATAACAGTTATCAGCCACCAGTGCCAAGTGAATGATCCATCTTGGCCTCCTCCAGATGTCCCCAGTGACTCAGTTATCAGTCTTCAGCCAATGTGATTCAGTCCATATGATAAACAAACTGCTGTAGCCACAGCACAATGTGAATGCTATGGGTTTTGAGAACAAGAGAAAAAAAAAAGACAGGAGTAGGCCATTTGACCCTTCAAGCTTGCCCCACGTTTCAAAAAGATTATGGCAGATCTGCCCCAAGCCTCAACACGTTTTTCATGCTAACTCTGAATAGCAGTCAACTCCCTGATATTTCAAAAATCTACCTACCTCATCTTTAAATACTTTGAGATCTGGTCTCCACATGTCACTGGGCTAGAGAATTCTAGTCAGTCACTCAATACCCTCAAAAGAATCCTATTGCTTCTCGATTTTAAAACAAATCTTCCCATACTCTGTAATTACGTTCCCCAGTGCGCAAGTCCCCCACTAATGGGAACAACTTTTCAACATCTATCCTGTTTCTACATCAACATTAGGAACCAGCCTTCAATACCAGTATATCCTTTTATAAAATACAGGGACTAAAACTGCACATAGTATTCCAGGTGTGGCCTTACTGTTACAACAAGACTCCCCTGTTTTCATTGGTTACTTAATAAGAGACAATGGTGTTGGGGGGAGATTAGCATTGACAAGGGATTGGTTAACTTAATTAGGGACAAGGTCAAAAATCACACGACACTAGGTTACAGTCCAACAGGTTTATGTGAAAACGAAAGCTTTTATTTGAAAAAGAAAGCTTGCGTTTTCAAATAAACTTGTTGGACTAAAACCTGGTGTCATGTATTTTTTGACGTTGTCCACCCCAGTCCAAAAACAGCATCTCCGCATCATAATTAGAGACAGCGTTGGGATAAGGAGGGCATTTTCAGGATAACAACCCGTAACTAGGAGCGTGCCACAAGGATCAGTGCTGGAATTATTTGCACCAGACTGGAAGCTTTGAGTTACAGGGAGAGGCTGAATAGACAAGGGCTTTTTGCCCTAGAGCATGGGAGGCAGAGGGGTGACATTTTGGAGGTTTATAAAATCATGATGGGCATGGATAGGATGAATAGCCAAGGTCTATTTCTAAGGTGGGGGAGTCCAGAACTTGAGGGCATAAATTTAAGGCGTGAGGGGAAAGATTTATAAAGACCCAAGGGGTAACATTTTCACACAGATGGTGTGTAAGGAACGAGCTGCTGGAGGAAGTGGTGGAGGCAGGTACAGTTACAACATTTAAAAGGTATGTGTATGGGTATATGACCAGGAAGGGTTTACAGGGATATGGGCCATATGCTGGCAAAGGAGACTAGTTCAGATCAGAACGTCTAGTTAGCATGGACAAGTTAGACCGAAGTGTTTGTTTCCATGCTATATGGTCTGTAGTAATGACTTTGAGGAAAGGGAGTGTACTATTGCCCGATTTGCTGATGATGAAAATAGGTGAATAGGCAAGTGGTGAGGATGGCACAGTCTGGATAGGGATTGACAAGCAAGTGAAGAAAGACTTGACAAATGGAACATAATGCAAGAAAAATGAGATTTAGCAGGAAGAATTCAGGAGTTGAATATTATCTAAAAGAAGACTGTAGGAAGCAACAGAACAGAAGGATGTGGAGGTCCTCATCCTTGAATCACACAGCTGATAGCTAAGTGGATCGAATGCCTTTATTTTAAAGGGAATGGTGTATAACAATACAGAGATTTTGCAAAAAAACTATAAAAAGCACTAGTTAGACCATAATGAGAAACCACATTTTTGTGTTCTTTAGATAAAGGGAGCACATGCTGGCATTGGAGGCATTCAGATTGATGATCAAATGTGATCTAATTGACTAGCAGGGCAGGTTCAATGGGCTGGATTATTACTTCTGTTCCTGTTACCAACGTAGTGCAAAGGTTGATAAGCCTAATTGATAAGTCTCTAAACCAGCAGAGATGGTGACACAGTGGTAATGTCAATGGGCTAGTAATCTAGATCCTGAGGCTAATGTTCTGGGGACAGGGGTTTGAATCCCACCATGGCAGCTGATGGAATTTGAATTCAACAAAAAGGCAAAATTAACCTCATGGTAACCGTTCTTTGGTATAAGCATGATGGTCCTCATTAAACGTTGCAACAATTCTGTCGAGTGTCCTTAAGAACTCATCTGGTTCACTAATGTCTTTTAGGGAAGGAGATCTGTCTTCACCCAATCTGGCTTACATGTGAGGCAATTAGAGATGGGCAATAAGTGCTGACTAGGCAGTGACATCCAAATCCCACAAAATTAAATTAAAAAAAACTCCAACTTCTTATAGCAATAAAGGCCAAAATTCCACTTGCTGCCCCTGTATGCTGACTTTTTGTATTTCATGCAGAGGAACCCCCAGATGCACTTCAATTTTTTTTTCTGTCTCTCTCAATTTTAATAACAGCCAGTCTTTTGCTTCTTCCTACCAAAGTGCATCACCTCAATTTTCTACATTAAACTCCAAGTTTTGCCCACATCTGGACCAGTTAAGTTGTGGTCAATGATAGCCCCTGGATGTTCATACTGGGGGATTCCATGATAGTAATAATACTGAACATCAATGGACAAAGCTGAACAGTAACCAGTTAGCATGTGTAGTTTGAATGGTTACTTGCCACTTAACAGCCCAAACCTGAACATGTGTCCATGTGCAGCAAGATTTGGACAAAGTTGCTTTAGTATGAGAGGAGACACGGATGGTGCAATCAGTGAATATCCCACCTCTGACCTTATGGTAGAGGAAAGGTCATTGAAGAAGCAGATGAAGATGGTTGGGTCCCGGATACCACCCTGACGAACGAGGGCCCTTATGGTGCAGTAGTAGTGTCTTTACTTGAGCCTGGAGGCCCAGGTTCAAGTCCTGCCTACTCCAGAAAAGGTTTACATATATACCGTCATTCATCTTTACATCCCATCCTGAAAATGTTCCCTTTAAACCAACTTTGTTTTCTGTTAGTTAGCCAAATCTTTGCTGATATTAACATTCTACCCCCAAAGTCACGAGCTCTTAAGTTGCCTTTGTGTAGTACCTTACCAAAAACCTTTGGTAAATTCAAATATGTTACATCTACTGGGTTCCCTTTATCTATCCTGTTCGTTATCTCCTCAAAAAGAATTCAAATGGACTTGTTAGGCATGGTTTTCCCTTCATGAAACTATAATCACTGCATAATTATATAATGCATTTCAAAATGGTCTGCCATCACATCTTTTCACACTCAGTTGGACAAATATTCCAGGAAAACAGTGAAAGAATGGAGCTCTCCCAGTTTCCTAGTCAACAATCATTAGTTTGGTTGAATACCAACAAAATTGGTTAGCTTGATTTACCTCAAATATATTGTACTATACCTGATCTACGAAACTTAAAATGCAACAAAATGCTTCCGGTTAGAAGCTGTTCAATTCCCCATGTTTAAAAAAAAAAAAAAAAATTGTGTATTCAGTTATTTGCATGCAGGTAGGGCCTGGTGGAGGTAGTACTTTGTCAAAGAAGATGCTGCCCAAGTCATACAAAAAAAAGGAAGTAGACCATTTGAAAAAAAAAAAAAAAAATGAATAAAGGAGGTATTAGAAAGGCTAGCTGTGGTTTACAAGTTAATAAGTCATCAGGCCAGAATAGCCATTCAAGGATACTGAGGGAACTAAAGTGGTAATTGCAGAAGCACTGGCCATAATTTCCAATCCACCTTAGACAAGCAATGGCTCCTGAGGAATAGAGAATTGCAAAAGTTGCACCCCAGTTCAAAAAAAAAAAGGTGTACAATAAGCTCAGCAACTACAGGTCAGTTATACTTCTAAGGCAAGGAAGCTTTTAGAAATGATAAGTTGAGACAAAATTGGCAGTCAATTGACCAAATATAAATTAGTTAAGGAAAGGCAACATAAATTTCAGAGAAAACAATGTTTAACAACTTGCTTGAGTTTTTAATGAGATAACAGAATGGGTTGATGTGGGTAATGCAACTGATGTGTAGTAGATGGAGTTTGAAAGAGATTTGATGAAGTGCTACAGAACCAGGATTGCAAGCATAATTAAAGTTCATGGAATGAAAAGAATAATAACATGGAGATTAAATCAGATGAGAGACAGGAATCAAAATACTGGTGAATGGTTGTTTCCCAGATTGGAGGAAGGTAAACGGTAAAACTCTTCAGAGGATGATTACAACTACTGCTGCTCTTCATCTAGATTAATTTAGTCTTGGTGTGTAGGCATAATTTAAAAATCTTCAGAAGTCATAACTGAGTATTACCAAGCATAAGGAGGATAGTGTCCTTTTTTTTGTAGCTAGACATCAGCAAGATAGGGCAGATAAGTGGCAGATGAAACTTAATACAAAAACTGTGTAACCTTGTTATCTCAGATTGTCCAGCATCTGCAGTTCCTACTATCTCTGTGAAGTGATTAACTTTGGTAGAGAGGACTTGAAGAGTCAACACAGAATAATGGATGCAATTCTAAAAGGGACTGGATGTGCACAAATTACTGAAGATGGTAGGCCACGTTGAGAAAAGTAGATAAAGGCATATGGGGGTCATTGTATATAAAAAGGGCAGAGAGTAAAAAAGCAAGGAAGTTATGACAAATCTGTATACAACATTGGTTTGGCTCAACTGGAATACTTCGGCCAATTCCAGACAACTCACTTTTCAAAGGTTGCGAAGGCATTTGGGTGAAAGGTTTAAAAAGGAGAGACAAATAGTTTTGTTGATTTTGTAAGTGACCTTTTTTTCTTAAAAAAAAAGGGTCAGAAACTTCTATTGTATCAAAACTGCTTGAGAAATCATATGATTTCAGCTAAATAACTAGGCAAGCCACCTGTTGAGATAATTGCTGTTGAGCTTTTACAGCATACAGATACGGTCAAAGGCCAGAAGCTGGTTCAGTCCAGAAGAGATTCATGCCAGAAGGACAGTTTAGTTTAGATGTTTGTAGGCTAGACTGGAAAGAAAACTTAAGCAGCTTTATCAGTCCAAATAGGGCTGGAAAAAGTCAAGTTGTTCTTAAGAGTTTAAGAAATGTCAGTGAGTTAGTCTAACTCGGAGAGTTGGACAGCATCATGTGGTGAATATACAGAAAGCTGTTGAAAGGAAATGCTTGCAACATCATCAGTTGAGTAAGATTTTAAAGGAGTGAAGACAGAGTGATACTTCACTGGGTGCAGTGTTTGAAAAGGCTACTGCTGAAGAAAAAAATTGAAACTGCTTGTTGTTTATTGCAAGATATTTTCAAATTGTCATACATAGATTTTTTTTCTACCCCCTCCTTTGTTGTGTAAAATCTTTTGTTAAAAGTGCATTGGCAGCCTTTTGGGCTATGAATATATTCAACACTGTAGTAAACAAATTGTAAAAGTAACACTAAAATCTATCATGAAAGGTGTCACTCTGGAATCTAACTTGTACAGTATTACCATCAGCTGTGATCATAGCAGAAATAGAAAAGGGTGCAGTAAAGATTCACAAGCATGGATTTTAGAGTTGAGAACCTTCAGTTACATGAGCAGATTAGATAAGCCACAGTTACGCTTCCTGGAGAAGTTGTAAATTTGACAGAGGTATTCTAAATCATGAAGGGTTTGAACAAAGTAGATTGAGAGAAACTGTTCCATTGGTGAAAAGATGAAGAACCAAAAGCCAGTTAGAAAGTGGTTGCTAACAGAAGCAAATTAAAAAAAACAAACTTTTGATTTTGTATATGATGTGGTTAGGATCTGGAATTCAATGAGAGGGTGGTGTAATTAAATTCAGTCATTGCTTTCAAAACTGGGTCATCAACTGAAGAGGAAAAAAAAAGGCTATGCGGAAAAGCTGGACTAGGCCAGTTGCTCTTAGAGATGGACGCAAATGATTCTCCTGTGCTGTAATCATTCCATGATTTCAATTATTGAATTTTTATTTCATCTACCTTACTACAGCCCTGAAAAATGTAGAGAAGATTTAAACAATTAAACAAAATACATGGATCAACCATGATCTTATTGAAGGACTGAATGGCCTCCTCCTATTCCTATTATGTTCTCAAGGAAAGCATATACTTAGCTATAACATGTTTAAAACTGCTTCCTTGCTCAGATCTAGTCCTCTTTTCAGCAGCATGAATAGTTCGCAATCTTGAGATTTCCTTTGGGTCTTCCAGTTTCAATTTTCTATGTGCAGAACATCGGCATCTCTTTCATTACTGCCTAGTGCAAGCTAAATATCTACTTTCCCAGTGACCGTTGAAAATGGTCATGCCACACTAGAATTCAAGCTTAGTGTTAAGTGTCAATCCATGATGCTGCCCCATTTTGCATTAAAAATTTTTTAAATCCATTTACCCCACTCTTAAACCTGACAGCAAACTATCACACGTAATTGCTGTCTATTAGGGAAAAAAAAAACAAACTGTCTCTGGTGTACATGTGATTGGAGAGGGAAAGCTTTTCACTTCAAGAAAATACTCAAGTCAACAATTCTCTCACCATTTATTTCTGTTACACCAATTAACACTGATTCTTTTGCCCTTATCCCCTACTCCCTAACCCTTAGTTGACAGGCACCAATACATTCGCTTCCAGAGTTCTCTTACAACCAGAAATGGACACCAATGCTAAAACTAGAATGCATTTAGTTGAAATGCCTGAAATGAAAACTGCAAGATACTTCAGGAATTAATGGTAAAAGTACTTTTTTAAAATCAATCATGGTACACTGCTGTAATTACTCTAAGATGCAATTCACCATTCCCTCCAATCACTCCACAGGAATAGTAAAGTTCAGACTCATGGTATAAGACATCCAAGAACATGGGTTTGATTATATGGAAGTAAGGGAAAGCTTAACATTATAGAAAAGAGCATTCATTAGGACAAATAGTTTGAATTTTGTATGCTTATCAGAAAAGATTTCCTAATAGCAGAAAAGGGTGATAATTGATCGAGATCCATGGAGAAAGTACTGAAGAACTATAATTTACCTACCCCTTTCATCTCTCTCTCCAGCTATCTGTCCATCTTGCCCCTTTCACCAACACACCCTCCACCAATCCACCAAACTTCAGCACAAAAATATATTTTCCTAGCTACTGACAGTTTTGATGAAGAGTCACCAGACTCAAACCTTAATTCTGCTGTCTTCCCACAGATGCTGCCAGATCAGCTGAATTTCACCAATTTGTTTGTGTCAGGGAACTATAGACTCCTGAAGTACAATAACAAGGCGAGAAGTAGGCCATTTGACCTGTCAAACCTATTCTGCTATTTAACAAGAACATGGTTTAATAGGATTGTGACCTCAGCTCCACTTTCCTACCCATTCCCATACTTTCTTGACATCCCTGTCAAATCAAAAATGCCAACTTAGTTTTGAAGAACCTGGTAGTTCAAAAAAGAAGCACACAAGGTTTGAACACAGTTGTTTCATTTGCAGAAATGGATCCCTGTGTATGAATATAAGCCATTTTCGATAAGTGTAAATGTGCCACATTACAAGCTCGACTGATTATCTTAAATTGGCTGTTAGCATAGCTTTTAGCACATTGCAAATTAAGAATCACATCCAGTGAACACTTTTGCATTCTGCAAGTCTAGGCGACTGAGTACAGTCTGTGCTACGTCAATTACAGACAACTGAAGGAGTATCTTATTTCAATTCAAAATCAGTCAGTCAGTCAGTCAGTCAATCTGTGACATATGGCCTATGTACCTGGCAACATATCAGCCCCAACTCATACATGATGTTGTTCAATTGTGAGATAGGCAGAATGTCTTTTTAAAATTGATGATGGCACCCGTTAGAGAAAAATACCATTCACCTAGCTATTACACTGTAGTACCATGAATTGATTTGCTTGACCCAATGTTCAAATTCGAGATACTTTTCCTTCCTAGGGTAATTTGAGGTAGACAACACACTTTTGAGGTCCGAAAGTGGTGGCCTTTGACCTCTTTGGAGAGTCTGATCAGGAGCTTTGGAGCACTACCTTTCCCCACCGTGCTCTCCAATGGCAAGACCTCAGCCAATGTTCAGTCATTAAATGACAACTAATCAGCAACCTTTTCTCCTGCATTATAAATTGTTATGATTCTTTGAAATTTGACACTTCTTGCATTTGTCCTGATAAGTGCAAGATAAAAATCTTCAGCAATATGTCTCTCTTTTCAGTAATATTAGAAAGGTCTGTACTAGAAAGTTCATCACTAATATCATTTAGCAGGTAACATTTATACCAATTACTAGAACTTATAGTACGTAGAAATTAATATCTAAAATCTACATAAGCTAAAATGATTATATAAAATATAATGACTCACTTTGTTTTACAAGAACATTTATATAGGAAAACTTACTGTGGTTCGACTATAAATTTTGTCTTTAGCCGAGAAGGAAATATTTTCCAACTCCTCTTGCGTTATGTCCTCAACTGATCGAACCACATGTGGAATGGTAAGAATGCTGGGTCGACTTCTTCTGCGAAGAGGCACTTCATCCTTTGATGGTAAGGATAAAGGGAAGGAATCATAAACTCAGAACACGGAGATCATAAGCCTGTTCCAGTAATCTTTAAGCGTCTATATAAACATTGAACCTCCTAATGCATAGCTAAAGGACTGTTGAAATGAACAGAGGCAGTGTTCAGCATATGTAAAAACAGATAATAATGCAATGGTTATTCAGCCAGCTGAGGATTGTACAAACAAAGTTAGCAGTTAGTAAACACATAGAACAATAATAAATTCATGATAAACCTGCCTTGTTTGGCCAGTATGGAGTTAAATTTCAAAAAACACAGTCACATCATAATTCAATGCTAACTCCCAATCAAATGTCGTAATAACAGCTGTTGTGAAATTGTACAAGTTCACATTGCTGCTTTAGGTTTTCTTTCAAAACTTGCGTCAAGATACACTATTAGGATAATAGGCAGAGTAGTTTTTGCTTTTGTTGCAGCTATTGTTATCCTTACTTGGAAGCATTTTACTGATTGAAGATATTCTATTCTTTCACGTGCATATTTAATCATTTTTGCTGCATTATCAAAACTTAAAAATAAGATGCATTTGGCAACAGTGATACTGGATGCAGTGTGCGAGAGTGGCGATCCCTTACTGCAAAGCTAAAAACCCAAAACACAGGTCGGAATTCTCAAAACAGGAGGTTGTTGCAAATTTCAGACCAACTGTTCAAATAAGCAAGTTCAGAATACATACTTGAACTTATGATCTCAATGGTTACAGTTGAAGATACCATGCTTCAACCCAGTCCAGTTTCTAAATGAAAACACTCAAATACAATAATTTCCTCGATCACAACTTAATTCCTCTACAAAAGAATTAAGTACTTAATAACACAAGTTAGGCAACTGAATTCCTGCGTACATTATCTTACCGCAGGAAAGCAGGCATGGTGATTGGTAACTACTAAAACAAATTGGTGATATATTCAAAAGTACATGTTAAAACAGTCAGGCTTCTTTGCCACCTTGGGAGTTCCATTTAATCAATACTATTAAAACTACTTCCATGTTTTATACAGTAAATATCACATCAAATAGGAAAGAAAAAAAAATCACAGAGGCTCAATTAGACAAAAAAAATGAAAGCCAAAGCAAAGATGTAAATATGGGAAAAAAAACCAAGCTTGGTAAATTAGGTATCAATAGGTACAACTTCAGAAAAAGGAATTCTGATACATGGGGTCTAGAGGGTTGACAGCTGTCAGAAGGCTGAAAAGTGGACAGTGGTTAGGGTCAGTATGCGTTTGATCAAATTTATAAAAAAAAAAAAAAAAAAATGAACACATTAACACTAAATTTAAGTAAGTGACGACACAAAGAATGAATGACGAAGACTGAGCAAGACCAACTGCAGACAAAGTTTTGAATGAGCTGAAGTTTCTGGCATATGGGAAAGTGGCCAGGAAAATATTGCAAATCATCAAATTTGGGGAGGAGAAAAAGGCACGAATGAGGTTGTAGCAGATGGGCTTTGCTGAAGTCAGCAATTTTTTTGTGACGATGGGTCTGAAAAGTTGAAAAAAATCACCTTGGAGTTGAATAGGACAGATATTGCTTACATCTGGAAGCTGTCCAAAGACATTAATTGAATTTGATTATTACGGTCTTAGACATGAAAAATGTAAATTCAATATGTAATGAAACATTTGTCTGCACAACTGTTGTTTAATTTATGAAAGCTATTATATTGTGCATTCAACAGATAGTTAATACTGAAGACAAGCTGTTTCATCATACGTGTTTTTATCTGCCTGCCAACCTGTAAAAGATAAGTGCTACATAGAGCTTCAAAACAAAATATATTGACTTTCAGTGTTTCAAGATTTCTTAATGAGGCATGTATTCCCAAGTGTTTAATTGCAGTCAGTACAGACACTACTGAAATAGATCTCTATAATTTTTATGAACATAAAGTCTTTAACTGTAAAGGTTATTAGGCTTTGCAAGTGACCACCAGAAATGCAGATTAAGCTGGCAAAGTCAGTGCACCATGAAAGGTGTTGTTAATAGCAGCACAAATGACTTAATGACTCTACCTCAGAGAAGTCATTATCCAGAAACTTTCTTTTCCTCATAAAGCTGACATTATCTTCTTGCTCAAATGATGGAGAAGGAGGGCCATCAATCAAAGATCTCGATCGAGTGTGAGGCCTAGCACACCGTTCAGGATTTCGTCTAGAAGCATTTTCTGAGAATGCATTTCTCGGTGGACGTTTTGGTTTCTTAAAAATACAAAACAGGAATTTCTGCAATTTACAACCAACTATATTATGCACAAGTCTATCAAGAGTCAGGTAGTTGCACCACTCTTTAAAAAGTAAAAAAAAAGTGTTCAAAATAATCATAAGGAATTTGCTTCTGCAATTTAAAATGCAACTTCAAAGGGGTCTGTTTATTCAATATTTAATTTTAACCTTTAAATATCCCTTTATGACATTTTAATCAATTCTACTTAAATTTAATATATGCCTAAAATGGAGAAACATAAGTTATATATTGTACAGTAATATTTTGGAAAATAATCCAATAAACTGAAAATACATGATACAAATCTACAAATTCACTGTGAAGAATCAACAATTCAAACAAAACTGCACAACTTCTAACAAAAATATCTCTCTAATTTGACAGTGCAAGCCCAACAACCGCAGTTCAGTGTGTTTAAATATTCATTAAATGTAAATTCTTAAATACCTACTGCATACAAGAATTTCTGCATCATTTCTAAACAGTTCTGAGCATACTGCAACAAACCCAAACTCTTGCCTACTTACTGATGGTGTTCCTTGAACTGAAACTCTGCGTGGCAGAAGTCCTGGAACAGTCTTCAGCTCTGCTATCAACTTGGCCAGCTTGGATGAAAGCATTATAAAACATTATATTAAAGGCATTTATTCCGTTTACAGAATTTTACAACAGACTGTTACACAGAATTTATAATGAGGAAAAAGGCCATTCAGTGCTACTGCTGTGCCAGTTTTTAATGATCCTCTACAGCCTCCTCCCTCTGTAAATCATCCATCAGTATGTCCTATGATTAATTTCTCTTTCATTCATTTAGTCAGCTTTTCCCGAAATTTATCTAGGCTATTCATCTTGTGCTCATTGTGGGAGCAAGTTCCACATTTATAAACTACCTGTTGGGTTTAAAAAAGAAGTTTGTCTGATAGTTATTTATTGGCAAATATCTTCTACTTGGACAGGATGTTCCCTCTCTTTTCTGTTATCCTTTCTGATTCTCTTGAGAAATAGCACACAACAATGAGAGTTTTCTTTTCTGATGCTGTCTCTAATCCAATCTTCCTTCACTTGGCTCAAATTTAGCTTAGAAAATAAATGAACATAGGATCAGGAGTAGGTCACTTAGCCCCATGAGCCTGCTCTGTTTGACTCCAATCTGCAACGGCTCCATAACCTTTAATACCGCTGCCTACAATTAGCTTCTAGTTCAGGCTGGCGCGTGTTAAACCACTCTTTCTTAAAAGGCACAGGCCAGGTTGAATATAACTCTAGCTGAGCAGAAAATATACTCCATACTGCTAGACGCAACAATTCAGCCCTTCAATCATTTTATTTTGTTCTTGCCCACTCAAAATCCCCCACATAATTCATCAGCTTCAAAGACAGCACACAAACACCAACAAATCTACACCATCATCACCAGTAGATTATCAGGGGTCATTTTAAAAACTGCAGCAGGAAACGCTGTTGTGAAAGCAACATTTTTACATGCAATACAAGTATCATTCATGAGCTGATATGAAGCTAGCTTAAACGCTGATACTACTGTATAATTTGCATCCTCCTGTAAAGTTAATTAATATCTGTAACTAACCAAAGCCATTTACAGTAGGAATGCATGCAGTATTTACCATAGCTTTGTTTTCCTTAATATTTAGAGCTCTCTTCTCAAGAAAGCTTGTTCCTCTGGGTTCATCCACATCAGAATCAGATTCAGAAGCTGAATCCCTATTTAAAGCAGCACAAGAGTCTGGTATTGGCAGAATTTTGTTTTTCTGAGATGGAAATCTGAATGCCACACGTATTGGGAAAGATTGTTTGCTCCGTGTTTTGGCATTCTTTGCAGATTTTACATCATCTTCATAAGTTATTTCTTCTTCTGATTCAGATGATTCAACACTCTATAAAAACAGATAAATGAAATATAACTTTTCATTGAACTTTGAAGCATTTTAGTTTTTGTCAGAACATATACCAACTGTACACCAAAATATGAATATCAGCCAAATGAAAAGACAATGAATAAATCCTGACATTTAAAAAAAATTCTATATTATACAAGAAGTTCTAACGCAGCTCTTACTTTCATTAAATGTACAACATTGAACAAAATGTGAACAATGCAAATTTCAAGTTAAATGAATCCCTACAAATATTTAGAATCTGCCAGAAAGACTAGTTTCACATCTTTAATTTCAGTTTATCAATTATTATCACTGGGCTGTTAATCCAGAGACCGAGATAATGTTCTGGAGACCTGGGTTTGAATCCTGCCATGGCAGATGGTGGAACTGGAATTCAATTTTTAAAGATCTGGAATTAAGTGTCCAATGATGACCATGAAATCATCATCAATTGTTGTGTTCACTAAATGTCTTTTAACACCATCCTACTTGGTCTGGCCTACATGTGACTCCAGACCCGCAGCAACCTGGCTGACTCTTAACTAGGAATTAGGGATGGGTAATAAATGCTGGACTAGCCAGCCAGGCCCTCAACCCATGAATGAATCTGAAACAACAACAAAAAGAAATCTGTTCTCAGACTGAGTCAAGAAGCAGCTCACAAAGAGCCAGGAAAATTGTTACATTGAGTTTGAATTAAACAGTCTACGATGACAATACAAAAACAAACTCTTGTCAACATTCATTATCACTTCAAACAAACATTTTGTGATACAAATTCCAGATGAAAGGACAGAATTATATTTGAGTTGTTGGTTCAGGAATTGAACACAGTTTGTTATCCTACCAGAAAATTATTACAAAAAAACTGGAACTTGAAATTGTTGTACATTAATCACCATATTTAAGTGATTTAAATTCTGAATTTTACGTTTAATCAAGTTTGTATATACCATTGCTTCCATAACATCTTTGAGGTCACTTTCAGAAAAACCATCAAATGATTCGTTGTCAGAATCCTCATTAAAAATCTGAGCCAATTCATCAGTCAGAATCTCTGTTCTGAATTTAGCTTTCTGAGGAAATAGAAAAAAAACTTGTTATATTATAGCAAACTATCATATTAAAGGTAATTGTAGTCGACTTCTTTTGCATTCACAATCTTAAATTACACTTACACTGTTCGTAAAATTGTCTGAAGCAAAACTATCACAGCTATCATCTGATGATGATGTTTCCATGGGAACCAATGCCACGTTTCTGAAGTCTTTAAATTCTTCCTTTCCAGAAAGGTCTATCTGCTGCAAGATTAAAAAAATACAATCTTGAATACCTTTTAAATAATTTCTTTAGTGTCAGGTTTTAATGATATGAGTTGCCAGAAATTCACTTTGCATAACACGTGGTCGCACTCTGGATCTGCTTTGTACTATGTAAATGGAATGCAGAGGCAATTTATCCTAGCTTTGCAGACGGGCTTTGAGATTTGTAGATATTTATCATCAATTGTGCTTATTCGATATTCAAATTGCATGTTTAGGTTGGTTTGAGTAACCAAAGTAGACTAGATAAAAGTTTTTGTTGCATACTGAAATCTTCAATACCAGCTGGAACATTCACAACTAGGAAAAGAGCAGCTGATCTTTGATAGTAACGTGAGCTGAAAGCAAATAAATAGAACTTCAGAGTGCATTATGTACAATTGTGAATTTAATACAAAAAATAAGTTTATTAAAAGTTTAGTAATGCAAGTATCTCCTAGAGGAACATGCAGACAGATCTTTCACAATTTCAGAACCAGTGGAATTTTGCTTTCAATACAGACAGCATGTAGGTTTAAACAGAAATTTAATGAATAAAGTTCCCTGCCTCAGATACATTTCTCAATGTGCAGTGATCAATTAACTTTTTAAAAATCGAAGATGTTGCAAATAATCCAACTGTCCCCTTAAAATTAGATTAACAGACAGATGCCCAAAAAGGTGAGAATTTAGAATAAATCAGAGATAAAAAGGTCACAGAAAACCTGTATTTGTACCCTGACCTAGATGTCGTTGCAGTTTCCAACAGGCATGATAGCCTGCAAACCTTTTAAAGGTTCTCCATGAGCAATGAAAAAAATTCATGCGTGGTGCCCCACTGGGCTTTCACATTTGAAATGGTAATGCCAGTAGGTCTTGCTGATCATTACCAGTTTTCATCAGCACAAGTTATCTGAAAAAAACACTTTCTTTCCCCCACCACAAAGGAAGTCATGGTCTCCTACAACATAAAGCCTCAAGTTAAGATTTTAAGCTACAGCTTGTATTTCTGTTGAAAGGCAACACTACATGAATACTGCAAGTTTACACTGCATTCATGGTACCATAATGCATACTTCTGATACACACATTACAGCATGAAATTTAATCAAACCCAGAAAGTGACTGAGCATTACTTTTTCTTAGAAGCAGCATGAACAAACCTTGGTAGGTATCTGCTATAGGAATATCATTGTACTTTTAAAATGATAAGATAACAAACCTACTCAAATGAATAGACATATTATTTAAGGACTTGCGTAACACCCTCAAGCCAAGCAAAGTCAAAAGTTCAAATATAGTATTCAAATTCACAGAAGATAAGGATCTTTTTAAAAAAGCATAGTTTGATGCCAATGTTTATGTAAACTAAGATGTACAATAGGACAAACAAAAGCACAGTACAAATTTTCAAGACAGAGCTTGACCATCACCAACAATGTTAAAAAACCTAATCTGCAACATTCAATTCTCTTGTTTTCTTCTGCTCATAGCAAGGCTGGTGAGGTATTAACAGATCCATTAATGTTAGGGTACATGCGTAGTGAAAAATGAAAAGGGTCGACGGCAAAACTGCTTCAGCACTGCAGTCATAGACTTTGATTAGTTCAATTCCTAATGACGTTGTGATAACTAGTTTCTCCAAAGCTATCTTTACATTTGAGTTCATCAATACTTAGTTTAAAAATGTACGTTTACAGAAATTTGCTCTCAAATACTAGAAAGGCAAATTAATGTTAGGCAATTATCCCCCACCAACCCAAAGAACTGTAAAGCTGTGGAACAGACAGTTCAAAATGAATACTCTTTCATTACATACTCAAAGCAGGTCAGATTGCATAACAGGTAGGTACCCTGTAAATGGTAGCATTAGCATAGTACAGGCAGCACAGTGCCTCAGTGGTTAACACTGTTGCCTCACAGCACAAAGGACCTGGGCTCGATTCCAGCCTCAGGTGACTGGATGTAAATTTGCACATTCTGTCCGTGTCTGTGTGGATTGCCTCCCAGGTTAAGTGGATACCTGGACTGGCCATGCTAAATTGCCCATAGTGTTCAGTCTAGCTGGATTAGCCATGGAAAATGCAGAGATAGGGCAGTGGGCTAGGCTCTTCACAGGGTCAGTATGGACTTGATGGGCCAATTGGCCAGTTTCCACACTATAAGGATCCTACAACACTGGACTTATTTTGATTACTTAAATAGATCGGAGAGGAAAATCCCAAATTCCACAAACAACCCTCTCCACTGGGAACTCTACAGATCTTTCACATACCCCTCCCAAAAAAAAAAATCATACGGCTACAACTGGGAAGGGAGTGACTGAAAGATGTTGTACAAGATCATGATTGGACAGGATTGGCTAAGCTACATGAAACAGCTAGACATTTCTTGTAGAACATGCAAAAAGTTTGAGGAAGCGTCACTCAACCAGAAACGTTAGCTATGATTTCTCTCCACAGATGCTGCCAGACTTGCAGAGCTTTTTCAGCGATTTCTGTTTTTGTTTTACAGCATTCACAGTTCTTT
The DNA here is from genome assembly GCA_024137785.1 of Ginglymostoma cirratum. Classification (NCBI taxonomy): domain Eukaryota; kingdom Metazoa; phylum Chordata; class Chondrichthyes; order Orectolobiformes; family Ginglymostomatidae; genus Ginglymostoma; species Ginglymostoma cirratum. The sequence goes on from JAHRHZ010000144.1 coordinate 40,634,312, forward strand.
CAGCTTTTATGCAAAAAAAAATAAAAATCTAGTTTAAAATAGTTTAACAGTTTAGACAAGGAATGGTGGTAAAATTACTTTGTTTCATTAGTGCTAAATTTAGAAGTCCAAATTAAAGCAAAAACAAGATTTCCCATGTAAACTCTCCTTCCAAAACTGATAAAAAGTCATTATATTGGCACCATTTTTGGCTTTCTTTCAGACAGCCAGCATTGAGATTTCCTTTACCAAAATACATCCGCTGTTTCATTACAAGAAATGAGTATATAACAAACAATTTAAACAATGTGGTCATTTAACTAGTCAATTGTGACATGTTAGTAAACAGAGATTCAGTGACAAGTATCACCTAAACACAAAATGGCAGCTAAATGAGCAATTCATGTTTAGCACAAGTGGCACTAAAGCTTCTCCTTTGTCCCCATCTAAGAAAGAAATTTCAAGCAAATATGCAAGCACCAAACTAAACATCACTTTACAAAAACTAACATGGTAAATCAGGAAGTTTGAAAAAGATGATTAGAAGCAAAGTACTCAAATGTTTTTATGGGAGAGATTAGTAAATATTTATTAATCAATGTGAGAAAAAAAATCATCAGGATAGGCAGGAATATGGATTTGAGGTTGCAATCAGATACATCATGGGGTCTTATTGGACAGCAGAGCAAGTTTGAGAAGCTGAATGGCCTACTCCTCCTAATTCATACTGTTTTATAAGTGTTGCAATAGTTTCACTTCCTTTTTTACTAGTTTGGTGTTGTTTACTAAGCTACAACCATTTGTCCCACAACACCCAATCTAACAGATAAGCGGGCTGTGCACTAGAACTATCAATTAACAGGTTAAAACATTATAGATCCCACTACAGACATTCCTGCACACAAATTGGAAGGAGCGAAAGATACTAAAGAAAGAGACAAGTTAAATATTATTGCTAATTAATTTACTAGACAAAATAGCTAAATATTAGCTCAAACACATTAATGCTGAAATGATTACCTGGCTTTCATTGATTGAAACTGGAACAAGAAGTCCTTACTGTAACTTGTTTTGTGTCAACACAAAACAAGACAGATGGGAAGGTGCACTGAAGACAATCACTGATAATTTAACTGCTCGGTTTTCAAACTGGGGTCTATTAACTGGTTCAAGGAGGGTCATGAGTTATTAAGCCAAACCTAATGGCAAATTGACAATTCTGTGTCATACTGCTTTTATCACAATCTTATACCCAGTCAGTCGTCAAAAGGCCACTCAACACACCAAATTCACCCTTGTTCTAATAATTTCTCAGTCTAGATCTACTCCTGAAATGATCAGTCGAAAGGCTCATTACTTATCAGCCTTTTTAACCCTCTCTCTGAAATTGCTCTTTCTAGTATTGGTTGTATTTTTCGTTGAACATGCTCAGTACCTGTGGTTACATTCTGTCTTATTCTAAAATATTGATTAGAATATTTACTGTATCTAAACCATATACCATACTTTTGAGCTGTTTCCTGTCATAGCCTTTTCTCTAGCTGTGAAGATTTTGCGCTGATCTCGATTCCTCTTGGAATAATTCTTGATGCTGTTCTTTGAGTTGACGTTTGAATAATCTTTCTGCACATTGTGAAAAACACCTCACTGTATGCTACTTTTATAGTAATGCAATGTAAAGCCTCAGCAAAGTGTGTTTTCAAATGTATTAGTCACACATCCTACAATTTTGTTAATTCGAGCAGTTTATTTTCTTTAGAATCTCAACTTGGAACTTAAAAAAATGTAGCTCTCATTTGTAACCATGTATAGTTAAGCACTTCATTGCCATCTTAAGTTCTCATCGTTTAAATATATAAAAATGGGGTTAAATAAGAGTGCAATAACCGTTTCTTTTTTTAAAAAAAAGGGACACCGTACTTCAACTCTAGCCTTTGAGCATTAGCAAAGCAACATTTAAAGTGAAATTTTTAACTACGCCGCTGTGATGAAGACGGTGAATGGATAGCCGCACTAATCAGGGCTACTAACATATTAAGGGTCCACCAACAACTGGCATTTATATATCATCTTTAACGTAGTGAAGAGTGTTTCTCCCAAGGCCGACCAAAAGAATGAGAACTGCTATCAAAACACAAAAAAACTGTAACGCCAAGTTACAAAAAAGAGGGGAAAAAAAAAAGTTGAATTTGGGATCATTACTATCGTTTTCCTGCACACGTAGGTGGGGAGTGGTCTGGGCAGTCGGTGCGGACGGTCACTTAAATGGAGCGGCCCCGAAAAGCCGCGGGTAGGGGGGTAGGAGGGTGGTGGTGAGGCGGGGCGGGTAGCCCTGAGCTGTCACTCAGGGACCTACAGACTCCACATGGTCAAGGTCAGAGCCACTCTTCCCAAAAACCGGCTTCAGGGACTCGGTAAGACCGCGGGGCGGTTCACCTTGTGACCGCGACGGCGTGCCGCGCTGTGCCTCGCGCCCCCTCAGGCCCGGGCCGGGGGGCTCGCGCCCTCCCCAACTGTCAATCATCTCCGAGCTTTTCCCGCGTCAAGCCGGATCACGTGATCCGGCGCTCAGTTTAAACTGAGTCCGAAACGAAAAGCAGAGATTTCAGACCTAAACGTTGTTAATTTTTTTTTCCTTTTATTAAAAAAAATCATTTGTTCGAAAACTGAGCCGCCACACTCCACACGTGGCCAACTGAACGTAACTAACAAAGCCGACGTTAAAAAAGTTACTGGCATTTAAAAGTCCTTGAAGAAAATCAAAATGAACCGCAGAACTGTAGAAAGTTTAAAACCAGCGTGACACGGCTAACCCAGTAAAAGCTGCTCAGAAGATGTTCTTCGATCTAATGCGGATACTGCAAACAAAAATTCTTTCCTCTTAAGCCGCTGGGAAACGAAGGAATGCAACATGCACACCTACCTTTGCACGCAGTTTTTTCATGGTTTTAACTTCCCTCGGCACTTTGCTTGAGTAATAGTGAGTTATTTGGTGCAGGACTGCTGCTTAAATGCTAAATGTGTGTAGCTGCAGTCCCGCCTCCGGGTTTCGCGCGCTGCCGGGTCGGGCCAGGTGCAAAGCGCGCGAGAAGCCTGCACTGTTGCAGAGCAAACATTTGACAGGGTGCTAAACCCTCACTGTACTCCAAGAGCTCTTATTCGTTATATCTAGTCCTCATTTACAGAACACTTATTATGCACTAGTAAGATCAGAGACCACGCCTCCTTTCTGGACGGATATTCGTATCATAAAGATGTTGGAAATCATTTTAAAAACTTACATCTGGATACAATTCAACATCCCAACCCACTATACAAATATTCAACTTCACGTAGCTGCGAAATATTTCTTCCATTCGCACCAACCGGTTCTTTGCCACCGCTAACAATTGTTAAATATCCACTGTATACGACAGTGACTGAAACTGACAGTTTTACTACACAACTTGTTATTTACATGCTGCTTTAGTAAAGCATCCCCGAAGGACTTCACAATCAAGCCAGTATATCTTCACGGTAAGCCACCAAAAGAGAAGGACAACTAAGTAGCAGATTTCTCGATTCCTAAGGAAGATTTTAAGAAACAATAAGACGTAGAGAGGCGAATAAATTTAGGGAAGGAATACCACAATTTGCACCTCAAGCATGAATAATTTGAAAGCAGAGTCGCCAATCATAGCAAAGGAAATCAGGAATAAAGGAGGAGAGAAATGGATAAATAGAAAAATCTTGGCAGCTTGTGATGTTGGAGAAGGAATGTGAGACCATGGATGGATGCAACAACACCTTCTATAAAAATCCATAAATTAAAAATCCAAATGCCCTTTCTAATAACACTTCGAGTGTACCAGCACCTGAAGGGCTGCAGCAATTCCAGAAGGTCCCTCATCACCACATTCCAAAGGGCAAGGGATGGGCAATAAATATTGGCCTTGGCAGAAACGTTCACATTCCATGAAAAAAATAAAGAATTGTGAAGTTATTGCACTGCAATAAAAACAAGCAGAGTAATAAGTTACATTGCTGAACGATTAAAGTCTGAGAAAATGTCTGGGATTGCCCCGTTGGAGCTGCAAAATGACCCGGACCTTCTGTAATTCTTAGCTGTTTGGAAGATTGTTCTGCTTCTTTCTTCCTCACTTTCTTGCACTTTCTTTTCTCCCTCTGCTATTATGATGGTTATGAACCTAGTTAAGGAGGTCTGTGCAAGTGTGTTCTTTGGATGACAATTGTATCGAGGTGGGGGGATGGTGCTCAGATGGAGTGCAGCTGTGGTCACAGGTGACTCAAGGACCAAATTCTTTGTGCAAGAAAAGTGAACAATCCTCCATCTTAGAGGCCATGTTGGAAAGGTTGTGAGATTGCACATGGTTGCAATATTTGTGCAGGAGTGATGCGGATTCTTATAATCTCATGATATTACCTTTCTTGTATCTGTTATGTATAATTTAAAGTTTGTACCAACTGTGATTTGACTGTAAATTCATGTTTAATTTATGTGTAAACTGTTGATATAAAAGTAAAAGCGATAAGAAAATGACTTGTTGATAATTTCTTCATTTGTGGGTTATTCAGTATCTCTGGCCCTCTTGATTTGCATTTCCTGTTTGGGGAGCATAAGAGCATGCTACTTTGTTGGAAGGTTTATACATCACTCCATGTATGAATCTATTCATATTATAGCTTAGATATTCCCAGTTTGTGGAGTTACATCATGTATAGAAGTATCCCACTGAATATCAATCCAGATTCACAGCTGCCGCTGGTTTTCACTTTCGAGGAACTAGAACAGGGCTCATTAACTGTGACTCTTGAATCAAGGGCCTGTGTGCTACCACTAAATTGTTTGTTCCATAATAGATTATTGATAGAATGTGCTCATTATTATATGCTCCTCTATACATAAAACCAGGTAAAATTTCTCCTGAGTTAGATACGTTGATAAATGGAAAGATCTCAATGGAGCACATGGATGTCTAAGCATGGGAAGAGGCTGAGCTTTTGAATTAAGGCATGTGATCGGAGATGTAAAGTATCAGGAGTTCAACAGGGAGAAACTAAACAGTTAAAATATGCCAATTTTTTGGTTTATAAATGCAAACAGATTTACAATGTTGTACCTCTAATCATAAGATATTATTTCAGCATGGTTGAGAATTTCTGTGAACAAGCTGTGAAATCCTTCTCTGTGCTGAAACAATAGACAATGATTACGGGTCAATCTGATCCATATAACCAAACCCCACTTATCATTATAAATAAGTGTAACTGTACAGATACTTATAGATTGCAGTTTTCACAGGACACATTGATCATTACCACCAAGTAATCACTAAACTGAATGATAATCAAAATATGTGTTCATGCATGTGCTCCCATTAACAAATGCTGGACTGTAGAAACCATAAAATGCAACTCAACTATGCTAGTATTTTTATTGTTTATTATTCTAATTTTGCAAGTGAATTTTAGTTCTTTCCCTCAATCCCAACTTCAGAAAGGCATTTCACATTTTACAATACTACTCCTATATCCTCCATTGTGCTCTTTAAGGAATTAGAGTAGCTGATAAAATGCTAAACTATTTTCTATTTATATTAGGATTGTGTAGTTAAACACTGAAAGGGGAAAGTTTGAGTTGAGTTACAGTTGATCAGATGATGATTCCTAGATGTAGATTTCCTCATTTCAAACTTTTCTGACTGAAAGAACTCCACAGAGGCCTGTATCCCATTATTAAGTAATCTTTTATTTACACATGTAAAGTCCTTAACACTGATCCAGCCTTTTCAGAGCTGGCTCTCAAGAGTGTCAGGATATCTAACACTCCTTATCTGTCAGCCAGGGCTCCCTGATTGGACCAGATTAACAGCCCCAATCATGGGACTCGTATTCTATGAGGACCACCCGGCTGACCTCAGTACAATTACTGCACTGCTATTTCAAAACTTCTTCTTGAATATGCTACAAACAGGAGCCCTAAGTGATTGAACACAGCAGGCCAAGCAGCATCAGAGGAGCAGGAAGGCTGACATTTCGGGCCTAGACCCTTCTTCTAG
>JAHRHZ010000144.1:40650349-40668085 GCA_024137785.1 Ginglymostoma cirratum
TGCTGTGTTCATCCAGCCCCATGCTTGTTATCTCGGATTCTCCAGCATCTGCAGTACCTTTTATCTCTGACTTGGAACTTCCTACTTAACAACACTGCAACAGAAGCTTCTGCACATGGACTGTAGTGGTTCACAACATCACTTTCTGAAAGGCAATTAGGGATGGATAACAAATCCTGGTCACTTCAATGAATAAATAATATAGTGGATTCACCAGATTAATGCAAGAGCTGTTTGAAAGATGATCACCGTCTGAAATATGATCACCATCTGTGTTGTAAACAGTTAGTATTACCATTTGTGTGCAGGTGAAAGTCAGCAGACATTGGAATGTTTGGAATGCAGGTTGCACCATAGGCTACTTCAGCTCAGGGGATAGATCTAGCTGTACTTCGATTTAAAGACGTTTACAGCAAAGGAGACGGCATTTGACCATCATGTCCATGCCAGTCAACAAAAATTTGACTACACTAATCTCATTATCCAGCTATTGATCCACAGTCCTGGAGGCTAGGGCAGTGCAAGTGAATATCTAAATACTGTCTAAATGTTATAAAGGTTTCTGACCCAACTGCCCTTTCAGGCCTATAATTCCAGCTTTCCACCATCCTTTGGGCAAACAAAAATTCTTCCCAACTTCTCTTTTATCCTTTTACCTCTTGCCTTAAGTGTATGCCCACTGGTTATTGACCCCTCTACAAATGGAAAAACATCCTTCCTATCCAAGCTATTCATGTCTCCCATAATCTTATACAATGAAATAGCCAGAGAGAGGAGGGTCCTGTGTATCTGAAATAGCATGATTGGGCAGGGAAAACAGCTTCAAAAAGGGTGGGAGACAGTGCAGACTCAGCAGCTTCTCAAATAACAAGAGAGAGCAGGGACAGCAGCCTCAAAGAGAAGAGAGGACTTGTGTGAGAAGGGCAGCAATAGAGGAAAACAAAAACCGGCAGCAGACAGCTTCTTTAAACATTTCATACTATCAGAGCTAAATTGTAACATTACAAGGAAAAAGGTAGGTGATTACTTGGTATTTCTTCGGTATTTCCTTTGATTAACTAAGTGCCTTAAATCAGGAGATGTTACGATAACTAAACAATCCAGTTAACAAATTCACTTTTAAAATATTTAGCATCCAAATACAGTGGTAATAGAGTCTGACATAGTTAACGGAATAGATGCCATTCTCTGCAGCAAAGACAGAGAGTCATGAAAACTTGTGGTTCCCACCTGGTGCCAATGTTAAGGATCTCTTTTCTGGACTGGAGCAGAACTTGAGAATGGGAAGAGAAGATTTCAATTGTCATGGTCCATGTAGATACCAACGACATAGGTAGGATTAGGAAAGAGGCTCTGCTGAGTGATTATAAACAGTTCAGTTGTACATTAAGAAAACAGAACCACAAAGATAATAATCTCCAATTGCTACCTAAGTCACATCAATATTGACATGGGGTAAATAACATTAAAGAGGTGAGTATATGGATCAAGGATTGCTTTGGGAGAAATGGGTTCCAATTCACGAGGAACCAAACCAGTTTTTAGGAGAGAGAGCTGTTCCGTTGACACAGGCTCCATTTGAATCATGCTAGAACCAGTGTCCTGGTGAGTCCTATAACTAGGATTGTAGGTAGGGCTTTACTCTAATTTGTGAGGGGAGGGTTCAATTGAAGCAAAGTTTAAACAATCAAAAAGAAATAAGGACAAAGGATAGTGAAGAAGTGAACAATAATCAAAATGTGACAGGAAGTAGTGTAAATATATACAGAAGAGTGCAGCAGAAATTAGAATGAGTGAGTTACAAAGATTAAAAGTCAAAGCTTAAGACTCTTTAACTGAACACATGCAGCATTTGTAAGAAGATTGATGAGTTGATAAAATAGAAATAAATGACTATTGACTCGATAGCTATTACAGATAGCTGAGGTCAAATACTGGGAATTCAATATTCAAAGATATGCGACATCCAGAAAAATAAGGCAAAAATGAAAAGGAGATGGAGTAACTTTGTTAGTAAAGAAAGTGCATAGGTGATGAGTAATGGTCATAGTAAGTCCAGATATGGAGTTAGTTTGGGCAGAAATAAGGAATAGCAAGGTAAGGAGCGGGTGGGAATTGTCTATAGGCTCCCAAAGAGTTGCCTCACTCTAGGACAAAGTATATATTGGGAAATAAAGGAGGCATATAAGAAGGCAGTATAATTATCTTGGATGATTTTAATCTGTTTATCAACTGGACAAATCACATAGGCAGGTTAACATAAAAGCCGAATTTTCAGAGTGCAACAAGTATTGTTTCGCAGAACAATGCATTGCTATTTTAGATCTAGTAATAGAAATGAGGTAGGATTAATAAGGAATCCTTTAGTTAATGATCCTCTAGAGAGTAGCGATCACAACGTGGTAGAATTTTAAATTCAGTTTGAAGGAGAGCAACTCAGGTCTCGAACCAGTGTTAACTTAAATAAGAGCAATTACAGAGGTATGAAGAAAGAATTGTCTAAAGCTGGCTTGGAAAATAGAATAAGTGGAAAGGTAGTGGATGAGCAATGGCAGGCATTTAAGCAGATACTTCATAACACTCAGCAAAATTTATTCTAGTCAAAAAGAAAGAATCGATTAGGAGGATGAACCTCCCGTGGTTAACAAAGGCAGTCAAGGAGAGTATCCAATCAAAAAGTAAAGCATCCAGAGCAGGAAAACCTAGTGGTAGGCAAGGGGATTAGGAGGTTTTCAGGATTCCGCAGAGGCAAATAAAGAGGGAGAAAATTGCTTTAATATTCCCAAGAAATATGAAAATAGCTTCTGCAAGTATATATAAAAAAGAGTAGTTAAAGTAAGTATCGGATCCTTGAAGCATGCAATTAGGGAATTAATAATTGGAACAGGGAAATGGCAGGTATCTTAAATTAATATTTTGCATCAATCTTTACTGTGGAGGACACTATGAACATCCTAAAGAAAACAAATAAGTAAGGTGCTAATAGGAGGAAACATTGTATAACAGGCACCATTATGACAGACAAAGTATTTGACAAACTATCGGGACTAAAATCATGGGATGACCATGTCCTGAGACAGGCTAGCCACAGGTTTCTCAGCTCTAAGAATGCACCATAGTTCTCCCTGGAGCTTGAGCTGCCCCAGCCAAAGGCATCTCCTGTACACATGGACATCCAGATTACTAGGACAGTCTTTGTTGTAGAGAAAATTGTTGGAAAGTGAAACTTCCAGCTGTTGTAGCCATAAGAGAACCCGTATTGTTTTATCTGTATTTTAATTAAATTAGGCATGGGGGAATTCATTAATAATGGAGACAATTGACATGCATTGGAATGTAGAGCATGAGACTTTCATCAGGGATAAAAAAAGACTATTAGCTCTATCAAACTCATACTTCTTTCAAGCTAATACGCCATAGTAGATATTTTCTAATCAACCTGTTCAGACATGTTACACATTTTGGAGAAAGTGTGACTTAAAGACAGGTCTCCTAGCTCAGAAGTAGAGCCCTGGCATGCCATTGTATTCTAAATAAGACAATGAATGGTATTTAATCAGCTCTTCCATGTTAGCTTGGCTCAGTCATAGTACTAGCTTCTGAGTTAGTAGATAATGTGTTGAAACCCCACTGAGTATAGCGTAGGCTGACAGGTTTAGAGAGTCTGGTGAGAGGGTACATTATGACTGTGCAACCAGTATTAATGCATGAAGCTCTGACTAGCTTCAATAAAAATACACCTACACAATGGAAATAGCTCTTCCATGATCATTTGTTAACTATTTTTATTTGCCTGTGCCAGACATTTCTTTTCACAGTCATATCTGTGCAGATTTGACACCAAATTAAGTAGGTTGCATTTACTATCATGGTACAAAAATATAAAGGAGTCCCAAGCTGACCTTTCATATGGAATCCCTACAAGGCAAATACTGCTGCTGCAGGGATACTGCATTGTCAGAGTTTCTGTTTGTTAAAAGATCTACGAAAAGAAGTTCTACTGATTTATTGGTCGAATTTGCAACAGTTATACATCTTAAAGAGTTAATCATCTCTGTGGAATTCATTTTATATGCAAGTGGAATTGAAATAAGATGCTCCACTTATGTATGCACACTTGGTTATTTAATTAAATTACCCTCTTTAAAACTATGATCCTTATCGCTCACTGTATAAAGATATTTCCAAAAATGCAAAGTATATAGAAATTATACCTCTTCTACATTTCTACATGGTGTGCCAAAAGTACTGGTGTTGAGAATTTATTCAAAAACACATACTCAGCAGTACAGGAAATGCCTGCTAATTACTGTAACTGAGACATATCCTATTCTTTGTAGGGAAGCGTGGAATAGGCCAGGCCTTAATACACAATTGCCATCAATGCCAATCCATTTGAATAGTAGTGGCATGATCCAAGAGATGCAAATTACATAATGTCAGTTCTTCCTTTCCCTCACACAGAGATGGAACACTTAACAAATAGCAACCCAATCAGAACTTTCAAGATTCATCTGGCTAATGTTGGTAGAATCAAGCGGTTGGGTGAAAATGCAACATCTATCACTGGGTCACCTATTTACAAGATATATTAATGAGGAAAGAAGGAAAGAAAATGTGAATTTAGATACTGCCTTCCGAAGTGCTTTGTTGAGAATGAGTTACTTTGGCTGTACTTATATTGTCATTAGGTAGATAAATTACGGCTGCCAAATAAGCAAAGTCACCAGTTAGTCCTTTTAGTACCATTGGTTAAGGAGCAAATTCTGTCCAGAATATTTGAGCCTCTCTGTTCCTCCCTGTATATGGGTAGTGACCACTTTGTCCATCTGAAGAAGCAATTTGGATTTCAACTTTAACTAACGTCTTAACAGGAGGAATAGGACAGCAAAAATCTATATGGAAAAAATAAAATGCAAGTCAAAAGAAAGATGCAGAGTTTTACAAAAAAAAACAAAAGCAGAAATGCTTACAAAGTTCTTTTGAGGAGTGATTAGGTCGCACATCCTCCAATTTTTTATGCTTTAAAGTTGCAGAAAAAATCATGCAGTAGTAGTTTGTAGATTGGTAATCAAACTTCCTAGTACAATTTGGTTCTTGTCTTGGCAATGAGAATGCAGGCTAAATGCACCTTGATGATTCTCAGTTACATCTTTGAACTTGGAGACCTTATCTGTGTGATGGTTGCAACAGGTAAGGGGCCTGGTTTGGTGCTAAGGGCAAATTTATACATTTCAACCTCCTGGATGTCTACTGTGTAATGCACAAATTTCTAAGAAAATAAAGGATTTAGATTCTTTAAGTTAATGCATCAAATAACACATCATTATTTTGGCTGAAGTTTATTACCAAATAAGACAACGAGTCAAGAAATGAGCTTGCATTGCGTTTAATATATAAACAATGTTCCGTATCCATAAGATGTGCTATAGTAAACCCAGCGACCAAAAATGCATTTTCAAACAGACTTACAAAATCATATCAGACCAAACACACAAATATATTACAAAAAAAACATGAAGAGGAGTAGGTTTTTGAGCATCTCGAGTCTGTTCCAAATAGTTCATCGGTAATTTTGCTCTGCATACTTGTGTCCCATTATACCTTTACTTAACAAAAATCAATCTCTAATTATAATCAACTAGCACCAACTGCTGTTTGCAGAACAGAATTCCAAACTTCTATGATCTTTTGCATTAAGAAGTGATTTTTACTTTTACTCCTGAAATTCTTACACTGGTTATAATTTTTAAACTGTCCTCCTCTTGTCCTGGACTCCTTAACCAGTGGAAATAGTTTTTCATTATCTACCTTATCCGTTCCCCTTAATCTCAGAAAACATCAACCAAATCATCCCCTAACATTGTAATGTGCAAAAACATGCCTAGTTTATGTGATCTTTTCTCTTAATTTAATCCTTGGGATCCCATTGTCAGTCTAGCAAACCTGTGCTGTATTCTCTCTCAAGCCCAAAGATTGTTCCTACAATGTGATGCTTGGATCTGTTCACATGATTACACATTTGGTCTAACTGGATCTTTGTATAGCTACAGTGTACCCTCTACACCCTTGTATTCCTTCAGTTGTATATTAGGGTGTATATTGGGGTTTTTGATTCCCTATAGATTGCTTTCATCCAAACTTTCGGTGGGGATGACAAGATAAACAAGCAATGTCGGGATACCCATACACTGTCAGTGCAATGTGTGTGTTCATGTTTATGGGAATGCCCCATATTCCTCACCCTCTCTACACAAGATTCACCTCACACACATTATCTCTTATGGAGCACACAAATATTGTACCCTCACTCACTCTCTTTAATATACCCATGTTAGTTTTTTTAGGCGATGGCCTTGTGGTATTATCACTGGACTATTAGTCTAGGGACCCGGATAATGTTCTGGAGACCCAGGTTCAAATCCTGCCATGGCTGATGGTAGAATTTGAATTCAATAAAAGACTGGAATTAAGAATCTAATGATGACTGTGAATCCATTGTCGATTGTCAGGAAAAACCCACCTGGTTCACTAATGTCCTTTAGGGTAGGAAAACTGCCATCCTTACCTGGTCTGGTCTACATGTGACTCCAGACCCACAGCAATGTGGTTGACTCTTAACTGCCCTCTGGGCAATTAGGGATGGGCAATAAATGCTGCCTAGCCAGCGATGCCCTCATCCCATCAATGAATAATAATAAAGAAGTAAATTATCAGAGAATTGCAGTTTTATTAAAACCAGTGCCAGTATAAAGTACTATCCCATACATTTACCCTGATTCCATTTGCTGAACACTGAGTTTTGACCGAATAATCTCAACAGGCTCAGTGACAGGCTTGAATTCTATTGAACATTTCAAATCCTAGTCAAATCTGTAACAATCTCCATTAGCAAATTATGTCCATCTGCTTGAAATATTACAGATTACAGAAAGATGTTCAAATACAAATAGCATTTTCAGTTGAGACAAACAGAAGTCAACTTCTGAGGCTCTCTGTCAGAACAGTCGGCTACGGCCTGCTCCTCGGCCTCTACCTCTGGATACTTTAAAAGAGTCATTTTTATGAGATTTTTTGTGCCGTTCAACTTTAATCCAATCTCCTTCATTAGTTTTGCAGTGCCTCTCTTTACCTGTATCTTTTGCACTTTTACTACCTGCACCTTGCATGTCTGAGACTGCACTAATATCTGTCTCTAAATGTTGCTGAAATTGCTTTTGTGGGTTTCTTTCAGGGCCCCATGACTTAGCATGGTGAGAACGGCTGGATTGCGTATACCGCTTTTCTGATGATTGATATCCAGAGTTATGTCTCAGAGGTGTGCTTTTGCTTCTCTCCCTACCATATTCCTTACTCATGTGCCTATTTCCACTACCACGCACGAATACTGGGCTAACTACTTTTTTATTAATGTGGTTAAATCCCTCAGAAGTGGCTGTTTTATTAAACAAGAAGTCATTGGAATCATTGCTCTGGTAGCCGCTGCTTTGTCTACTGGTATCTCTCTCCAAGATGCTGTTTGAGGTTGTGCTTGACAGGCTGCTTCCTTCAGAGCTGAGGTGGACAGTAGAAATACGACTGCATAATACTGGCATTGTAGGTAATGGGCTGGAGTTTTGTCTGGATTGAGTCAGAGGAGTAGTGATGCGGCATCTGCTGGGGCTCTGCATACGTCTTACAACTGCTGCATAAGTATCTTGACTAGCAAATAAATTAAACAATTGAGATTGCGTAATGGAACTGGAAGTGTTTTGGTTAGGAGGTAAAATGGCAGAATATTGTGATGAGTCGCCTGGAGATATTTTGCGCAATTTTAATGTATCAAACCATTGTTGACGAACATCTGGAATACAAAACATGTGCAAAAGGTGTTGTTAATAGAGCATCTGAAATGGATAATTTTAAAGATAGTGTCTTTGCAAGTGAAATCATTTCTGTTTATTACTTGCTTATCAAGTCCATGAGTTCATAATGGTGACTTTGACTTTAAACAGTCATAGTAAGATAATCAAGAAATAGCAGTGCATGTATTTGACTATATATTCACTTTTTATAATCCCTATCGTCGTAATTGGTATCTACCTGTATTTGATCAAAAGCTCCTGGAGCAAGTGATCAATAGATTGACTGAAGAAAGAATTTTAACATTACCTCATTAATGTTTCATTGCTGAGGAGAATCTGTTTTGAACAGTACATTTGTATAAAATAAACTGAAACATTTTAAAATAAAGATTAAACCATGGTGGCTTCTGTAAATTTCTTTTCTCATTTTTATAGAGTTTAATAATTTATATTCTAGATTTTGAACAACTGTACACAGTATAATAAGATTCCTAAAACAACAATGTCCCATTACTTGACATAAGAATAAAAAAATGATGTGTACAAAAAGTTGTGCTATCCCGAGTAGATTAACAGTCTAGTTTTAAGGAAATTCATGTAAATTCTGCAGAGGTGACATTACATTAAAGGCATTTTACACTTTGATAAAGTTGTTTTGATTTCTGCCATAATTTGTCAACACTATAATGCATGGGCAAATAATTTTCATAACACCTTACTTAACATGATTATAAACCTGTAATGTGCACTGAAGATTAATCTCCAGGAATAATTTTTCATGACAAGAGAAACTGAATAAAATTTACTGCATATAAAAACCCATGGGACTGCCTTCTAGTAATGTGTAATATCTAGAATTCTGCATACAGATTTAAAGGACGGAAAGCGGCATTTCTGTCACATAGTGCTTAGGAGTTCTGAGAACTTATATCGAATTAAATCAGATACACAACTGTAGTAGCAAATGAAAATTTTAAAAGAAATTATAAATGATACAACAACAAACTTAAAGTAAAAACAAAAATACACTGGAAAAATTCAGCTTTTCCCATGCAAAGAAACTTTTCTTCTGTGCTCCTCATAGTACTAATTTAGCCAATGAGGGATTTTTATGACATGTATAAATCACATACATGATTAATTTTTTCCTATTAGTCCTTTCAAGCACATTGGATCTACAGACCAGCAAATAGCTAATGAAATTCAATGCTTTCTGGTGCTTAAGCTAAACTACAATTCTCTGTATGTAAAACTAGGCAGTGGCTCAGGGAATTTTTTCATTGATTTTCTAATCATCCAACACAACTTTTCCTTATTTAACGAGGACCTAGTTGCATCAGGTGCAGTTTAGAAAAATTGCATGAAGAGTTTTAAAATTAATTTTTAGGACGTGAGCATTGCTTGAAGGGCAAAATTTATTTCCCAACCCTTACAGCCATGGAGAAAGACATCAACAGGTAATGTGTGGCTTGGAGAGGAACATGTATCTACTATCCTTGTCCTTCTAGATGGAAGAAACTATAGGGTTGGAAGGTGCTATCACAGAAAGTTTGGCCAGATGTTGTAGTACCCCTACTCTATTTTTTTTATGTTGTTACATATTGTTGGCAGATTGGCAAAGAAACCATTACAGGTATTGAGACTTATGGAGAAGAATCAGGAGACCTCCCAAAGAAATTCCTAGGATGATCTTGCCTCCAACGTAAGGTCAGAAGAGGAAATGTTCACTGATGTTTGCACAACATTCAGCACCATTTGCAATTACTTAGACATTAAAAGCAGCTTTTGTTCATTTGCAGCAAAACCAGGACAATGCTCAGGTTTGGGCTAGTAAGTGGCAAGCTACATTTTCACTACCAAGAAATGGACATTTCTTAGAAGAGAGAATCCAGCTATCTCACTCACTTTGATATTTAATTGCATTACAATCACCGATTTCTCCACTATCAACATTCTGGTGGTTATCACTGACCAGAAACAGAACTGAACCAGCCACATGGATATTACAGCTGGTTGGACATTGGAAATTCTCAGGCAAATAACTCCTGAAGTGTATCCACCTCCTACAAGGCACAAAGCAGTAATGTGATGGAATATTCCTCACTTGCTTGAATGAGTGAAGGTCAAAGAACACCCATGAAGTTCAACATTATGCAGGACAAAGCAGCCTCCTTGATTGGCACCTCATTCACTATTTTTAACACTTACTCCGTCCACTGCTAATGCACAGTGGCAGCAGTATACACTATTTACAACAAGCACTGCAGCAACTCACCCAGGCTCCTTCAACAGCACCTTCCAATTCCACATTCTGTGCCATCTAGAAGGATAAGGGCAGCAGATATATGGGAACATCATCACCTGCTAGTTCCCCTCCAAGCCATACACCATCCTGACTTGGAACTATATTAACGTTCCTTCACTTCACTGGGTTAAAATATAAGAACTCCCATCCTCACAGCAATGTGAGTGTACCTACACCAAATGACTGCAGTAGTTCAAGACAACAACTTGCTATCAACTTCTCAAGGGCATTTAAGGATGGGCAATAAATGCTGGCAAGCTCGTGACACTCACAGACCATGAACAAATGAAATAAAAGGGATGTAAGCATTAACTATAGGAGTTCCAGAACCTAATTTATCCCATATGCAGGAAGGTTTTCCAGCCTAGTTTCGTTTTGAGTAAGTGTTGTCAAAAAAAAAGACTATAATACTGTTGGATTTTCTCCACTTCTGGAAAGTACAATTTAATAGGTTTAATAAATGACTTACTTGACTGGCATTTGCTCTGATACTTGTTTTCTGCATTTGTTGGCATGGCTTGGATGACTAGCACTACTTCCTTCATTTCAGTGTTGGCAGCATTCAGTGTGATAGTGTGGTTGTGCTTAGTTGTTTTTGGAATTTTGACATCATTCTGTTGAATAATTTACAACAGAAAACTTTATAGACATCTTAGAGATTCTGGCAGTGTATTTTAACATTTACTTTAACATCTTTTCTTATATATTTAAGCCCAATGATAAACATTTCCCACAGTCCTGTGAGGTAAAGTCCCACTGGCACCACTCTCATAATACCTTGCCCAGGAAGACGGTTTTATACATTAGGTGAAAATCTGGAATCTGGACTGGATATCCGACGATAGTGAGGGGGAGGGAGAGGATGCAGGCAAGAGGGAAATTCAGTCTAGCGTGATACTACTTTTGTCTAGTATTTGCATATGTGCATTTTCCACCACAAGTGCTTCACTTGTTATCAACTATCAAAGCTCAACTTAACGTAAGAACTAGGAGCAGGAGTAGGCCATACAGCCCCTCGAGTCTGCCCCACCATTCAATAAGATCATGGCTGATCTTTTTGAGACTCAGTTCCACTTACCCGCCCACGCACCATATCCCTTAATTCCCTTACTGTTCAAAAATTTATCGAGCCTTGCCTTAAACACATTCAGCGAGGTAGCTTCAACCGCTTCACTGGGCAGGGAATTCCACAGATTCACAACCCTTTGGGTGAAGAAGTTTCTCCTGACCTCAGTCCTACATCTGCTTCCCTTTATTTTGAGGCTATGCCCTCTAGTCCTCGTTTCACTTGCCAGTGGAAACAACCTCCCTGCCTCCACCTTATCTATTCCCTTCATAATCTTATATGTTTCTATATGATCTCCCCTCATTCTTCTGAATTCCAATGAGTATAATCCCAGCCTACTCAGTCTGTCCTCATAATCCAACCCTCTCAACTCTGGAATCAACTGAGTGAATCTCCTCTGCACCCCCTCCTGTGCTAGGTTATCCCTCCTCAAGTAAGGAGACCAAAACTGCACACAGTACTCCAGGTGTGGCCTCACCAGGACCCTATACAGCTGCAGCATAGCCTCCCTGTTTTTAAACTCCATCCCTCTAGCAATGACAGACAAAATTCCATCTGCCTTTTTAATTACCTGCTGCACCTGCAATCCTACTTTTAGCGATTCATGCACAAGGACACCCAAGTCTCTCTGCACAGCAGCATGCTGCAATTTTTTACCGTTTAAACATAGTCCATTTTGCTGTTATTTCTACCAAAATGGATGACCTCACACCTATCAACATTGTACTCCATCTGCCAGACCTTTGTCCACTCACCTAGATTATCTATATCCCTCTGTAGATTTGCAGTGTCTTCTGCACACTTTGCTCTACCACTCACCTTTGTGTCATCAGCAAATTTTGACACACCACACATAGTCCCCAACTCCAAACTTAGGGGTCAAACTTATTCCTAATTGCTCATACAATAAAGACTTACTTACATATTGTGCACTCTCCAACTGTGGCATTAGGGGACATTAATTTCTTCTGCTAAGTAATTATGCATTTGCTTTAGGTTGAACAGGCTCAAATTCTATTTGCATAACCAGAAGACAAGTGATCCAGGCAAACAGTGTTTAAAATAAGGTATTTGAGGACTGCTGAAGTCATGATGTGGTCAATGTTAACCCAGGATTTTGAGTCTTTTGTTGATGTTTACAAATTCATCTACCTGTAGGACTGGAGAAAAACGAGAAAAACCTACAGATACTTCAAACTGATCCAAAGAAAAGGGAAACAACTGAAAAAGAAAAATAATCTAGCATACGTTAGCCAAGGTGTATAAAATCGAGTAGATCACCCATTATTTGATTAAATAATGGGCGGGCTGAAAAGACCAAATGGTCTACTCCTCCCAATTTGTGTGTTTATGTTCATAATTGATCATTTTCTCATCAGATTGCTTGGGAGTTGAATGGCAGCTTGCACGGTGATGTGTCACGGAACAATGAACTACTGTGTCACAAAAGGGAATGGCCCTCCTGAATATGGAGCATTCTGGCTAGGGGAAGATATGTTTGATGAAAACATCATATTCCAGATGACAGAAGATCTTACGTTAAATGTGGAGGTTGGTTGGGTACAAGGTAAGTACAATTATAACTGGGAGACTGGGAAGGAATGAGTACATAAGCACAGGAAACAGGACAGACCTGGTGTTATTCATAGAAGCCCTACAGTGTGGAAACAGGACATTCAGCCCATCGAGTCCACACCGGCCTTCCAAAGAGTATCCCAACAAGACCCAACACCCTACCCTATCCCTGTAACCCCACATTTCCCATGGCTAATCCACTGAGCCTGCACGTCCCTGAACACTATGGATAATTTAGCTTGGCCAATCCACCTGTGGCAGAAAACCGGAGCACCTGAAGGGAACCCACGCACAGACAGGGAGAATGCGTAAACTCCACACAGACAGTTGCCCAATAGTGGAATCGAACCCAGGTCACTGGCACTGAGACAGCAGTGCAAACCACTAAACCACTGTTCCACCCTATAATGCATGTTTATCATAATGCATGGGAATCCAGGAATGACAGAGGGAGGATGTTTTGGAAACACTGGTATGGAGGTATGAAGCTCAGAGCTGATGTTGCACGAAAAACTGAGTATGTTCTGTTTTCATGTCAGTTTGGAATATGTTTCAATGCAGAAATCCTTTATCAATATTGCAGATCGCATACAGCAATTTTTGATGAAAAGTGGAGGCCAGTTAACTCCATTGTCTAGATGACTATCATGTGGATCAAATTAATGCCATCAGCACAGGACCCTCTTGTGGTGCAGTGGTAAATGTCCCTACCTCTGGACTGGGTGGCACGCAAGTCCCACCTGGTCAAGAGGTGTGTAATAACAGTAGAAAAATAGGATTCAATCACCATTCCATTGAGACAGACTTGGACTGCATCCTCACCCTGCTCATAGCAAAAAAAATCACCGTACTTTGCTGTAGTTCAGCGAATAATCACAAAGGGCCTGCATTTGAGCTCACAACGCAAGAGGAAGAAGAAAAGATAAAAAGCAATTTAAAATCTATTAGATTTGAGTCAGATAGAAAAAGGGAATGAAACACTGTTGAAATTTGACCACACCAAATATTGAAGACTTGAACTTGTACAAATAATAGCACAGGATTAATGTGGAATCAGAAAAAAACAAAATACACATTGCGTGTTTTTCAGGCAGAGGTAACTTCAATTTTACGATTAAATAAGCTGTATATTTTAGTTTCTGTTACACTACTTTTACTCTCACATTACCCAGCTCATATTTCTGTATCTACTTAATACGAACACAAGGTCTTACCTATGGGAGGGAAAGAAAATTGGAGAACTCAACTTGAACCGCTTCTATGTACATCCCAGCAGTTAGTTTTGGAATTGCACTAGTGACTGTGCGAAATTGGTTTGTCAGCCACTTTGGCAGCAGAAACTAATAACATGGGATTGGCGGGAGGGCTAGAATAGCCTAAGAGTCATTTTAAAAGATGGTAGCTGGGAGAATGAAATTTTTTGAGGGCTGCACCAAGTCACTTCAGAATTAATCTCTTCAGGATTCTCAAGTCAGTATAACTCAATCTGAAATTTCACACGGAACATATGTGGCTCTTATAAGCATTTTAAAAGAGAACAAACTGCTTACTTTCAAGGCTTACCTCATAATTAACAATACATTCAACAATCTGGTTCTCAGTAATTCCCACAATCCACTTCTCCATTAAGTAGGGAGGCTGTGAAAATAGAATATAATCAAGTCCAAGATTTCAAGAACGTGAATTATAATATAATTATTGTCCATTTAAGGGTCTCATCCAGCTGCCACAGGTACTTAATCTTACTAAGTGGCCAGCTCAACAATTTTCATTATACAGGCTGGGAAGGTTCCTCCTGAGCTGGATGCTGCACACATTTGATCCCCCACTCCTCTCTCGCCCATTCCCAAACACATCCAATCTACCACAGCTCACCTCCTCATAACATGATTGCAGTATCAGCAATGACAACTGCTCCTACTTGGTGCTACCAGTCCTTCGAGAACGGCCAGCCTCTTATTGACCTGCAGCTCTCTGAGGCAGATCTTCCTGTCCCTGAGGAGTGGAAATCCTGCCTCCACCCTATTAATCGCAGTTAAGTGACTGCAGAGCAGCCATTCTTGCCTGCTCATCCCCATTCTGTGACTTTTTAGTTTGGATGGAGGGGAAACTGTTTGCATGTGAAATAACGCCATGGAGGCCGGTATCCTGTCACCAAGTCATCCTTTAGTTACACATTGAGAGTTCTTGACAATGATACAGCTCCCTCAGAGCCGGCTCTCAGAGTGAACAGAACCCCTGACACTCCTGCTCTTATCTGTCAGCCAGAGATCCCTGATTGGACCAGATTAACAGCACCAATCAGGGAACTCATATTCTATGAGGTCTAACTGGCTGACCTGGTTACAACCACTACAGCTTGTCACTTCATATAATCCAGCCAAGGATCTCCGGTTCTGATTACTATTTGGAGCTTACTATCTAGAAGTCAGTTAGCTCAGTTGGCTGGACAGCTGGTTTGTGATGCAGAAGGATACTAACAGCACAAGTTTCATTCCTGTACTGCCTGAGGTCACTACTTTTCAATATCTCCCTTTGCCTAAGGCACGGTGACTTTCAGGTTAAAGCACGAGCATTTGCCCCTCTCCCTTTAATAAGACAGCTGCCCTATGGTCCTCTGGGCCTATGGCAAGTTTATTTTTAATTTCTAGAAACTACCGTTAAGTAAATGTGCATGTATATTTACTGAGGACAAAATGCTGTTGACTGTGATGTCCCTGAACCCCAGTGGACAATGGCCACTTTGGTAAGATACTGGACAGTAAGTGGCTGCCAGTGGAGATGTCCATTCATATAACATGTGCTTTAAGGTTATGGAGCCTGCTACTCAACTTTCAGCAAATATAAACATAAAAAGAATGAACTCCTTCAGCACAAAGGTGATCAAAATTGACAAGAACTGTTCTAAAAAAACAAGTTTTATATCATGACATTATATTTAAAAAGAAATTAAAATGAAATTTCCCCGTCTCGTGTTTCTTCATTTCTAGCCTGGACAGAATGATCTGGAACACAATCGCTTCCCAGGTCCTATGCGGATTAGAATATGTATGGGTGGTTTATGACAGTTACATCTAGACCAGAGAGGCTAATTAACATTCCCATGGGTTTAATATGAACAGTTATCTACGTGGCCTGAAGTAATTATGTGTGATTTTCTATTTTCGAGCTGAAAAGAGAAATACTCCAGTGTTACTGCAAGCCTCCTTTCCTTTGGAAAGTGGATAGCTGATGATTGTGTTTTCTTGATAGTCATTATTATCATTCTGTTTGCTACTCTTCGTCTGTCTACAAACTGCAACTGTCACATCAGTGACTATCCTCAGTGATTAACGACTGCAATGCACTATTTCTCATTGTCCTCTTCAACCCATCTACCCAGTGATCAATGTAGTCAACTCGACCACTTTTCCTCAGTCAGTTCTTTTGTATTGTCCACCTCCATGGAATGGCTCTTATTTGGTGTTGTTCCCAGCTGTTAGAGAGTTGTCCATCTCAAAAGGTGTTTGATAAGGAACTGATGGCTATGTAATAAGATAAGAACACATGGTGCTGTATTTTATTATGAGCTTCGATAGAGGTTTGGTTGACTAATAGAAGACAGATCATTGAAATGTGGTGTTATCTTAGGTTTTTTTCCTTCTCTCAGCCCTTTCCTGCCATTTTCTGATCCTCAATTCCCATATTATTATTTTCCTTTCTTACCTTGCTCCTAACAGATAGAAAACAGAGGGTTTGGGATAAGGAGGGTATTTTCAGGATGGCAGCCTATAATTAGTGGAGTTCCACAGGGATTACTGCCAGGGCCACAATTATCTACAGCATAGATTAATTATTTAGACGAGTAAAGTGAATGTCAAGTAGGCAGATGACACAGAAGTAGGCAGCAAAGCAAGTAGTGAGGATAACTCAAAGAGTTTGCAAAGGGATGTAGACAGATTAAGTGAATAGGAAAAAACTTGGATGGAACATAATGTGGAAATCTTTCTTATATGGAGGAGGATTGCAGAAAGGACTGTATTGAATAAGAAGTAGTTTATTGCAATATTAGCAACTAGTTATAGCTTGCATTGATATGACAGACATCATGATAGAGAATACGATGCGTTAACGGAGAACACTCACCAATATCTTCTCAACTGTAAGTTGGGATGGGCAATAAATGCTGGCCTAACTAGCACTGTACACATTCCATGCATTAATTTTTTTAAAAGTGAATTGTTGGCACCGTGTTTGACCTCAGACCGTGGTTTAAAGATTTAGACAGAAGTTTTGAGAGGACTTTTTCAAACAATGGGTGATTTGGATATGGAAATTCTCTGCCACAAGGAGTAGTTCAAAGAAAGTCCATATATTCTTTTCAAACACAAAACAGCTGTCATAAGAACATGGAGACAAAACAGAAAGTGGGATTAAAACAATGGTGGTTTATGTGAAGATGGACCCTTGGGAGGTCTTGAAGAATCAAATTGTTTCCGTCTATAACATAAGTCTGGATTTTGCAGTGAGGAGTGATGTAACAGATTTTGTTGGTCACCTCATTTACAGTTGCCCACAGATTTTGAGCAGGTGTGTTGATGACCCATTCATACAGTGTTGCAAAGTTCGTATAGTACTTGTGGATTGGAAGGCAGGACGTTAGAATTTGTTTGTAAAATGATAGGGGGGAGAGTGCACGTGCTTTTTAAAAGATGTGTTTTTTTAAACTTGAAGATTAAAAAAATGTCTGCAGGCAACAGCAGATGCACAGTGAGATCTTGAGATTGAAAGATTGTATCAAAAGCAGGCAAAGCAGCATTTTTACCAAGACATAAATAGTATCAGAGATAAAAGGTACTGCAGATGCTGGAGAATCCGAGATAACAAGCATGGGGCTGGATGAACACAGCAGGCCAAGCAGCATCATAGGAGCAGGAAAACTTGATGTTTCGGGCCTAGACCCTTCA
>JAHRHZ010000144.1:40668485-40682645 GCA_024137785.1 Ginglymostoma cirratum
TTTCTGATGAAGGGTTTAGGCCCGAAACATCAAGTTTTCCTGCTCCTATGATGCTGCTTGGCCTGCTGTGTTCATCCAGCCCCATGCATTTTACCAAGACAACAAGTTTTTGAATTTAGCCAATTAATTTGAATCTGCCCTAGATATTAAAACTCAATTAAATACAAATCTGATGGTTTTGACAACCTTGGACCAATCCTATTATAATAAATTAATAGGTCATCAAGGGTATAAAAGAAGAGGGCATTTGAAAATTGGAGTGAAAGCACACTGTCCTCTGTTAAGAGAACAACTCTCAACAGCCAACAACTCGAAAGAAAGAGAAAAATCACTGGCTCTTACAGAAATCTTTGAGATCTCAGAATAAACTCCAGCTAAGTAAAGGTACTATGGCACTCTTAGCTAATATTCCTGACACAAGAATTCAACAGAGAAAGGCATTCCTGAATGGAAAACAGTGGAGAAGACAAAGAATATTGTGGAAGACTTATCCTGGCTGTAGTTTTGAGAGACCAGGTTTTAATTTATTTTTCCTTATTGTTTTGGTTGATATAAGTGGTACTTCTATCTATTGGAACAGCATACTATTAGAATTTTGTTTTATTCGGGAATAGTTAGTAGTTAATGGGGAATTCTTTGGTTTGTTAATAGTTCTGTTAATTTGTTCACTGTCAAGTTACATAAATAAATTGTTACTTGTTGTTTATAGAGTGAGTAACAGTGATTTCTTTCATTTAACCTCCCCTCCGTGACAATAGTATGTGTTTGGAGGTACGGAGCCATCTGCCTAACTTTCAACAAAGGTATATATACAAAGAATAGGTAGCTCGGTTGCCTAGGTCAATGTTGTAATTCTATGAAATTTCCCCACATCCCTGACTGCTTCTGAGACACCCAACTCTGGATGTGTGTTCCACTGTGTGGTGGGGGTACCTATAGTTCCCACCGATAATGGTGGTAATATAGAGCTGCTGGATTGGCAATTGGATCAGCAGGTAGCTCACAAACAATGGTTTTTTTTCACAAGATTAGAGTAGAAGTCATGCCTTAAAACAATTAACGCCATTCCCAGTGTTAAATTGCTGAGAGGCAGCTGTAGGGATCATGGGTGTGAGCCCCCTTATCCTTTTAACTGGGTATGGGGTGAGGGGTGGGCGCTAGGCCCTGTGGTGTCCCATAAAATCCAGTCCCATGTCATGTGTTAAACAAGGAGTTAGGTAGTTGAAGAAAGTGATATGAGAGATTTGGAAACGAAGGAGCCACATGAAATGAGGGCTGTTGCTGTCATGGAGATAGTCACTGACATAAATAGGTTGGATTAAGGTAGAAACTGTATGAAATTTCCACTATGGTGCACAAGTGACATTATGCCACATTACTACTGTAAGAAAGACTCTCGATTTACATTCTCAGTTACTTCATCGTGAATGAATTATCCTCAGATTGCTTTTGTTTTGTAGGGATGCAAGACAATAAAATGAGATGAATTTTATCTGTTCTTTGTGATGCCGTTTGAGAAAAACACATCGATCAGGACATCAGGTGAACTTTCTTGTCCTTTGGATTATCTAAAGGAATTTTTTCAGATGGACAGCAAGGGTCTTGAGTATCTGTTGGAGTGGGGCTTGCACTCTCAGTCTTCAGATTCAGAGGCTAGGTTGTTACTACTGAGACAATCAGATACAATGTAACGTAAAATAAAATTTTACATCTTTAGAATTAATTGTGTGGCACAATTAAATAGAGAAATCATTGTTCTGAAATACTAAAGCTTGGGAGCTGACATACCAAAAAGGACTAAATGCAAGCCATTTATTCCTTCATTTTTATTTCCAACAATAATTTACAATTCTACCATAAAGCTATGGAGAGTATGGGTCCAAAACAATTGCAGGAAATTCTAATTCTTGTAAATTAGACTCCACTGTGCTGACAACATGACACCATTTTAATTCAGAAAAATGCTTAAATACTTTTACTCAAATGCTGAATATGAAATACATTTAACAAAATGATCTGCACAAACATCTGTACCTTAGTTATTTTAATTATATCTGTGTCTTGTCGATTAGCATTGAAAGTTACATCCTTGATGTAGGTCATCGCAACACTGTCACCATCCACTTCCACATACATTTTCCATTTAGAATCCTGACAAGAGCAAAAACAAGTTGTAACATGGTTTACATGAGTATGTCATCCCATCAAAGAGAAGCTTTACATCTATTTTACTGTCAGATTTTGACATATATAAATGCCAACTGTATCTTCTTTCAAAAGTATGTTGACAAGCAACATTAGAACTGAAACCAGGTAACAGATCTTGGTCAGATAGGGTTGGCCTGGCATTAAATTCAAAAACATCTCTCGTCATACATAAATGCTCAAACACTTCAAAGCTGAAACAATTATTTTTGTTTACTGTTAGATTAACCTTCTAAATATTTCTATATTTCGAAGTTCTTTTCGATTTAACCAAATTTATATTGCTATATATTATAAACATGAATTTTGTTTATTGAATAAAGATATTGTTAATCCTTCCTGGTTTATAAAAATGAGACATTAATGGTTACACAGAGGAGTGTGCCTTAATTGTTACAAATTTCTTACCAATGGACACAGTGCATTACAAATATAATTTCACAATATCTTTTTTATAATGGTTAGGACTGTATAAGGAATAATACTTGAAATGATTTTATTTATTTTAATTAATTTTGCACAAGTGGAAATCTACAAAATATTATTCACCATGGGAAAGGTGATTCAACAGCACAACCTAGAGGCTGCGATAGACATACAATAATGTTGTGCTAAAAATACACCAGGGATTAGCTCTTTGCAGAGAGATGTATAAATTGATTATATTGTCTAAATAAAAATGTTTACCATTGATATACATTCTCCTAATTGTGCTAACCTTCCTCATGAATTAACTTGTCACACTTGCATTACATTTGCTTTCAATCGGTTGAGAAACTGCTTAAAGGTACTTAAATCTAGCAATATTAACAATATATTTATAAATATTAAGTGACCAGCTGAGCAATGCAATAGTCATTCTTATATTTCCTAATAGATTGAATTTTCCCCTCACAAAAGCTAGCAAAAGGAAACAGTTAATCAGAAACAGAAGTCAAAACTAGTTTAGAAATCAATCTTTCTCTAGATGTTACAATACAGAAATAAATGAGATTCCAGGGTAATTCAGAAAACATATATCAATATGTGGCTTTGATCACAGTAACTCATATGTTTACGCAAAATGTTTCCTTCCTGTGCAGGTTGTGGTGTCTAGTGTTCAGATTTAGCTCCACTGATGCTATTAATCTTCTACAATCTCACCAAATTACCTCCTAACACATACAAAACCAGATTTTGGGTCTTGGTGGGTTATTTGGCAGTGAAAGTGTCGTAACCTGGTTTAATCCTGATGCCAACAAATATAGACAATAGAAATGATCAGAAATGGAGTGCCTGGCTGATTTTCTTACCTTCTGAAATCAGGGCGCACTGAGGTCATTTGTGAGACCCTGACGTCATTCTGTGATCAGCAATCTGCACAGACCAGGAATCCAAACTTGGATTCTCTCCGATCTCGAAGGTCGAGTACCATATCAAGTAATTGAGTTACTCACTAAGAGGAAGTAACGGTTTTTTGGTGCACACTTTATTTTCCTTACAAATGGTTATGTAACTAGCCACTAATATCTGTTATTTCAAACAGCTGACATAAGTATGACTGGCCATAGTATTTCATTTTGTGCTGTAAGATTCTGTGATTTGCATTTTTCTTGATTATTCCTATGACTAGCATAAAACAATACAGAGACAATATTTGCAACAGCCTTGCATCTGAGAAATCCTTTTTCATTTCCACAATACTAGTTGTATAAAAAAAAATTCTTCTTCATTTTCTTGCACGTCAAACATTTCTAATTTTTAATGCAAAATCAAGAATGTTTCTCTTTCCCACAAAACTAAAACGATTGTTGGAAACAGAATTGACTTTTTTTTAATCTCTGACTTGATACATTTTAACATGAGCCCACATCGAGGTATTTTTCCCTGCGCGCGCATTGGTTAAGTCAAAAAATGGAATTACAAATGCATTTGTGGACAAAAGGGCACAAATGTTTCCCTTTCAATGCTTATTCATGATGTACATAGGAATTGCATTCTCTGTAAGACAGGCATGACAAGGTGACATGTCCTTTGTTAGCACCAGATGATTTCAGTTTGTTCGCTGTTGGCAGCACTGTGTGGATTGTGTAAGTGGACCTCTTGGTTCCCTTCCTCCTCCTTCCCAGAAAAGTTGTGCAAATCTGTCTGATGACTTTCACCCTTGGTGGGAAAAAATACACAGGGGCAGGCTGAAGTAGAAATTACACGGAATAAATTTTAAAAAAACACACACAAAAACTATGTAACTCGTAAGAGAATATTTTTCTGCATCCATTTCTCTCTGTCAACTACTCAAAGTCCATTACACCAAAATGTACACACCTCACTAATAGTAAAATCTGATATATAAATCACATCATTGTGACAAGTTTTTGTGATATACAAGCCATGTTTGCAACTTATTATTGCAAAACAATATTTCCTGGCTAACCACACCCCCAAAACTTTCAACAATTCGCTGAATTTTATGCCATAGAAGCAATGATTTTTAGGAATCATGCTTCTCATCCTTTTTCTCCATCTCCCAGGGCATATCATTTTCTACATTGATTTCTATCAGTCCTACATGTGGAAGCTTTACTTCTTGATTTACAAGATGTATGTGCCTGCAGCAATAAAGTTTGACATCTTGTAGAGATTTGTGAAATCATCACTTTGTTGGCAATGAAATGACACCAAGGTGACGCGTCTCTGAAGCACAGTTATGGGTGTCTGCCGTATGCTGTATCACATCGCACAGTGAATTTCTAGTGCCAACCAAATAAAAGAAAAATCTTATGTTTACATAGTTTTTTTTGTCCGACCAAGTATTTCATAACAGTTTATAACTAGCACTTTTGAAAGTACTTTGAACTGTGGTCATTGTTTTAATGAAGGAAATGCAACAGCCGAGTTGTACACATCCCAAAAACAGCAATATGATAAGCAATAACAACCAGAAAAGATGTTGTTTCATAATAATAATTGAAAGACAAATTTGGTGAGGACACTGGGGATGATTCTACCTTCTTCTCTGAAACAATACCATAGGATCTTTTACATCCACGTGGGTAGGTAGATGGGGCTGGGTTTAAAGTCTTATTTGAAAAATGGCACCTTTGTCAGTCAGCATTCCCTCAGTACTACACATCAGTATCAGCGTAGATTTCCGTGCTCAAGCCCTGGGGAGGAACTTTAGCACAGAACCTTGTGACTCAGAGACAAAAGTTCTACCAACTGAGCCAGGGCTGATGTGAACTACTGCCTCCATAATGGAAAAATGTAAAAAGAGGGACCGTTCAGGATATGATACAGTCCTATTATTGTACAACTATGCAGTTAATTTCTGCCCTCACCTCAGAAAAAAAGTTTCAACCAGCAGTGGCTTCTATTGTTACATTCAATTCGTTCCATTAAAGAAAAATGGAAATATAAGAATAGCAGCAGGCCATTCAGCCCATGGAGGGTTTCCCATTATTAAATTAACTGGCTGAGTGGGCACCATGGTCAGCATAGTCCAGTTTGGGCCCAAGGGCCTGTTTCCATTCTGTATTACTCTATGACTCTAAATTAGGTAATGGTTGATCTTGACCTCTGTTCCATTTACCCCTCATCTTCCACACCCTTTAATAACCTTATTCTAGAAAACGTCAATTCACCCAGCATACACTGTCTTTTGTGAAGAATTTCAGTTTTCCAAAACCCCTCTGCTCTGTAGCTTAAGAACTCCCCTTTTGCTCTGGACTTTCCCTCAAGAAGAAACAGTTTCTTTCAAGACATTTCATCGAATAGTTGTATCATTTTAAATACCCTGATTAAAGCATCCATTGACTTCCTACGCTCAATAGAATACAACTCAAGTTTATCCATCCATGGAATTTAAAGAATTAGAACCTAGCTCCATTTTCTGAAGAAGGGTCCCGACCCAAAACGTCAACTTTCCTGCTCCTCTGACGCTGCCTGGTCTGCTGTGTTCCTCCAGCTCCGCACCGTGTTATGTCCATTCTAGTGAATCTGTGCTTTAGCTCTTCTAAAGCCACAGGCCTTTTCTTGAGATGATCCACAGCCATTCGTATTTGCCTCATGGCAATCATCCATAAAGCAGAAGCCTCGGAACAGGTATCTCTTTCTCACATTGTAATTAGGAAACAATGCATGAGATAGGGAGGAGAGATCCACAAGGTAATCAAAAGGATTTAAGACCTCTCCACTTTACTGCAAGATATCAACTTACTCAGATCAATTTTTATGTCCAAAGATTACTGTGCAAGAAAAAAACTTATTACATAGAAACATAGCGTGACAATTTTATGTAGCAAATGTTTGTGTATCTATCTAAATCTAGCCATGCTTGAAATGGATCGCAATTAATAATCAAACTTCATTTTTAAAGATTCTCATTTAGAAAGCTAAAGGTTCTCTGGAAGTTCTGAAATGAAACTTTAGAAAGTGCCAATATTAACTGACAGTATCTGACAAACATCTAAGCCTAGCAACATTTTTACTTTGCATCATTATCTTAGTCTACAGATCAGCAAATGTCATTGTGGTTGGTTTTAAGTGGAAATGAGGCCTGAGATCAGATAAGTATCTGTTAATCTGTGTTACTCCATTCTGTTTACAATGTCATTGCCTACTGTTCCAACATCCCTTGGGACAATTGTAAATAAAAAAAGAATCTACAGGAAGCTGCTCACATAGAACTACACAAGTGGACCTCACTAGCATGTAGGGGTTACCACTAGGTCTTGAACAGAGGATTTTTTTTAATCGCCTCAGGAGAAACAATGTCCCATAATGATGTACAGAACTATTACTGCACTAATGAAGAATCATACATAATTCAGCACCTTTCACTTGGCACCACTGTGATATACTCATTAGCACAGACACACAGTGGAAGTCAGATGGTGTCCATGCAATTGCAGGCATTATTTGCCGTGCAGCTGCTTTCATGACATTGCCAGTATATAAAAACATGACGCCAGTTTGTTTTATTTAGTGCTAAACCTTCTAGTTTGTAAAAACAAGCCTGACACCAACCTGACATGAGCAAGTGAAAATAATTAGCTCTCATTTTCTCAGCCTCCTATTTCCTCCTCCCTGCTGCGTTCTCTTCCCACTAAACCACCACATGTCATTGGAAATAGGAGGCAATTAGTGGGCTCATTTCAGCCCCACAACTGCAGCAAAAAGAAAGTATTTATGATGGCACAATGAACAGCTGAAAGATTAAATAACATTTGCCTTTTGAAAAGAAAATGACTTCTGACTAAATGGGGCATTTTTGATTATATTCAACCAGCCTCAGCGCAGCAGTTTTAAATGGGGCCTGCCTATGTGATATAGGATCCTTAAAGGACTCAAAATGAGTCATTTACAGCTAAAAGCATGAAAATAAAATGCAACTTGAGGAAGCAATTTGGTGTTTCACTGTATATTAGAGCATACAAATACAATGAAAATTGTGTTTTTAAAATTTAAACTAACATTTACAAAGCTATTGAAAAAATATCATAACAAGTATAGCCAAAAGGACAGCATATCACCATTAGCTTTTAATGCTGCTTTCTGTTGTATTAGGAACAACAATGCAAGCTTAACAGAAGGCGGCAGAAAATGGAATTATTTATTGAAAATGCACTGAACAGTTTTAGAATTGAGCAGTGCTTATTATCTCAGAAAATCACACATAAATAATCATCTCTATAGAATATAAAGTTATTGACCTTAAAAAGTTATGAAAGATCAGCTGTTAAACAAATCAATAATTTCACAATAATTCATTGTCCTAAAATTTGTGATACAGTTTCTCTGACAGTGAGTAAGAATTTCAAGAGCAGTTTGAATTTTCAGGAGTTCCCAGCAGTTGATGAAACCTTCACAAATTAAACAATACCTATCAAATAAACCACAAGAACCAAAGGTCTGAAAAAAAACTAAACGCATTCTTGATGAAGGATATGTTTTGCAGATTGGGTTTGGAACACTCTTGGAAAATGTAGAGAAATCTCTATACTGTATCACACTTATAATAGATTTCAATCATTGAGTATAATAATGTATAAGAAATACTTAATTGCCCAGTGCTAACTAGCTTCATTTCAACATGCATAATGTACACAATACCAGTAAAAGAATATTTATAAATCAATACTTATATAATTGAGGATATATTGAAAGTTTGAGTTCTACATTGTAACCACATCTCCTTTGTATCCTATCAAGTAGGATAAAAGAGACCTAAAACACAAGGCAACAAATCTCCTGCACATTATCTTTGTGAAACACGAAATACACCCTACAACACATATGAAACATTCACCACACCTCTACCAAACCACAGACCATAAAACGTTCACCACAGCACAAAAGTAACAACCACTACCAGACCACAGAGCGCGTGATAGCCTCTTCCAAAACACAAAACGATTTCCTCCAAACCACAGAACTAACACTTGCTGCCGAACAACAGAATTAACAGCCTCCAACAAACCACGGAAATAGCAACGTACTTCACCAAACTACAGATCATGCAGCCATGTTTACTGAAATAAAGATCATGGAATGTCCTCAGTTAAACTGTATAAGATATCAACCCTACGCAACTATACAACTTACAATCTCTTCTATTAAACTACTGAACACAGAGTCTGCTTCACCAAACTGTAGACCACCACCTTCAAATACCAAACGGTAACACTATTGAGACTGCTCCTTATCCTGACTTTTTAAATAAGATTTTCTGCTTGGAAGTGTGAATTTGGGAAAGGGGAAACGCTGAAGCAGAACACCCATAATATATCAATGATGTATTGCTTGGTTTTTGACAGTGATGGGGAAGCAGGAAGGTTGCATTGTTGGCAAGTTGCTGTTTTGATTTTGCAATTGATTGATAACTTGTGTTTCTGATCTTCTTTGGATCCAATTATTGATATAGAATTTACAGCATTAAAATGGGCTACATAATCTGATTATTTATACTATTGTTTACGCTTTATATAAACCTTCTGCTACTTAACCCAATTAGTACAAATTTTTAAAATCATTTCTCCCTCTAGCAGCAAACTAACCACATCTTGTGGTAGAGATAGTAGGAACTGCCGATGCTGGAGAATCTGAGATGACAAGGCGTAGAGCTGGATGAACATAGCAGGCCAAGCAGCATTAGAGGAGCAGGAAAGCTGATGTTTCAGGTCTAGACCCTTCTTCACCTTGTGGTAGACTTCCACATTCTAACATTCCTCTGGGTAAAAAGACTCCTCCTAAATTCCCTCTTGGATTTATTAATGATTCACTTATAGTTATGACTCCTAATTTAGATATTACTGAAAGCAAAAATGTCTTCTGTGCACCCAATTATGAATTCTCCTCATGATCCTTAAGATCTTTATCAGTTCACTCCCTCAACCTCTCTTTTCTAGACACAAAGACTTAAATACCCATGGTTATTCAGAAACAACAGATTAGCCTGTATCCTCTCAGTTCTAGAATCAAACTAGTAATTTTTGTCTACATCATCTCCAATGTTTCTATATTCCTTCTATAAAGTGGAGATAAGTAGTGTTTGCAGTATTCCACATCTGGGTTAACCAAGGTTATATTCAAATTTAATCAAACTTCCTGGCATTATACCTCCGGAAATGAACCCCGGTGCTTTGTTTCTTTTATGGTCTGATTAATCAGCACCACTGCATTTAGTGAATTGTGCATCTGGACCCTGTTTCCTTTCCCTATCTATACAGTCATGTTAAAATGATTATGTGGACTCTGTATTCTTCTTACCAAAGATACCACTTTCCATTTATCCATACATATGTTCATTTGCCAATTACATGTCTGTTCTCTAAGATTATTAACATCCTTCTATATTTTGTTGCAGCCACCTCTGCATTAACACCACCCAGTTTGATGTTGCCATATGTTTTGAAATTACACCTCCAATTCTTAAGCCTAAATTGCTCACTTCATTGCATCTTTTAAAGGCCTGAATATCTGTCTTCAATGCCTAATCTATGATTTCTATTAGTAACCAGGTTGCTAATAGATGTACGTTTTGTCTCCAGCAGGGATTTTTTTAGCTGATGTGGCAGTGCTTATACTATTTTTTGTAAGATAGAAAACTGGGTATGGGTGTCATGGTCATAGAGTCATAGAGGTCTACAGCACAGAAAAAGGCATCTTGGCTCATCGAGTCTTTGCCAGTCAGAAAATAACCACTTAACTTTTCATTTTTCAGCACTTGGCCCATTGCCTTCTATGCCTTGGCATCACAAGTGCACAGCTAAATACTTCTTAAATGTTATGACTGTTTCTGCCATGAACACCCTCACACATAGTGAGTTCCAGGTTCCCATCACACACTGAGTGAAAAATGTTTACATCCCCTCTGAACCTCTTGCCCCTTACCTTTTCTCCCCATCTACCCCTGCCTCTGCCCCTATAATTTCACCTATCTCAATCAGGTCCCTCCTCAGTCTCCTCTACTCCAAAGAAAACTACTCAAGTTTATCCAATCTCTCCTTATTACTAAAACTCTTGAGGCCAGGTAATATCCTGGTAAATTTCCTTTGTGCCGTCTCAAGTTCAATCACATCCCTCCCATAATATGGATTCCAGAATTGAACACAATACTCTAGCTGTAGCCTAACCAGTATTTGACACAGTTCCCACATATCACCACTGCTCTTAAACTCTCTGCCTCAGCCAATAAACGCAAGTATCCCATATGTCGTCTTATTACGTGAGGGAGGTATTGAGGAAAGCAACAGATATTTATTACAACCAGCTATATATACAGGAAACTTATTAACTGGCACCTGCGGGACCATGAGCATTCTGGTTCATCAAATATTCCGGATAATCAATAGGTACACATAACCACTGTGTACCCTGACTATGCGAAGATTCAAGACATCAACATCCTTCAAAAGATCTCTGTAAAAACATCAACACAACTCCTACAATCAATGTAAAAACACACAGTAAGTAATAAAAACATAATTCGGGGGGGTGTGCTCATCACTGTTATACCTTATTTAGATTTAGAGTTTATTGTCACGTTTATGCAAGAACAGAATGCAGGAGTACAGTGAAAAGTTTTCAATGTCGCCACACACAGCGCCATTTTAGGTACAAGTACAATTTATAGCATAAATACTCCGATAATGTTGATCCTGCTTTTTGTGCACATTCTTTGCAGATGTAACCTTGCATTTCTCACTCTGTTCTATCACCCTATGATCTTTGTATGGTATGATGTGCCTGTACTGCACACAAAACAGAACTTTTCACTGTACTTAGATTAATGTGACAATAATAATTCAAATCAAAATATCGAGGCAGATCGCGGTACCTGAGGTGTATAAGTTTTGCTGGCTTATTAAGAGCTCCTGTTGATAAGGTGCTAGTTAAAACAAAGTTTGCTATACATATGTTACATTCCCAGGCACTTAGGTCTCTCAGATAAATTTAAGCTATGAGGTTATAAAGAACAGAATTCTTCCAGTAGCATGTCTTGATGCAAGTGATCCAAGGTACAATGGAATCTGCAACATTTATACCTTCAGGTCACGCACAGTAATGATAACATGAACATGTCTTTAAACACATACTGACAGGTTGAGTGCAATCTTTCCAAGCCCCAATGGTGTGAGCTATAGCAAGAAATTGGGGAAAATCAGATGAGCTGTTGAGTGAGGCCAATTGCAATATTGAGACTAAAATGTTGTCTTTTTCATTCAAGTCCTGGATGTCAAAATGAAATGCTCACCAGTGAGCAATGAGACCCCTATTAACAGGGTTTAATGCACTTCATTATCCTCACTACTACCGACTGTCACCTCTTTAATATGCAGGCTCCCATTCTCTCACCCTCTGGAAAGAAACTAAACCGCGAGAATTCCCAACATGAAAATCTGAGTGGTACCTGGTGATCTCAGCTTGCCACCTGCTTCTCCAAACTTCCATCTTGGACGCTGGGACCAACATCTCGGCGCACACTCCAGGGCAGCAGCTGAATGCACTTTATATGCTCACTTTATCGTCATGGCCCATTTCCAACCCACTTCAAAGATGCTTTTGTAGTTTAATGTAACTGTAATGTTGCTGCAAGGACATTTTGCATGCAGGGACAAGCACCAAGCTTACAGACTGGACCAGTAAGCAACTCAGGGTTGCTTGCTTGTTCCTTTAGCATCCACTCACATTGCACCTATCTGAATACTCACAGGATCCTACCATCCATTGCCTTTTTGCACTTTTCCCCCTCAGCCAAAGTTTAAAGGCCCACAGTACTTCTCAACTGCCTTGCTTTTCAGTGCAGACAGAATGGCAGGCAGATTGGCATGATTGTCAGCAAAAGAACAGACAGTTTGATGTATGACACTGTCCTACTCAATGTCATACCCACAACATGTGCCATCAGCCAATGGAACAAACACATTGCATATGCTTCAAACGAATGGCCATGTCTCAGAGTCGAAGGGGAGTAGCCCTCAGTCAAGGCCAGGGGTTTGCTGTCAATCAGGATGCGCCGGTACAGTGATTCAAGAGCTTTCTCCAATATCAGTCCAGGGGCAGGGAACAGTCAGTCAGCCAGTCAGGCTGGTCGTAATAAGTTCCTCTCCTCATGAGGTGAGCCGAGGAGCATGCCACCATCTGTCTTGGTTCCTTCTGCACTGCTGTGTGCTGGTTTTTCCTGGAATGAGACAAATGGAGGGATTGAGTAAGATGAAAACACTTGGTAATTGTGCAAATGCTGGAAAGGTGGTGTCCCAAGTGAGTGAGTTGGAGATGCGGAGGCCATGAAAAGTTGGTTGTCTGGGGGTGAGGTAGCATAGGTGAGAGCGAGTGAGGATAGATGTTGGATGCACCTGTATAAGTGGGAGAACATCAGCAGGAGGTGGATGCAGTAAGAGTGATGCAGCGTCTGTGAGGTGGCAACAAGAAGACAGCGGCACTTATCCGGGGAGTGGAGGTCAATGACTTCCCTGCAGCATTGCTAAGCATTCCTCCAGATGCTTATGGTCACTGTGAACCAGACTGCAAACCCAGACCAGGTTAGCAGGGTGTGGCATCATTGTCTCATCTGCCAGTCCTGGGGTAACAGGATGATCTTCCTCTGTACCACCCTGTCCATGAGGACATCCAGCTCCCTGTTGCAAAGTGACACACCAAATTCCTTTTATCTGCTACGACAAATTTCACAAACTGTGCAGGGCACCTCTGGGTTGTCATCACTTGACTGGATGCAAAATGGCCTTTTAAAGATGGCATCGATGCCAATAATCCTGTGTTGTCCCAAAAGAGACGAATATTTATGCCTATAGTGAATAGAAGCATCTAGTTAGCACTGGATGAATGGGCATCATTGAGATGTGGTACCTAGTTAATGAAGCAAATTTGGAACAATAGCACAAGAAAACTCATGATGCCTCATTGAGAGAAGCCCTCCACGAAACTCGATGAAAATAATAATTTGCCAATTTCTGGCCCGTTTGCCCATCATGTCTGCACAGATCAAAAACAATTATCTAATTATTCTAATTCCATTTTCCAGCACTTGGCCTGTAGCCTTGCATGCCTTTGCATCATAAATGTGCATCTAAATACTTGTTAAATGTTATTAGGGTTTCTGCTTCTACCATCCTTACAGCTAGTGAGTTCCAGGTTCCCACCACCCACTGGGTGGAAAAGATTTTCCTCACATCTCCTCTAAACCTTCTGCTCCTCACCATAAATCTATGTCCCATAGTCATTGATCCTTCCATCAAGGGCAAAAGTATTTTTCTATCTACCCTCATAATTTTATACATCACAATCAGGTCCCCTCTCAATCTCCTCCTTTCTAATAAAAACGATACTAGTTTGTCCAGAGATAGCAGGAACTGCAGATGCTGGAGAGTCTGAGATAACAAGGTGTAGAGCTGGATGAACACAGCAGGCCAAGCAGCATCAGAGGAGCAGGAAGGCTGACGTTTCGGGCCTAGACCA
>JAHRHZ010000144.1:40697386-40780230 GCA_024137785.1 Ginglymostoma cirratum
ATCTCGGATTCTCCAGCATCTGCAGTACCTTTTATCTCTGAATTATGGATTTGGTGATGTGTAATAAGACAGACTTGATCAGGGAATTTAAGCTGAAGGAACCCCTCGGGGGGGCAGTGACCATAATATGATACAATTCATCCTGCAATTTGAGAGGGAGAATCTGGAATCAGATGAAATGATATTACAATTGAGGAGAAGTAACTACAAAGATTTGAGGGAGGAGCTGGCCAAAGTTGATTGGAAGGGGATCCCAGCAGGAAGATAGTGGAGCAATGGTGGGGGTTTCTGGGGGTAATTTGAGAGGCACAGCAGAAATTCATCCCAAGGAACAAATAACATACTAAGGAGAAGTATGGCTGACAAGGGAAGTCTGGGACATCGGAAAAGCAAAATATAAGCTTACAATATAGTGAAGATTGGTGGGAACCCTTTAAAAGCCAGCAGAGGACAACCAAAAGAACAATAAAGGGAGAGATGATAAAATATGTGTACAAACTACCAAATAATATAAAAAAAGATTCCAAGAGTTCTTTAGATATGTAAAAGGTAAGAGACAGACAAGGGTGGACATTGGACACTGGAAAATGAGGCAAGAAAAGTACTAATGGGGAACAAAGAAATGGCAGAAGTACTGAATAAGTACTTTGCATCAGTCTTCATTGTGGAAGACACCAGTCGCACACCAGAACTTCAAGAGAGTCAGGAGGCAGGAGTGAGTGTAGTGGTCATCACAAAGGACAAAATTTTGAAAGGTCTTAAGGCGGATAGATCACCCAGGCAAGATGGGCTACGCCCCAGTGTTCTAAAGGAGATAGTGGAGTTATTAATGGTGATATTTCAGGAATCACTGGAGTAAGGGAAGGTCCCAGGGGACTGGAAAATGGCAGATATAACACCCTGGTTTAAGAAGGGAGGGAGGCAGAAGACAGGAAACTATAGACCAGTCACTGGTAAGATTTTAGAGTCTATTATAATAGATGAGATTGCAGAGTACATGAAAATGCATGGTAAAAAAGGGCTGAGTCAGCACTGCTTGGTCAAGAGGAGGTCATGCCTGACAAATCTGCTAGTATTCTTTGAGGAATTAATGAGCGAGTTAGACAAAGGAGAGCCAGTGGACATGATCCATTTGGATTTGCAGAGGGCCTTCGCCAAGATGCTGCATAGGAGGCTGCTAAATAAGATAAGAGTGCTTGGTGTTAGGGGCAAGGTACTGGCATGGGTAGACGATTGGCTGACTAGCAGAAAGCAGAGAATGTGGATAAAGGGGTCTTTTTCAGGATGGCAGCTGGTGACTAGTGTTGGGTCTGTGTTGGATCACAATATTCCCAATATATATTAAGAATCTGGCCAAATGGGCATTGTTGCTAAGTTTGCAAATTACACAAAGATAGGTGGAGGGACAGGTAGTGTTGAGGAGGTGGGGAGGCTACAGAAGGACTTGGACATGCTAGGAGAGTGGGCAAAGAAGTGGCAGATGGAATACAATGTGGAAAAGTGTGAGTGTATGCACTTTGGTAGGAAGAATAGAGGCATAGATTATTTTCTAATTGGGGAAAGGCTTCAGAAATCTGAAGCACAAAGAGACTTAGGAGTCCTTGTTCAGGATTTCCATAAGTTTAACATGTCGGTGCAGTTGGCAGTTAGGATGTCTAATCCAGCGTCAGCATTCATTTTGAGAGGGCTAGAATACAACAGCAGAGATGTACTGCTGAGGCTGTGTAAGGCTCTGGTCAGATGGCACGTAATCTTATGAGCACTTTTGGCCCCATATCTAAGGAAGATGCGAAGGCCTTCAAGGGAGCTCAAAGGAAGCTTACAAGAATGATCCTGGGATGAAGGGCTTGTCATATGAGGAGTGGTTGAAGATTTTGGGTCTGTACTCGATTGAGTTTAGAAGGTTGAGGGGATGTCTCCCAGATACTTGCAGAATACTGAGAGGCCTGGAAAGAGTGAATGTGAAGAAGATATTTCCATTAATAAAAGTAAGTATCTTCTTCCAAGGATCTTTTAGCTTCAATTTCATTTACATACAAACCATTGACTATTGCTATACATGTTACATACATAGATTAAGTCAGGACCAGCTGACACAGGGAATAACTGAACCATGGCAAAGAGATATTGCATGGCTGCCAGTTACAGCCTACAATTCTATATCACAAAGCAGTATATTCAACTTATTTCATTGTTTGCTGGTTTTGTGGTCAGGTTCATTGGGTGCTATACAAATCTTAAACCACAGACTCTACTTATATGTTCCCTTATAGATCTGACCCACACGATCAAGTAATCAACATAACTCTGTACAAAACATGAAAACCTTCACAGTTTTGAGCTAATAATTCAAAATATATCTATAGCTTATCAGCAGGTGTTTAATGGATCTATAGCATACATGTTGTGATATGGCTTCTGCCAATCTTTTGCATGTGACATTTTCTTATTAATATTTTAAAAATAATACAGAGCTGTATTTTAAGATAAAGAAAACGAAAGGAATCACAAATGGTCCAGAATGCATCATGACCAATGAAGCTCCAGGCACAAAATTGGTAAAGCCTGCAAAAAATACAATACATATGCTGTGCTTGAAAATAACACTACTTTTCTTTGCCTACCTTGATTAAGGGAGGAAAGTGAAATAGATTCAAGTAGTCAAGGGTCAGTTTTTCAATTTCAGTCTGAAAGAGAGCACAGATGGGTCTGTTAACAGCAGGAAATCTCTTCCATCTTTTCAACAACTTTCACCTACATGTTAACAGTCAACATGTCAATTTACTAGAAAATATTTTATATGTAGTTCAAACAGTTTTGACTACTACAGCTTCTTATCCTTCAGAAATGAATGTTTCTTTTTAAAGCTATTTTAATCATTTTATTTTTATATAATGATACATAAGGATAGGATTAGGTTATTCAGTCTATCCCCTTATCCCGTCAGAGAATCCATAAATACCTGTAGCATAACATTTCATTCATTCTGCATCTTGGTATTAATGCATTTCCCCTGAATTCCAAATTGCAATGAATTTTCTCTTAACGTATGTTTGGAAACCTATTCTCCCTCTGTTGTTATCAAAGATTTTTTTTGCAGTGTGAGGGGTATAACCAGAAACTGAAACACCAACATTCAGTTTTTTCAGAGAATTGCACAACTAAACATTCCACACAGGAATTGAGTTTTTGCAGAATATTTTAGGGAATTATTAAGTAAACTGAAATGTTAAGAAGAAAGATTAAAAGACAAGGATAGGATAACTGCATGTTTAGAAAAGAACGGCAAAATTAGGCATTTATGAAAAGGAAACGGTGTTTGACAAAGTTGTTGGTGTTTTTGTGAACATTTTACTCATTTCATAGACAAA
Organism: Ginglymostoma cirratum; assembly: GCA_024137785.1. Lineage (NCBI taxonomy): Eukaryota > Metazoa > Chordata > Chondrichthyes > Orectolobiformes > Ginglymostomatidae > Ginglymostoma > Ginglymostoma cirratum. The sequence continues at coordinate 40,700,758 of JAHRHZ010000144.1, forward strand.
AGAAAACCAGTGACTGTAGTGTACTTGGATTTTTAGAAGGACTTTAAGTTCCTAAAGGGGAGGCTAGTAAACAAATTTGGAGTGCATTTGATGGGGGTCTGGGGGGGCGGTGGTAATATGGGTTGAGAAATGATTAATAAACAGAAATCCAAGATTAAGAATAAATAGATCATTCTCAGAATAGCAAGCTACTATTTGTGGGGTACTGCAAGCATCAGTGCTAGGTCCACAAATGTCAAAATCTGCATAAATTACATGGATGTGGCAACTGTTTATAGTTTTTTCCCCAAACTTTCTGATGACACCAAACTGTTGGGAATCTTAAATTATGAGGCGGGTGCAAGAAGACATCACAAAGGCCAGAACATGGCAGCTGGTAAATAATGTAAATAAATGTGAAATAGTTCTCTTTGGCAGAACAAACTGCAAAGCAGAATATTTAGTAAATTGAGAGGGGTTGGGAAGTATGTGTGTCCAAAGAATTGTCCATAGGTCACATCACTAAAGGCTAGCATTCAGTTGCAGCAATCAATTAGAAAGCGGAATGGAATACTGGCATTCATTTCAAGGGAATAAGTGTACAGAAAATGTCTTGCTACAGCTATGTGGAGCCTTGGTGGGATTTCATCTGAAGTACTGGGTACAGCTCTGGTCTCCTTATCCAAGGAAGGATGTTCTTGTCAAAGAGAGAGCGCAATGGAGGCTCACCAGATTATTCCCCGTGGTGGCAGGATTGTTTTATTAGGAGAAATTGAGAAAACTGCGTCTGCGTTCTCCAGAATTTTACAGAATGAGAGGAGATCTCATTGAAATTTACAAAGTTTTTTTACAGGGCATGACAAGGTTGAAACAGATGAGATGTTTTCCCTGGCTGGCAACTCACAATCACAACAGAAGTAGTAGTCCACTTAAGACCGAGATGAAGAGGAATTTTTTTTCACTCAAGATGACGTTGAATCTATGGAATACTCAACTCTAGAGGCTTTGGAATCTCAATAACTGAGCTGGTTTAGGATAGAAATTGTTAGGTTTCTAGAAACTAATGACATTAAGGGATATGGGGAATGGGAGTAGGGAGGGAAAATGACAAATCCAAAAAGGCAGGGCAGGCTGAATACACTGAAAGGGCTATTCAAATACCCTTGTTCCTCTAATAAAGCATGGATGTTGGAAATGCGAAATACAAATAGAAAATACTGAAGTACTCAGTGCCGACATTAGGTATCAAAGAGAAAAAAAACCCTTCTAATTCTTGGCCTCCATCATCTGGGGAGGGCAGATATTCACCAGTTTAATATGTCTACAGTTCAAGATTCTGAACCATCACCTATATAGTTTTTTTGCTTGAAACACTTGTCATACAACATCTGATCTTTCTTATTTTAATACCTTTAAATGAATGATATGTCCTTTGGATTGTATTCCCATGTCTTTCATATCTTGCTCTGCTAGCAAAAGTAACCTTCGTCCAGTGATGTGATGATTTTTAAACAATTCAGCATAACCTTTCTCGCAACAATCTGTGTCACCTACGATCACAAAAATCACAAAACTATATACCATCAGCAAAATTAACCGAAACTCCAATGAGTAATGCAAAGAGATAACAACTTTCATTACCTTTATCTAATAGTTGTTGTATCCAAAAATACTGCACAAAAGAAATAAAATGGATACAATTAGAATATAGGACAGGAGAAACATAAGTTCTAATTTAGTATACCACTGTCCTGCATCTCCAAGTACTGGTGAGCATAGACAAATATCCAATGTTAATGCCAACTAAAGAGATGTGCCATGGAAAAAAAAACATTTTTTGGAAAGTTAAGAAACATAGAATTCCTACCATGTAGAAAGAGACCATTCAGCCCATTGAGTCCACACTGACCCTCTGAAGAGCGTCCCACCAAGACCTATCCCTGTGCAGTATCCCTACATATACAGTGGGTAATCTACCCAGCCTACACAGTCCTGAAACACTACGGATAACTTTAGTATGGCCAATCCATTTAACCTTCACATCTTTGGATATAATATGGTCAATTTTACATATCTTCTTTGCCAAAACAAATATTTAAACCTTGTTATGATAACTGGATTAGTTAGGAATATAATTTATCTGTTAATCTTAATCTTACTGTTAATCTTTGTCGTATTTTATTCAATTTAACTGTTATAATACATCAAAGCTTTAATTTGCAATATCGGCAACCATATGCTTACCACATCTTCTTCTGTCCAAGAATATATATCCAAGGATGGCAGCAACTGCACCACAAAAGCAAAGTATAGATATTACAATGTGATCATGTTCAAAGAGATAAAATGGTAACAAATGAGAATTTACAGGTGAAACAAAATTAAGGACATGATTTTTTAATAGTAATCTATGGAACTAGGCTATTTATTACCTTTGTTGAAAAAATGAGTCCCATGCATATGTATCTCTGATTATTGCCTGTCATAACAACCTTGTTTTCAAAAATAAACTATGTTGGCATATGAAAAAGATGTTGTGCTGGGACCTCAAATAAATTAGAATGGGCTATCAAACCTTCACATATCTGCCTCACCATCATAACCTTGCTCAGCTTTTAAAGTGCTAGTCAGTTCTCACATCTTAATTGAGAAGAATTTTGAGTTTCCTACATCTGCTGAGTAAATCACTGCAGTAGTTTGAAATTCTAATTTAGTCATTGGGATGGAATTTCATGGTATTGATGTTCATTTCAATATCACAGTTGGTAACTACTTTGTAAAACATTCTTATGAAAAGCACTGCTTTTTAAAAAAATCATGATTGTAGTTCCTCCCTTTTGAGCTCTCATCATTCCACACCTTTTTATAACTTGGTGGCAACTGTTTAGGTTTGAAATCACACAATTGTTTCAACCCGGTTTTATCTTCAATAATAATAGGAATACACTGTACAATAATGCCAACATGGTTCTTTCAAATGTCTGGAGCAAAATGGCCTGATACAGAGAGATAATCCCTACAGCAGACTTGAAGAGTGCGCTAATGCAGACATTTGGTAGCTAGACATGAATGCCAGTCAGTACTGTAATTCTAACTTGGGCCCCAGATGCAGAACTCATACTATACTAAACCAGTTGCTGTACCACCTCAGATAATTACATCATAATATTTTCCAAACTGAAAAGTTGCTCATTCTTATGAACAGAAAGGTCTAATCACATTACCTAGAAATGATTAGAAATTCAAATGCCTGTTACAACTACAATGGGGTTTCACCAAAAACATGCAAGTAGGTGTTCTGGTTAGATAGCTTCAGTAAAGTATCTGGGGGCAATAATCCCTTTCATAATAACACCAGAATTTAAAAACGACATCATTTTATTTGTATTACATGGCACTACTTTTTAATCATAATTCATAAACATTATTCGATCATATAGTCTTCCTGTAGTGCACTTTCTTTAAAAGTTCACAGGTCTACTATCTTAACTCCATGATATCGATTGTCATTTATTGTATTTCCAAATTTTTAACTACATTTCTTAAAACTAAGAAAGGTATGACATTATTTAAATTTTAGCAATATTTAATGCCACATAAAATCCATATAACTCTGGTACTAAATATAGTACTATCACTTTAGTTAAATAAGTAAATAAGTAATGGGATGTCAGTTAGGATGCCTTGTTTGTGATGCACAGAGATGCCAGTAGTGTGAGTTCAATTCCTGCAGTTGTCATCTTAGCCATAGTGACCCTTGGGTCAAACCACCAGTCATCCTTGTGGTCTGGTAAGACTATGGCAACTTTACCTTGAAATAAGTAATTTAGCAATTTCTAGAACAAAACTTTTCTCAATGACAGAAAAATACTTCTAATAATCAATCCTGATATTGGAAAATGACGTGTGGAAAATATTATTTTCAGTGATTTTAATATTGTTAATATTTAGAAACTTGTCTGAACATTTTTCACCAACTAATTATTTTGTAAGGGTTTGAAAATGCATATAATTTCAATGCTTGGAACCACGGCAGTGAACAATTCCCAAATGCAAAGTCAAAAAAAGATAACAAGTATGATCAGTGTGGCACTTTGGTAACTTAACTTAATCCTTAATTAATCAACAGATATTTTGGTCACAGGAGATAATTAGGGAAAATACCTCTCCTTAATACACAATTGAGACTGACTTCCTAATTCAAGTGTCAAAACTGCAAGTGACTTACAGGGGCCAGCCTGAATATTGTGCTAGTGTTAAAGCCACCCTCTTGCCAAGCAGGTTTGTACAATTTGATTTATTCCTGTGTAAGAATGTTAGATATTATGGTGAGATTTATTTGAAATTATGGGACCTCTTGAAAGCTAACAAATGTAAGCATTGGTTTTCAATGTTTGTGGTTAAAATGAGAACACGTAAAAGCAGACTTCAGCTGATGCAGTCCCGCTGAACCAAGTACTTGCAATAATTTCTTCCTTATTTTAATTTGGGAAGTCGTGTTTTCGCGACGTGCATACTTCTAAAATATAAAAATGGACTTCCACATCTTAGCAGAAAAATTGATTTCTTTTTAACCCTGGGTGTGTGAAGGAAGCAGGGCAATATTGAGACTTGTTAACAAAAAATAGCAAAGGATAGGAAATATGTACTGATCATATTGTATTGATCGGTGTCATAAAGCATAGAAGTCTTGTACTATTACAACATGGTGCATGTCTTCATTGAAGGACAAAACTCTTTCAGCCACAATGCTTTGCATTGTAGGTTATGCTCTATAGTGAGATAGAAGTTAATACTTAATGTTAAATACTTAAATATCATTTATGTAAGTACAGGCAGCATCTTCTCTTCAATCTATCACTTCGTAATTCATCAAGATTTGCCTTTAAATTTGTCTCAAGTGTACTAATAACTTATAACCAATATAGAAACACTGAAGGCTTCTGAGGTAAGTCAAAATCCACTGAACCAAAGAGAGTTGTTTTGTGTTCTTGAGAAATTATAATATTAAAAGATTAGAGATATTATACGCTAAATAATAATAATAATGCACACAAATAACTGTATGTCTTACAACATATCTTCTGAATCCAAATTTTAATTTTGTTTGAATAAATGATGGGCAGATTTTGTGATCATTTCATTTGATAGCTTCTGTGAAAACTCCAACAGGCAGCAGCTTGGTCACAGTAATAAATATTCTTCCACCTTCCCAAAAATAAAATTAGAATGGTCTTTCTTTGCAATCCATAGTTAAAGTACTACGCTACTCAAGATGGAATTTAATAGCCCAAAATAAACAGCAGAAATTTATGTGGCAAGTTGAGGTAACTTTTACTTGGTTTCACCATGCTCAGCAGTGCAAAAAGAAGATAGGTTTGGTCAGTATTAAAAATCTTTGCCTGCTGTCCTCAAAACGTCACTCTGGTGATGGCTATTTGGAAATAATGAAGAGAATTCAGAAATGAATGGAAGCAGTAATAATGAGCTATACTAGGCAAATGGAATTATCAATCATTGCAAACACAGGAGCGCAGTATGAAAAATGCACTTAATATCGTTGATAAAATGCAACTATAACTCTATCCACACTCCAAAAATATTTCATTAACTGTGAATAAACAGGTTAGTGATGGAAAAAAACCCAATTTTTATCAGTTTTTTTAAAATCCTTCATGTTGTGGCATACATCTAAGGGGGACTCTAGTTATCCAGTTAATTGCATATATGTCTGTGTCCATATAATGGGTTTAGATATTTGGGATTCACCTGTTCTCTAACCCCACCAACTCTTCCCTGCCTCACCGCCAAAAACCATTACTTCCCCAGCTCTACAACCCTCCGCGATTCTGATTTCCTCCACTATGGCCTCTCCCACCATTTCCTGTGTAGGCCTTGACCACTGGCATTCTCTCCTAAACTTTTGCACCACTTCCTTTATGATCCTTAAAACACAGCTTTTGATTAAACTTTTAATCATCGGTCCAAATATTTCCTTCGGCCTAGTTGCACTTTTTGCTGGTTGTCCTTTTGTGAAGCATCTTGAGACGCTTTGCTACATTTAAGATGGCACATAGAAACAAGTTGTTTGAGGTTTGTCACGGTTAACGGTTAGAAGGAAGCCTCTTTCCGCAAGCAAAAGGCACTAAAACCAACTGGACTGCCAATTGCTAAAACTAACTCAGCAAAGGCCAGATGGTGAATGTGAAGATTCTGCTCAGAACAGGTCAGTGTTACATTAAGTAGCTAAGCTGAAATTAAACTTAAATATGGAAAAATTGATGTTTTCCACGCACTTATGATAAATATGCTATTTCCAGTAGGTGGCACTCTCATCTATGAAGTATTCCACACTGACCACCAATACTTAAGGGTCCATTTTTACTTAATTAATACTAAGATAACTATTATATTTTATTTTAGTCTTAAAACACTGGATAATGTAGTGATAAAAGTTGCAACTGAAATATTATCTCAATTTCAAATAGAAGTGTTCTGGGTGTTCATTAAAGACACTGTATATATAACACGGGTTTCATTTTTGTTGTTTGGTCCAAGTCACCATTATTTCTAATGCAAAAAAACCTGATGACTACAAGGGACAACACCAATTACAATCATTGAATATTAAAAATATTGATTTTTATTCAAGTTAGGTGTTTTGACACTGATTCTAACATGGAAAAACCTATATTCCCCCAATGTTTTTGCACACGTCTTAAGAGAAAGAACGAGGAGGAAATTTAAAACAATTCTGTTGTTAGCATGATTAGCTGCTGTAGAAGACAAGTTAACAGCAACAATTCTGTGCAAATAACCTATAGCAGAGCAAGTACTAGAAGACGTTTTTTTCATAAGAAAAATTATCCCCAAAATGGAGCAAGACTGTCTGTTAATCATTAGTCTGCTCAGTTATCAATTACATCAACCATTTAAGAATCTCAGAACACATATCCAAATACATTTGTTATTGATGCTTTCATTTTCATTTCAATGGATTTAAATTGGAAAACAATAATTAACTGTTAGCTACCTTGCATTTGCAAGAAAATACAACAGGTGAGATTTTTCTGAGTTTAAACTAGGAGGGGAAGATTTTCTGGAATCTATATGTTCAGGCTAAATTGGCACATTGATTGACTTAAGTAGACAGGAAGCAATATTTTGATTTCCGAATGGCAGGTTGAGATGCAGAGATAAAGTTAGTCATGCGTTTTTAAGTTTAAAAAGCATCCATGTTTTGGGATCCGAAACCTTATGTTAATGGAATGGAAATGCAACTAACTAATGAAAAAGTTGCAGCTGTGGTACAAACCACTCTGTTTGACCAGTAGGCTCTTCAATAAATTACATGTAGATGTAATGTTGAATTAGGTTTATTGTCACATGTACTCATATGAGAGCAGTGAAAAGTTTACAGAGTCGCCACTCACGGCACCATTTTAGAAACAAGATACCGACATACAAAATCTTAGGAATAAATTAGAAAAACAAAAGTAGTAAAATAAAAGTTCAGTATTACAGTCCTTCACACAAACTGTGCTGGACCTTGCCTCGTGACTGCACTGGGCCTTATCCCCAGACCGCGCCAAACTCAACCTGGGGCTGCCTGTTCTCGCTGCCACTGCAGATGCCGGAGACATCACTTCCACATCAAGCAGATGTTCACCTACACATCTGCTAATGTGGTATACTATATCCGCTGTTCCCGTTGTGGCCTCCCCTACATCGGGGAAATCAGGCAGAGGCTTGGGGACCACTTTGTGGAACACCTACGCTCGGTTCGCACTGAACAACTGCACTTCCCAGTCGCGAACAATTTCAACTGTCCCTCCCATTCCTTAGATGACATGTCCATCCTGGGCCTCCCGCAGTGCAACAACAATGCTACCCGAAGGTTGCAGAAACAGCACCTCATATTTCACTTGGGAATCCTGTAGCCCAATGGTATCAATGTGGAGATAACAAGGCGTAGAGCTGGATGAGCACAGCAGGCCAAGCAGCATTAGAGGAGCATGTGGTCTTCACAAGCTTCAAAATCTCCCCTCCCCCAACCACATCCCAAAACCAGCCCAGCTTGTCCCCGCCTCCCTAACCTGTCCTTCCTCCCACCTATCCCCACCTAGCACTTCAAGCCCCACCCCCATCTCCTACCTACTAGCCTCATCCTGCCTTTTTGACCTGTCCCTGGACTGACCTATTCCCTCCCTAACTCCCCACCTACACTCACCTTTACTGGCTCCATCCTCACCTCTTTGACCTGTCTGTCTCCTCTCCACCTATCCTCTCCTCTATCCATCTTCTATCTGCCTCCCCCTCTCTTACTATTTATTTCAGAATCCCCTTCCCCTCCCCATTTCTGAAGGAGGGTCTAGGCCCGAAAAGTCAGCCTTCCTGCTCCTCTGATGCTGTTTGGCCTGCTGTGTTCATCCAGCCCTGCACCTTGTTATCTCACTCTCCACCATGTTGGGTTTGCTTGCCCCACAGTGAGCACTGGGCTCATTCTCCTCTGCGCTTCACAAACTCCCTCTCCACCGAAGGTAAACAGATTAAAGTGAGAATAAAAAAAAAATGAGAGAAGGAAAAAAGAAGTAAAAGCAGACGAAGCCTGCTGAGCTGCTATGCCATCGCCATCTTCAGGCCAGAGCACTCTGATTGCTAATGAGAGATCCCAAGGTCATCCTGGCTTAACTTTTTCTTAAAATCGTAAATAGTAAACCAGTGCAAACTCCCGGCCTCGAGGTGAAGCCCAGCGTAGACTCATCTGATCCGTCTTCTTTATTTTCTTTCTCTGCTTCAGAAGGACTGTAACGCTGAACTTTTAACTTTGTTTCTTTATTTTTCTAATTTATACCTAAAATTTTGTACCTAAGATGGTGCCAGAAATGGCAGCTTTGTACTCTTTTCATTGTACTCCTGTACTTCAGTACGTGACAAAAAAACCTAATTCTAATGATGTTAGTTTACTCCACATTTCACCAATGAGAAGCTTTCCAGCTGCAAAATTGAATGTGCTTCGCATGCATATTACTGGCACTCCAAATTTTTGTTATAATCAGATGCCTAAAGGCAAAGCGAGAACGTGGAGTGGCGCACAATTCCCGTTCTGACTTGAGGAATGACATGTTGTCGACGAAGTCTCAGCGAGGTTAACTGAACTATTCTGTGGAATGCAAATATCATAAATTTGGGCAGGTTGTACTGTGCATCTGTAAACAGAAACAACCTTTCTTTTCAGTTAATTTAAGTGGGAGATCTGTTCAGATATTTTAAACATTGGAGATGTTAGAAGATTCAATATGCTTTTGATGATACTTTTGATTAGCCACATGTAGAGAGCAATGAAAGAACTATGAATGACAAAGAAGCCTGTGTTCATGTTACTCAGATTTTACTCCCCCATTGAAATCTGTACCTCCTTATTAAATGGCCAGAGCATTCTAATTGCTTATATGATGTCCCAAGGTCACCCGGCTTAACTTGTTCTTAAAATCACAAGCGGTAAACCAGCGTGGACTCCCAGCTTTGAGGCAAAGCCCAGTGTGTCTGCTCCATCTACTTTTATCTTTTATCTCTCTTCCTCTGCTTTAAAAGGATTGTAATGCTGAACTTCTAACTTCATTTCTTTATTTTTCTGATTTATACCCAAAATTTTCTACTTAGGCACCTACATACCTAAGATGACGCTGAAAATGGCGTATTTATACACTTCTCACTGTACTCCTGTTCCCCTCTACTGAGTACATATGACAATAAAACCTAATTCTAATTCTAGCAAAGAAAATTTCTTACTATAGTTTCAGAGATACTTCCAGTCACTCTTAGTTCAACATCAGCAATTATTTAGAGCTCTGGCCACAGGAATAAGTTACATCAGGGACACCAAAAGAAGTTAAATACAATGAACGAAATGAAATACAAAATTTACCATTCAGGATTTATTCCCCTTAACAAAAACAGAAATTGCCCCAAAAGATCAGCAGGTCTGGCAGATCTGAGGAAAGGTCACCGACCGTAAATGTTAACTCTGATTTCTCTTCACAGGTGCTGCCAGACCTGCTGGGCTTTTCCAGCAATTCTGTTTTTATTTCGGATTTACAGCATCCACAGTTCTTTCAGATTTTATTCCCTATAAGGTCAGTTAAGGTCTAATTATATGCAACTAAAATTAGGTTTGAGGATCAACTTCTCCTTATCTTGTACTACTGATTGTCCACAATCTTCATTTCTTTGTTACTTGCTACAAATATAAGGTTAGCTCTAAGTACCAATACTAGATTAAGATAAAAGCTTTGAACAAATGTGTAAAAATATGATAAAATAGTAATAATTAGATGTTGAGTATCCAATTGCCAGGAAGATATTTGCAATGGTCAATGTCCCAAACAAATATATTGGATAAACAATACATTCAACTAATGTTCACACAAAAATTAAATGTAAAGGATCCAAGTTATCTATGTCAGAGCAACCAAAATGTTTGTTTTACATTATAGTGCTGAGTTCAGGTCTCAAAAAAATGGCTGAAACACTGCCTATTAACAATTTGGAGTTATAAATACTAATTTGTAGTAATAGAATGCAGGTCTCTGTTCCACTAACTAGGAAGGTGACCAGGTTCTCATAGAGAAGCATCTAGAATATGTAAAGCAGGATAGATTTAATAGCTGAATACTGAGTAGAAGTGAAAGTAGCATAAACAGTACTGGAAGACAGACGTACAAAATATTTTCTTTCAAAATTACTACTCTGAAGGAAAGAGAACCCAGACAATTGTAAATAAGCTACTAAATTAAGTTTATTGAAAAAAAGAAATAGAAAATAGGTAACACACGACACAGAAAAGATGTCCACATCAAAACAGCCTTCAATACTGTAAATAATCTCAAACGTTGTATAAATATTTTCAAGTCTTATAAAAATGAACTCTAGTAATGAAAAGCAGATATTGAAAAACTTTACTTACAATTATCTTTAACTTTTTACTTTTTAAACTTTAAAACATTTCTTTTCATGAGTGGCTGCACCAGTGTTTTCACTGTTTAGATTGATATTCCAACAAAGTAACAATGCTTCAATTTCAGCCATGCATACAAATTATGCTTAACAAAGTACTCTAAGCTCACAGCATAAATAAGGCACTAAGCTGGATAGACTAATATTTGTATTGCTTAGAACTGCTGTGGAAAACAACATTCAATTCACTAAGTTAATACAATTGGTTGCTTTAAAAATGATCAAAAGCTTTATGAGCTCAGATTTAATTACTATCGTAGGACCAGTGATCAAAATCCATCGTCATATTGATTTTTTTCCCCTTTCTGACACAAGTTGATTTGGAAGAATTCTGCTTGGCTTGCATATCTATCTGAATCCCAGACTGCATGACAGGTCCTGCTAGGTTCATAGACAGGATATTGCCAAAACCACTCATCATTTTCTGCAGACTTTCGTTCATGCCATCTACCTCCCCGTTACTGGTAGCTGTGATCTGACATGACATCTCTGTACTGTTTGACTCCTCTGTCTTAGACTCATAGAAAGACTCTTCAGAAAACCTTGCAGTAAGAGGTAAGAAAGGCTAAGTAAAAAGAGGAGAGAAAGATCACAGATGAACATAACAGCAAAAAAAATTAAATATCAGCATTGGAGAATATTTAGAAAAAGCACAAAATTGATTTTTTTTCAAGTTTGTGATTACTCACCAATAATGCAGCAGTTCTTACTCTTCCAATAATGTCCTCCTCCACATTTAATGGGTAATACTACAAGCCAGCCAACTTAATTGGGAGAGCTTTTGTGACCACTGGGTATGATGATGATTAAATGAGAACCCTTATATTTAATAAAATCCTCTCTAGATAATGTTGAAGAACCAACATGTACGTTGTCATTATTTGTGATAGTCTGGGACTTGTACAATTTGTGAAACTACGGCTTTGTATGGTTGAATCTTTTCAATTGCTAAAGTGACATAAAGCTAAAAATGTTTTATCAAATGCTGTGGCCTGTGGTTGAATAGGGGCAAAATTACTTTCCATCATTTGCAGGAATATCACATCATGGAGTGGTGGAGTTAGAAGAAATTGTGAAGAAATTGAAGTGATATCTCCATAAAGCATAGGAAACAGAAGGTTTCCAGAGCTTGAATGTCAATACTTTGCCCCATATTTGCTGGTAAAATAGATTATCCATCATATATGCAGGAGAACAAATGAAGCGTTATCACATTTTTTACGTGTGTAATAAATAATTTTTGAAGCGTAGTAAAATGTGAATAATAGTTGTAGCATTAAAAAAAAAAATCATAGGTAATGATATGGCTGTGAATACTCACAGGAGCACTGGACTGCTCCACCAACTTTTGCTCCCACATTTTCAAACGTCTTTCTCGTTCCTTCAACTCCTGTTCCTTTGTGCTCAGATCTCGTTCCAGTTTCTTTAGTCTTTCTAAAGTGGCCTCTATCTCACATCTGTAGGAAACAATCACAGCACTTGCTAATGAGAACAAGTTGTTTTGGATTCCTGCTTAAATCCTAATTAAATTTCACTGACTTTCTCGATAATCAGAACAAATACTGGGTTGATATTTTGAATTACACAAGTGCTAAATATTTATAAATATGTAAACATTTTTTTAAAATAGTACCATGGTTTATATTGAAACAGGCTAGTAACAGAAACTTTACGTGGAGGTTTTCCCAGTGTCACTGTTGGATGATTACCATAATTGGGCCTGGTGGTTTGCATTGGCCATAATCCCCCAGTCTTCTCATGGTATTATTGTGAACTCCACACACAACCACCTCAGGCTATTTCTAAACAAGAATTTTAAAGCACAAAGTGGTGAACAAGGATAAGCAAATCAATGTACATCACTTAAGGATACGTGAGAATTCATCACAATACATATTTCCTTTAAACAAAGAAGTATACCTACAAATATGTAAATTTATGGCCAAAACAGTTTAGTTGCTTCTATAAATTTTGTGGGCAATTCCATATTTTGCACAACGCATTTCTTTGTTTTGCTATCCTATTTTGCCCATTACCTACCTTTTATCAAAAGTATTTTCCAGCATTTTATTGAAAAAGCATTGTTTTTAAAACATATATATTGCTGAACAACATATCCAGCAGCCCACTCCCCAAAGCTTCCACGCTCCACAATTGTCATTTGTGCTATCACATTTCAGGTAAACTCTACCACTTGTACCATTTCTTGCATAACGTCTACTTTCAGGCATTGTTTTGTGGATGAAGACTTTAGAAAAGCTGCACTTGGTCTTTGCAGGCTTGTTCGTGCTGAGTCAAGTCTATCCAAAACTGGCAAATTCTCTGACAGCAGGGGAGAATGAAGTCACCACTGGGGACATTTGAATCTATCCTTCTCTTCCTTTTATCTATCATACTGGTTCTGTAGACAGTCTCAAAGGTCCCTGTTGCACTTTTAATGTAGCATCTCCAGGAACCGTGGTCTATGGCTGATGTTTTCCACAGTGGGTCAATGTGTCACACAGGAAGAGACTTCAGCAATTCCTCAAATTTTTTTTTGCCTGGAGCCCTTCTGTCCATTTCCCAGTGGACAGTTCTCCAAACAACACTCTTGGGCAGGCAACTATTGTTTATCTAGACAAATGTGACACCCTGCCACCATCTTCCACCCACCCAACATGGCTGGTCTTGCAGGAGGATAGCCTTAATACTGGTGATTTTGGTTGCTTCCAGGACTTCAATGTTAATGATGTGACCCTGCCAGCAGACCCTGAGGATGTCACAGAGGCAGCATTAATGGAAGCGCTCTAAAAGGTGTACAAGCCAGTCAAAAAGGGCCCATGACTCAGCACCACTGCAGGTCTGATTGCCTGTAGGTCAAGAGAATACAGGCAGTCAGCGAAAAAAAATTCACACATGAGTTCATCTTGTGTATTCATGTGAGCCTAAAGATGCCAGAGATTGAAAAGATATCATCAGTCTGGAAGCAGGTGTGAACTATCACCTTAATTCTTCTCTTGCCTTCTACGGTGGCATGCTAAAGATGATGGTGAATAGGGCTTGGGCTGGTACACATCTCTGTTTTTCACCACTGTAAATTTGGAAGGGATTCCAGAAGTCGCTGTCATATTTGTTCATAATGATTTTCATGAAGCTGCTGCATCATAGCCAGGAACTTGGGCAGGCATCTATGTTTTTCAAAGATTTTCCAAAGTTTAGCTCTGCTTGCGTTGTTTATTGTGTTGGTGAGATGTAAAGAAATGGCATATAGGTCCTTTGTTTCACTCAGATCATAGCTCTTGCATTTGTCTGAGCAGTTTGTTAGTGTTCCTCTGTTGCTGATGAACCTGCACTCGCTCTCTGGGAGGCTTCTTTGTGCTGTTCAGGAGTATTCCAGCCTGGCTCTTCCCAGCAACAAGAAGGGGGATGGTCCCACAGTTGTTACAGCAACCTGACCTTTCTGTTTTTTGTTTGTACACAATGATGATAATGGCATAACGAAGATTCTGTAGGATACTGCCCTGCTCCCAGAAGGCCATGGAAACCTCACTGAGCTTGATATATAGGGTACTGTCACCATGCTTCAAGGCTTCAGGTGGAATTCTGTTGACTCCAGAGTTTTGTTGCTCTTCATCTGTTTGATAACTGTCACAGTTCTCTCTAGAATGCCAGCACATCAAGGTTTCTGAAGAAGGGTCCAGACCCGAAACGTCAGCTTTCCTGCTCCTCTGATGCTGCCTGGCCTGCTGTGTTCATCCGGTTTTACACCCTGTTATCTTAGCACATCAAGGTTGTTATTGGATGCAGTCGATGGCAGTCTCATGTACTGTGTACTTGGTGCTGAAGAACATTTCAAGGTGCCCTGACAAGCAAACCAGAACCGATTTCTCATCCTCCTGTCAGTGCTCCTCAGGGGGCTTTGGGTTTGATATGCTGGTGCATCAACTTCAGTGCTCCATAGAAGCTTCTTACGTTACCAGTAACAGTGTGCCATTGAGTTTTTTTCCACAACATGATCCACCAGTCATTTTGGAAGTTCCTCCATTTACCCCGAAGTGTGCTGTGTGTTTGATGGCTGACTGTCAAGTCCTCTCAGTTGGCTGGCTGAACCATGTGAGCCTGATGAGCTTTTCATTGATCACAGGTCTTGGATTTTGTTGTCATTTTCATCAAACTGATCCCTATTCTCCCCGGTGCTGATTCTGATGACGTCATTGGAAGTAACCAATAGTGTAGCTTTGATATGTTCTCAAAGTTAGTCCATAGTGGAAACAACAGTGGGATCAGTGTTCCAGTCTGGCCTGTAGGTTGCTCGACATGTATCTCTGCAAGATGACATTTGCGGGTTGGTGACTCAAACTTTTGAGTTCTCATTAGGTCTGTTCTTGGACTTAGGTATTCTGGATGAGCTCACAGAGATCTGTGTTGAACTTATCTTTGTGTAAGTTGCACTTCATTTCTCATAACCTCCCAATGCCATAGTCTACCACCTCTCTCCCATTCTTTTCAGTATTAACAACTTATGTTTAAATAGTTGAGTACTTGCATACTACCTGAAAATTAACATTATAAGGGACAAGATAATTAAGCAATTGTTGTAATAAATATTGTGAATTTTGTTTGGCTTTCATAAAATCTTAACAGAAGTTCCTTAACTGCCAGAATACAGCAGCTGATTTGTGAGGCCATCTGAGAGTAGTGTGTGTGACATCCATGTTAGGAAATAGACTGCCATCTCTCATAGCAGGCAAGTGTTTCTGATTCATTAATATTGATGTAAAAATCTAAAAATATTGATGTCTTTTCATTTGGCCTGCCATGACTGTAATTTGAAACTGATAACAACAGAACCTTGCCAAACCTGTTTTACACATTTTATAAAGTTCTACAGGTTTCATTAGCGTTTTTTTAAAAAAAGATATACCACAACATTGATTTCTAATTGCTCTTTTTTCTGTTTCATGACATCTGTATACTTTGAGTTTTATGCTTTAACAAACTGGAAATTCAAGTTGCCCCATTTTAAATACTGACCACATGTACTCAGCGCTGAAGCTAACTGTAGCACGTGCGCAGCTGTGCCAGCTGAGATCAGCTATCTCCATACAAATCAAAGACTAAAGTTAAAGAGTCTCTTGATTTTCATAGCTTAGTACCATACAAGAGAGTGCATTATTTATTAAGCTGAGAGAATAAATTCCTACATCTTTCAAATCTGAATGAACTGTATATTCCCAAGAATTTAAAGCTGAATTATTTTCCTATATGCTATTGGTGGAAAGTATATTACTTAGTGTGGTGAAAATTATAAAAAGGAAATTAATTAAAAATATATTCTGCTGGCATGCCAGTGATCTCAATTAAATAATGTGTTTTCAGAACACATGCATGGTATGAGGTAACTGCAATTTGGCACCTAACGATTACGTCCTGCAGGCTGCTGTACTGATAAAATATCACAAATTTCTTACAAATTGTTCGTAGTCTATTCTTTAATATTTAAAAAAATTATGCATCAGACTTGTACAGCCTACAATTTTCACAGTTAAGTATCAAATTATCTCCTATTAAATATATTCCTTACATGGGGATTACTGTAATGGTTTATCTTGCAGCCAGTACTATTTTGTGCATCTCACTCAATCAAATAGATAACATCCAGTGTCTAATCCTCAATCATGTTTGTCACTTTCTCAAAAAATTCAATCAAATTTGTGAGACAAAACCTTCCCCGCATATAGCTATGCTATCCCTAAGAAGTCCATCCATTATGTTCCAAATGTGAGTAAATCCTGTCCCTAAGAATCTTCTCCAATAATTTCCCTACCACTGATATAAGTCTACCTTGCCTATAATTTGCTGGATTATCCCTGTTGCTCTTCATAAACAAAGGAACAACATTGGCTATACTCCACTCTTCTAGGACCTTGCCTGTGGCTAAAGAGGATACAACGATCTCTGTCAAGGCCTCAGCAATTTCCTCCTTTGCCTCCCTCAGTATCATTAGATAGATCCCCTCAGGCCCTGGGGACTTATGTGCCTTACTATTTTTCAAGACACCTAACACATCCTCCTCCTCTTTGATATTGATATATCCTAGGATATCAACATACCCCTCCCTAATCTTTTCATCGATGTCCTTCTCCTTGGTGAATACCAATGTGAATTATGCATTAAGGACCTCTTCCACCTCCTCTGGCCGCATGTATAAATGCTTTCCTTTGTCAATGACTGGACCTAACCTACCCTCTTATATATATGTATAAAATGTTTTGGGATTTTTCTTAATCCTACTTATCAAATAATTTCATGGACCCTTTTAGCCTTCCTCATTCCTTGTTTATGTTCTTTCCTGCTTCTTTACATTTCTCAACGGTTAAACCTTACATATACTTCCTTTCTCTTTTGAACCGATCTTTCAATATCTCTTGTCATCTAGGGTTCCTGAATCATGCCATCCTTATCTTTCATCCTCAAAGGAACATGCTGGTCCTGAACTCTGATCAACTAGCTTTTAAAAGATTCCACATGTCAGATGTGAATTTACTCTCAAACAGCTGCTCCCAGTATAATATTTCCAGTCCCTGCATCATACTTTTGTATCTAGCCTTCCCCCAATTTAACTCTTTCACCCAAGGACCAGTCTTATCCTTTTCCAACTATCTTAAAACTTACAGAATTATGATCACTGTTCCCAAAATGCTCCCCCACTGAAACTTTGATCACGTAGCCAGTCTCATTCCCCAATACAAGGTCTGGTATGGCCCCATCCTTAGTTGAACTATCTATATACTGTTTCAAGAAATTCTGGCTCATCCAAGTCCCTGGCACTAAGGGAGTCCAGTCAATATTTGGAAAGTTAAAATCACCCACAACAACTCTTGTTTTTACATCTTTCCATGCTCTGCTTACATATCCGCTCCTCTATCTCCTGCTGGCTGTGGAAGGTCTATAGTTCCTGAGTTCAACCCATATGGCCTTGCTAGATGAGCCCTCTCTTACTGGGGCTGTGACATTCTCTTTAATCAGTAATGTAACTCCTTATACATCCCTCTCTCTCATGCCTGAAACATCTAAACCCTGCAGCGTTGAGCTGCCAGTCCTACATTTCTCTCAGCCAAGTTTCTGCAATGGCTATCACATCATGGTACTAATGTATTAATGACCCATGTACATGTAGTTCTCCTATAATGTGATAGTTGTATTCTTGTGTGACCTTGTGCTGTAGAAAATTGCATTATAGGGAAATTGCTACACCTGTACGGCAGAAGGTTTGCGTTATCCAAACAGCATCCACTATTCAATCACATTACAGCCAATTCACATCAACAAAACACGTGTTACAGCAGAACTACCTGTATCAATCCGAGCTCTAAGGTCATCTGCCTTACCTGTTATACTTACTGCACTAAAATAAATACACTTAAGTCCGTCAGTCCCTCTATATTTAATAATCTGGCCCTCCCTTTCTCTTTGTATTAGATTACTTGACTTAACCTCTACCTTCTCCTCAATCACTGCACATTCTGAACTATTGCTCTGACTCCCACCCACTACCACACCAGTTTCCAAGTGGCACTAGAAAACCTCGCTGCAAAAGATCCCAGTGATCCAGATATAAAAACAAAGAATAAAGAACAGTGTACATCAGTTACAGGCCCTTTGGCCCATGAAGACTGCGCCAATACATGATGCCTTTCAAACCAAAAATCTTTTGTCTCTACGTGGTCTGTATCCCTCTATTCCCTGCCTATTTGTATCTGTCAAGATGCCTCTTAAACACTATTATATCTGCCTCCACCACCTACTCTGGCAGCACATTCCAGGTACTAACCACCATCCGTGTAAAAGGTTTGCCTCTCACATCACCTTTAAACTTTCCCCCTTTTACCTTGAACCTATGTCCCCTAGTAACAGACATTCCTACCCTGGGAAAAAGATTCTGACTATCCATTTTATCTGTAATTCTTATAACTTTGTAAACTTCTTTCAAGTTGTCCCTTATCCTTTGACATACAAGAGAAAACAAACCAAGTTTGTCCAAATCTCTCCTCGTAGCTAATACCCTCCACCTGGTAAATCATTTCTATACCCTGTCCAAAGCCTCCACATCCTTCTGCTAGTGTGGTGACCAGAACAGTACACAATATTCGAAATGTGACCTAACTAAAGTTCCACACAGACTTTGCAATTTTTATATCACGTGCCCAAACAAAAGAAGGCAAAAATGCCACATGTCTTCTTGAACCACCTTATCTACTTGTGTTGCCACTTTCAGGGAACTGTGGATTTGTACACCTAGATCTCTGTATGTTGATGCTACAAAGAGCTCTGCCATTTACTATATATTTCCCTGATGCATTAGGATCTCAAAAAATGCATCACCTCTCATTTGTCTGGATTAAATGCCATCTGCCATTTTTCCACTCAAATCTCCAGATTATGTATATCCTGCTTTATCCCCTGGCAATCCTCCTCACTATCTTCAGCTCCCTCAACCTTTGTGCTGTCTGCAAACTAGCTAGTTAGGTCATCTACATTCTCCTCCAAATCATTTATATATTATAAACAACAGGGGTTCCAGCACTGATCCCTGCAGAACAACATTGGTCACAGATTTCCAATCTGCAAAACACCCTTCCACTACTACACACTGTCCATGACTAAGTCAGTTCTGTATCCATCTCACCATGGATCCCATGTGAGTTCATTTTTTGTATTAGCTTTTCTTGAAAGACCTTGTCAAAGGCCTTGCTAAAGTCCGCACAGACAACATTTACCACCTTCCCCTCATCAATCATCTTTATCA
Organism: Ginglymostoma cirratum; assembly: GCA_024137785.1. NCBI lineage: Eukaryota > Metazoa > Chordata > Chondrichthyes > Orectolobiformes > Ginglymostomatidae > Ginglymostoma > Ginglymostoma cirratum. The sequence goes on from JAHRHZ010000144.1 coordinate 40,720,541, forward strand.
CCTCCTCAAAAAAACTCAATCAAGTTTGTGAGACGCAACCTTCCTTACACAAAACCACGCTGCCTATTGCTTATAAGTCCAGATTTTACCAAAGGTGAGGAAATCCTGTCCCTAAAATTCTTCTCCAATAAATTATGACCACTGATGTAAAGCTCATAGCCTATAATTTCCCAAAAAACAAAGGACTAGCATTGGCTATTCTCCAGTCATAGAGTCATACAGCACAGAAACAGACCCTTCGGTCCAACCAGCCCATGCTGAACAGATCTCTCTTGTCACTAAAGAGGAAACAAAGATTTTGCACGAGAACCCGGAAATTTCTCACCTAGAGATAACAAGGTGTAGTGCTGGATGAACACAGCAGACCAAGCGGCATCAGAGGAGCAGGAAGGCTGACGTTTCGGGCCGAGACCCTTCTTCAAAAATGGGAGTGGGGAAGGAGGTTCTGAAATAAATAGGGAGAGAGGGGGAGGCGGATAGAAGATGGATAGAGGAGAAGATAGGTGGAGAGGAGACAGACAGGTCAAAGAGGCGAGGATGGAGCCAGTAAAGGTGAGTGTAGGTGGGGAGTTAGGGACGAGATAGGTCATTCCAGGGAGGACGGACAGGGCGAGGGGGCGGGATGAGGTTAGTAGGTAGGAGATAGGGGTGGGTCTTGAGATGGGAGGAGGGGATAGGTGGGAGAAAGGACAGGTTAGGGAGGCAAAGACGAGCTGGGCTGCTTTTGGGATGCGGTAGGGGGAGGGGAGATTTTGAAGCTTGTGCAGTCCACATTGATACTATTGGGCTGCAGGGTTCCCAAGCAGAATATGAGTTGCTGTTCCTGCAACCTTCAGGTGGCATCGTTGTAGCACTGCAGGAGGCCCAGGATGGACATGTCATCTGAGGAATGGGAGGGGGAGTTGAAATGGTTCGTGGCTGGGAGGTGCAGTTGTTTAGTGCGAACCGAGCGTAGGTGTTCTGCAAAGCAGTCCCCAAACCTCTGCTTGGTTTCCCCGATGTAGAGGAGGCCACAACGAGAACAGCGGATGCAGTATACCACATTGGCAGATGTGCAGGTGAACATCTGCTTGATGTGGAAAGTCTTCTTGGGGCCTGGGATGGGGGTGAGGGGGCAAGTGTAGGGGCAGGTGTAGCACTCCCTGTGGTTGCAGGGAAAAGTGCCAGGTGTGGTGGGGCTGGAGGGGAGTGTGGAGCGGACAAGGGAGTCACGGAGAGAGTGGTCCCTCTGGAAGGCAGATAAGAGTGGGGAAGGAAAAATGTCTTTGGTGGTGGGGTCGGATTGCAGATGGCAGAAGTGTCGGAGGATGATGCGTTGGATCCGGAGGTTGATGGGGTGGTACGTGAGGACGAGAGAGATTCTGTTTTGGTTGTTATTGCAGGGAGGGGGTGTGAGGGATGAGTTGCGGGAAATACAGGAGACACGGTCGAGGGTGTTCTCGACCACGGTCGGGGGGGGGGGGCGTGCAGAGTTGTGGTCCTTGAAAAACAAGGACATCCGAGATGTACGGGAGTGGAATGCCTCATCCTGGAAGCAGATGCGGCAGAGGCGAAGGAATTGGGAATAGGGGATGGCATTTTTGCAGGAAGGTGGGGGGGAGGTGGTGTATTCTAGGTAGCTGTGGGAGTTGATGGGCTTGAAATGGATATCGGTTTCTAGGTGGTTGCCAGAAATGGAAACAAAGAGGTCCAGGAAGGAGAGAGAGGTATAACCTCCAGATCCAACGCATCATCCTCCAACACTTCTGCCATCTGCAATCCGACCCCACCACAAAAGACATTTTTCCCTCCCCACCCTTATCTGCTTTCGGAGGGACCACTCTCTCCGTGACTCCCTTGTCCGCTCCACACTCCCCTCCAGCCCCACCACACCTGGCACATTTCCCTGCAACCGCAGGAAGTGCAACACCTGCCCCTACACCTCCCCCCTCACCCCCATCCCAGGCCCCAAGAAGACTTTTCACATCAAGCAGATGTTCACCTGCACATCTGCTAATGTGGTATAATCCATTCGCTGTTCCAATTGTGGCCTCCTCTACATCGGGGAAACCAAGTGGAGGCTGGGGACCGCTTTGCAGAACACCTGCGCTCGGTTCGCACTAAACAATTGCACCTCCCAGTCGCGAACCATTTCAACTCCCCTCCCATTCCTCAGACGACACGTCCATCCTGGGCCTCCTGCAGTGTCACAACAATGCTACCCGAAGGTTGCAGGAATAGCAACTCATATTCCGCTTGGGAGCCCTGCAGCCCAATGGTATCAATGTGGACTGCACAAGCTTCAAAATCTCCCCTCCCCCTACCGCATCCCAAAAGCAGCCCAGCTCGTCCTTGCCTCCCTAACCTGTCCTTTCTCCCACCTATCCCCTCTTCCCACCTCAAGACCCACCCCCATCTCCTACCTACTAACCTCATCCCATCCCCTCGACCTGTCCGTCCTCTCTGGACTGACCTATCTCTTCCCTACCTCCCCACCTACACTCACCTTTACTGGCTCCATCCTCGCCTCTTTGACCTGTCTGTCTCCTCCCCACCTATCTTCTCCTCTATCCATCTTCTATCCGCCTCCACCTCTCTCCCTATTTATTTCAGAACCCCCTTCCCCTCTCGCATTTCCGAAGAAGGGTCTTGGCCCAAAACGTCAGCCTTCCTGCTCCTGTGATGCTGCTTGGCCTGCTATGTTCATCCAGCTCTACACCTTGTTATCTCAGATTCTCCAGCATCTGCAGTTCCTACTATGTCTGAAACAATTTCCTCACCTACTTCATTCAGCATTCTCGAACAGATCCCATCAGGTTCTGGGGACATATCTATTTTAATGCTTTTAAAATTACCCAACACCACCACCTTTTTTATATTTAAATGCTCTGGAATATCAACACAACCCTCCCAAGACTCACCATCCACCACGTCCTTCTCCTTTGTGAATACCAATGCAAAGCATTCGTTAAGGACTTCACCCATTTCCTCCATCTCTACTCATAAATCCCCTCCGTTCACTTAGTGGACCATCCCTTTCCCTTCCTCCTTATAAATGTATGAAATGCCTTCGGATTTTCCTTTATCCTGTTTCCCAAAGACATTTCATGGCCCCTTTTAGCCCTCCTAATTACTTGTTTGAGTTCTTTCCTGCTATCTTTGTGTTCTTCAAGGGTCTGTTTGTCTTCAGTTTCATAATCATTGTGTAAGCCTCCTTTTTTTGACTAAAGATCAGCTCTCCCTCCTACACCAACTCTTTAGCCACACATTCAATTGCATTATCTTCCTATTTCTGGCTTCACTGGCACATGGCACAGGGAGTAATCCTGAGATTACAACCCTAGAAGTCCTGCTTTTCAATTTTCTATACAACTCCCTAAATTCCCTTTGCAGGGTATCATCTCTCATCTTGTCTATGCCGTTAGTACCAATATGGACCACAACCTCTGGCTGCTTACCCTCCCCTTTCAGAATATCCTGTGCCTACTTAGAGAGATCCATAAAAAGAATTTCACAAATTCACTATCCTTTGAGAGAAGGGATTCCTCCTCAGCCCTGTTTTAAATGGGCAACCCCATACCCTGAAGTGACACCTTCTGGTCCTAAGCTCTCCCACAATCTCTGTGCATCTACCCTATCAAGATCTTTAAAAATCTGGTGTGTTTTAATAAGATTTAAGAAGATATCAATCTTCTAAGCTCCAATGAGTACAAGCCCAACTGTCTCAACCTCACATCTTAAGACAATCTTTCCATACCCAAACTCAACCTAGTAAAACCTTCTCTGGATCACATCCAATGTCAATACATCTTTCTTTAGATAAGGGGCCCAAATCTGTTCACTGTGCTCTTACTGTGGTCTGACTACTGCCTTCTATAATTTTAGCAAAACATTCCTATTTTTATACTGCATTTCCTTAGAAATAAAGGCCAACAGTCCATTTCCCTTCTCTATCACCCGCTGAATTTGTATGTTAGCTTTTTGTAATCCATGCACAAGGACCCTAAATCTCTGTGCTGCACACTTCTGCAGTCTTTTCCAATTTAAATAATATTCAGCTCTTGTATTCTTCCTGCCAAAGTGAGTAACCATACATTTTTCCACATCATATTTCATCTGCCAAAATTTTGCCCACTCACTTAACCTTTCAATATCCATTTGCAGACTCTGTGTCATCCTCCCTACTTGCTGTCTGTTCTTTTTTGAGTCATCTGCAAATTTGGCTATATTACATTCACTTCCATCATACCAATAATTAATAGTTAGCAAATAACTGTGGCTGCAGCACTGATCCCTGTGGCACATCATTAGTTACAGCCTGCCATTCTGAAATTGACCCCTTTATCCCAACTCTTTGTCCGTTAGTCAGTCAATCTTTTATCTACGGTAATGTGCTTCACAAACACCTTGGACTTTTATTGAGTAGCCTAATGCTTAGCACTTCAATGAACGTCTTTTGGAAATTCAGATAGATCATATCCGTTGGTACTGCTTTTTCGATCCTGTTTATATTCTCCTCAAAAGAACTGTGATAAATGTTTCAAGCATGAGTTCTACCTTTTGTAGCCATGCTAAATTTTCTTGAATTATGTATTTCTAAATATTTTGCAATATATCCTTTATAATAGACTCTGGTATTTTCCCTGTGGCAGATATTAACCTGACTACCCTATAATTATTTCTTTTTCATTGCCCTCTCTTTTTGGAGCTTATTTTTCTCTAAAGAACAATTGTCTTCATAATAGTTTTTCTTGGTATATCTATCATAAACATCCTAAGCAACTTGAACTGAACACCAACTTCAATTTTAAAACTCCTTCCTTTTCTGGAATCATGCTGAAATTGAACCACACTGTCCAGACCACTGCTTCACCCAATGTGACTCAAATGTTAGTGTGTCTACCTTAGTTTTGTACCATTAAACTTAATAAAGCCAATGTCCCAGGCTGGTAAAATGCAAGTTGTCACCTGACATGAGGAGGGGTTCCCAATTGCAAACAACTCTTTGAGGGAAGGTTATGAGCAAAAGAAATGTAATTTTTTTATCTGTAGGTATGTCTTACCCACAGCTTCACAACGTCTGCCACAGGTAAGGAAAGAAGGCAGGTCTTGAATCCACCCAGTCAGAACAAGGATTGAACTCTGTGCTTTTGGCATCAAGTTGATCCACACTGGCTTCCAACTAACTAAGCCAAAGAGCCTGACCAAGAAGTCAAAGTTGCTGTAGGAACATACACTTTTCTGTGCACGGAGCTTAGAGCAATGAACAGTGCTAAAAAAGGCTACAATTCTTTCCTAGCTAACCTCCCATTCTTACTGCCTGCCATTGGCATCCATTGGGAGGATTTAGAATTTAATTCTCAATCTGGAGTCACCTTCCTTGGCCAGGAAGTGTTAGAGTCTGGAGTTTCCAGCTCAGAGGCAGGATGTTACTCACTGCACTACAAAACCTTTCTTTTTTCCTTATTCATTCATAGGATGTGAATGCCAATGGCAACGCCAGCATTTGTTGCTCATCCCTAACTGCCCTAGAAATTGAATGGATTGCTAGGTCATTTCAGAGGGCAGTTAAGAGACAGCCACAATACAGTGCATCTGAAGGTACATATAGGCCAGAATGGGTAAGGAAAGCATATTTCCTTCCCTTAAGGACATCAGTGAGCCAGATGAGATTTTACAAAAAAAGAATGCTGACTATCATAGTCATCATTATTGAGAATGGTTTTATATACCAGAATTATTAATTGAATTTAAATTTCACTAGCTGTCATGGTAGTATTTAAATCCATGTCCTCAGCTTTACCCCTGTTCTGGATAAGTAATGCAGTGACATTACCACTTTGCCCCATTTACCTATAAACCTAACCATCCTCTGCGTATCTTACAATGATTCTTGACTGTTCTGCACTGAAACATATGAAGACAGGCAGGGTACAACTTCTTAATTGGGCAAGGAGAGAACAATTAATAAATTTGTTAAGGAATTATTTATGGAATGAATAGATTAACCCTTAACAATAAGACCTGATACTGCCTGCATAATATTTCGAGTTTACTTTGATGGACTGAGCCAAATCCCATTTTTATTACATGCGCTTTTGTGATTTTCACCTTCGCTTACGGTTTCATTTCTTAATTACAAGCATTTACTGTGAAACCCATATGCCTGCTTTATTTCCCAATGAGCCATTTACTGAAAACTTTTTATTCAAACAGGGCTGCATTTACTAGTTAAGACACCCACTTCATCCCATTATCTTTGGAAAAAACATTTTTGTTCCTGCTCAAGAACTTTAGTTTCACATTTCAATCTCATGAAGATATGAATATTGGCACAATCAATAAAACATTTTCTGCATCTCAGTACCAGCACAATCTCTAAGTTAAAATAATACATAGAGTGCTATATTAACCACAACAAACATACATTAGAACACATGACACAGATGTTACAGTATACAGCTGCAATATGCAAACCTTGCAACACTCATTAGTCTCAGTTGAGTCACTGCCTCTATGCTTTTAGCAGAGAGCAATGCTATTTATATGACCTCATGTGACAAATAAAAATAACTCTTCACCTCATGCTCAGGCTCACTTTTTCCATTCAGAGAGCAAATGTTTGTCATAACTGAATTTCTTGATGCAACAGTTTGGTTTGCAACAGCAATCATCTTTTGTTCATGGAATGTACTACAAGCTCATTTGTGCTGTTCTCCCTCAATTAAACATCTCCCTCTGCCAAGGCTTTCCTTCTACTTTGACCACTGTTGTTACAAGAATATAGTTCTGAATTAATATCAAGGTTGCATAGAATAATGATAATAATTGCTTAATACAGAACTGAGCGGGAACCATTGAACAATAAGATGTATTTATTACAATTCAAACCACATACAGCTAACTTCCAGCTCTCCAATTAAACCTGCAGTGGGCACATCAACTGATCTCAACATTACAATTTTGAAATTTGGGTCAACTCCCTGTTAATTAGTCATTCTGAATGATTTGACATCCTACTTTGCCTTCATGTCACATACAAATCTTTTAATTTGTTTTACCTTTACCAGCAATTCCCCCCCTCAATATTTTGCTATCATATTTTCTGGAGATACTAGCTCTAATTCCAGGAGTGACAGTTACCCTGCAATATCTCAACAATGTGGCCTGTCATCAGCTGTGAGTCCAACAGTAGTAAACTTTCAAATTTATAGGTTATTAAAAATTAATCTTAGTTCAGAAAATAACCAAAGTAATGGAAATATGTAATCATCAACTATATCAACTGCTTCCATATTTATAGAGTTTTTATTATTCTAATGAGCAAAAATTTCCAACAATATGCAATTCCTCAGTGATGCCCACAAGATAGCAAATAATCTAAACAGGCAATCAATCCATCCTTTGGACTTGCTGAAGTAATAATATTTATAGCTGTACATGCTAAAAACGTCAAAATCCACAAGTTCTCTCCATCATGGCAAAGTCATCAGTTCAGGCAATCATCCTTTGTACTTATTGATAGCCTCAGTAGCCATTAACATTGTCAAACATGAGAGATGACTAAGAATGTTTAAAGTTAATTTGTGAGATGAATGAATCAAGTTAATTTCGAAGCGATAATGTCCACTTAAACTGCCAAAAAAATTTAAATACAGGATAAAGCTATCAGTACATAACATATTTACATAGTTTGGATTGTGGAATTGCAGAATACAGTTTCTGTATTGACAGTGTGCTGTCAACAGTAGATGTGCAGCACTCCAGCTGGTGACAGCACAATATGTACATAATGGAAGCAAACACAATGATTTTCCACTGTATCAGAGACAGCATAAATGCAGACCACTATTCTACAGATGCTTGAGTAGCACAATAAGATAGCCATATTCAAAGTTGCAGGTCTTTGTGTGTCACTTTTCTAGTACTACACCAATTATATCAAAGTATAACCTAGTTGCAGTATTTAGCATATATTCCAAAGGTAAAAGACTCAACAGATTAAAATGATCGTCCAATATGCTGGAAGAGGATATAAGCTTACCTCCATTGAGCCTTATTATGCAGAAAGGAATTGCATTGGTCTGGAAGTTTGCTGTCATGTGACATAATCTCAAGAATCCCCAAGACCTGTTTAAAATTTGGCCTTTTCTGTAGGAACCAACAACAAGCAAACATAAATGCAGTAATCAAATAATTACATATCCTGTACACAGTGGGGCTCTTCTATAAATTTAATTTAAATGGAAGTCAACGATTTTAACAACTGGTTGAAACATACACATTACATCGAACATTACTGAACATAGACCTGAGGTGCAGCACTATAGTGAATAGTGAAAACGTGAGCCTAAAATTACACAGAGATATTGAGAAATTAAGTGAGTGGGCAAAATGTTTGTAAAGCAGTTAGGTGTTAGATCTTCTTTGTTAGACAAAAAAAGTTAGATCTGATTATCATTTAACAGTAAAGATCCAAGGAGATTTATGAGTCCACAGTTCACTAAAGTAGTAGGTAAAAATAAACCATAAAGACTATTGAAAGGTTAGTCTTCATAATTAGAGGGAAAGAATATAAGGGGATGAAAGTCTTGCTACAACTATGCAAAGCTCTGGCTGGACCATGTCAAGTTGAACATTTAGTTCTGGGCATTTAGTCAGGAAATACTACTCTTGGAAGTGGTACAGTGCCAACTCACTTGAACGTGATGAGGGCTCCAATGGTTAGGATATTAAAAGGGACATAAATTAGACTTTGTTCAAAATATGAAGCTTATAAGGGCGGCATGATGGCTCAGTGGTTAGCACTGCTGCCTCACAGCGCCAGGGACCTGGATTCGATTCCACCCTCAGGTGATTGTCTGTGTGGAGTTTGCACATTCTCCCCGTGTCTGCGTGGGTTTCCTCCGGGTGCTCCGGTTTCCTCCCACAGTGCAAAGATGTGCAGGTTAGGTGGATTGGCCATGCTAAATCACCCCATAGTGTTGAGGGATGTATAGATTGGGTGGGTTGTTCTGATGGTCGGTGTGGACTTGTAGGGGCCGAAGGGCCTGTTTCCACACTGTAGGGATTCTATTCTATAAGATTATAACAGGCTTTGAATTTAGGATAAAATGAAGTGATAATGTCCTGGTTGATATGTTAAATATTAAGGGAAGCCGGGGGTGTGTTTTTTGGAAGGAAGGTGAAAAGGTTTTCACACAATGACAGCAACATTGTTCAGTTGTTTGACAGCTAGTTTCCAAAGACTCAGGAAGGTGTTGAGAATGTCAGGGTGTGAACAGTTATGCTTTAATGATTCATTTGATCCCAGGATAACGTATAGTTGCGGTTACAAGGATAGTTAATCAGCATTTCTTCTTGGATACAAGTCCATGTAATTCATGTTGTTATGCACATAGGCTTGAGAGGACAAGAGTCTTAAGTTATCTCTGAAAACCCAGATACAGGCAGTTTGCTAGGATGTGGAAGAGAGGGGGCTGCTGGAGGCTGAGAATCTCTATGTTTCACCATGAAAAAATAAAGCAGAAATTTTGTGCTCAGACTGAAAAGATCAAATATGTGACATAAGAATCAAGGCTGGAAGATTTGCCAGCTCGAGGCGTAAGAGATTCATTAGAAATATCCTCACTGTAAATGACCGATTGTACCTCTTCTTTCCCAGCCTGGCAAATTTAACCACAGAACAATGTAAACTATAGGGAGACAACAATCACTTTGGGCTGGGTCTTGGAAAATTGAATGACACTAGAAGACCTTGTAAAGTGTAAAGCGTATGCGAAGCGGTTCTGTTGTTTAAATTGAGCATTAAAGTCACCACAGATCATGTAAATGTCAGTTACCTACAAGAATAGTGTTTTAGTCAATTGTGCTTTTAGACTGTTATGTAAAAGTCTTGAAACATGAAATTTTGTGCTATCCTTTTGGTTGTCAATTGGAACTTCAAATTTTACTTTAAAGTTATTGGTCTCTCAGCGATCATAACATCCTGCATTCCATGGAATAAAGAGGATTAAAGGGAGGATTTCATTTCTTTTAGGGTTTTTAAAGATAGTACTGGGATACATAGGAAGAAAATTTTAGCTGGCAGGGGTCATAACCATAGTAGTGTCCCTCTGAGCCAGGAGACCTGGGATCAAATCCTACCTGCTCTAGAGGTATGTAATAACACCTCTGAACAGGTTGATTAGAGGTTCGAGAGTCTGAGGAAGGGTCACCGGACCTGGAACGTTAACTCTAATTTTCTCTTCACAGATGCTGCCAGGCTCACAGAGATTTTCCAGCAACTTCTGTGTTTGCTCTTGACTAGAAAATAAATAGAACCAAAGCCAGGCATTTCAGAGGAGAACTTAGGAAATACTTCTTCAAACAAAGGATAGAAGAAGTTTGGAAAGCAGTCCCAAAAGAAAGCTGTAGATGCTAGCTCAATGGGAAATTTAAATCTGAGATCTATAGGTTTTTGCTGGACAAGGGAGTTTAAAATTAGGGCAGGTGGATGGAGTTAAGATACCAATCAACTACAACCTCACTGAATGGCTCGAGAACTTAATGATCTGATCTCATGCTGTTAATTAATCAAACTGTTGTTTATTTATAGATAATCATTGCACTGAAGTTGTTTATTTTGTTTTCTTTACAACATTTACTCCTTTTAGTACTGAATCAGCATGTGGAAGCTCGTGCTTTTCTACAGCTTCGAGAACAGTTACTAATACTGCAGTGACATTTAATCTACTTCTGTAACACAAAAAAAAATCATAAAGCGGTAACTGTGATTGACAGTACAACTATTTCTTTCTGAAGAAAGGAGACAGGGTACGTAAAGCACTGACTTCTAACAACAATACAAACGTGAAAAAGAAACAGCCGCAAATACATCCTTTCAAATAGCCAAATGCTGAAGAGAAACAGTGCAAATGCAAAATATCAGAGTCTAAAATTAGTTTGGTGAAGTCCAGTAGATTGAAAAGTTCTATAGGTCATTTTATGTTAAAAGTGAGTAGCTGATAGCAAGTGCACAGTACTCCTGTTGGCAGCTGCACTCATAAATATGACCTTCATTATTCTGACAGCAGTAGACCACTGTTGTGTCCATCTTGAAAGCTGCTGCCACATTCACTGACTCCACTTCTGGCCTATTAAATGTGAGTCACGACATCAATGTCAGCAGCAAGAATACAGTCCATCCACACTAAGTGGTGAAGATCTTGTCAGTAATTTTCTGCAAGAATAGTACTTGATTTTCAGATAATTGATGCTGATTGTATTTGTACAGGAGGGCAGTGTGCAGTTCTATTTAGTAATAGTAGCTTGGAGAACGATAGTGGCGACTCTGAAATGTGGCATACTGCTGATCGTGGCAAGCTGCCCAATTAGAAACTGATGGAAACTAAGAGCTAGAGTGACATCATTCTGCTGCATGCATGGACAGGAAAGCAAGGCAGTATTCTCAAACTGACCTCCTATGGGCCTATGGAGAGCCACATTGGGTGAGTAAGATAAATGGGAGTTAGGAGCCCATGGAGATTGGTATAATATAACACGATTGCAAAATAAAAGCACCATAAACGAGTGAATCACAGCTGTATTTTTCTTTACACTTTTAACACAGTACGTTGCTCTACCTCTCAATCAGTACATTTTAGGAACATTGCATTAGATGCTTCAGGCTTTGTGAAGGAACTATGGTTATAAATGGTTACATTTGTGGAATCTATCAACATTTTTGGAGGTCTAAAAACAAAAGTACAGAAGGCTGCAATGTGTTCATACACAGTAAGATGATCCCAAGGGATCTCTAAGACAGATCCATCACTATTAAGAAATGGTCTCTTCTGTTGATTTCATTCATAGAAAGCCAAATGGAGATTTATGTGGGTCATGAAAATGTGGGTCTCCGAAGACTGTAAATCTTGTATTGGATAATGCTGTAAGGTAATAGCAGAACCTCCTCAACAGTCCCTTCCTCCCAAACCAACTGTCATCAATAGCATTCACTTAACATTAAAAAAAATTGTTTTAAATCTCAGTACGCACTTTGGGATCCGTTTCCCAGCACTGATGCAGGAGTTCTGCGAAACTGGCAGGACAGCCCTTCGGAATGGTCAATCTCTGAAATAAGAATAGAACAAATATTACACAAAGGTGAACCTTTAAAAAAGGAGCACTAAGAATAGAACCAACAAAGTAGGGAACTTCTCAATTTCCTTCCATGTTGTGAGGCCAACATGTTGGCAGTCGCTAACTTCTTTATTCATTAATGGGATGAGTGTGTCACTGGCTAGGGCAACATTTATTGCCCATCCCTAATTGTCCAGAGGGTAGATTAAGAATCAACCACATTGCTGTGGGTCTAGAGTCACATATAGACCAGACAAGGTAAGGATGGCAGTTTCCTTCCCTAAATGACATAACGAATCAAGTTGGTTTTTCCCGACAATCGACAATGGATTCATGGTCATCAGATTCTTAATTCTAGATATTGAGTGAATTCAAATTCCACAATCTGCCATGGCAGGATTCAAACCCAGACCCCCAGAACATAATCAGGGTCTCCAGATTAACAGTCCAGCATTAATACCACTAGGCCATCACTCCCCACGTCCCTAATTGCCCACGAAAAGTTAATGTTGAACTACAGCAGTCAGTGTAGGAAGAAGTTCCAGAAATGTGACCCAAAAACAATGAAAAAACAGCAATATAGCTCCAAGTCAGGGCAGTGTATGGTTTGGCAGAAACTTTCAGGTGCCCTTTTCCTTTCAGATAGTAGAGGTCACAGGTTTGGAAAGTGCTATCAAAGGAGGCTTGATGAAATGTTGTCATGGTGTGTGACGCACTGATAGCAATGTCATTGAATGTCAAGAGAGGATGGGTAGATTCTTTCATGACAGATAATCATTACCTTGAACACATGTGAAAAGAATGTTACTTTCCACTTCTTGGCCAATGCATGAAGGTTGCTCATATTTTGTTGCGTGCCGGCATGGTTCCTTCAGTACTTTAAGTATCACAAATGGTACTGAAGCAGTGAAAATCTCCACTTCTGACATCATGATGAGGGAAGGTCAAGCAGCTGAGGGTGGTTGGGACTAGGACATTAATAACCTGAGGAACTCTTGCAGTGATGTCCTGGAACAAAGGTGACTGGCAGCCAACAATCACAAGCATCATTCTTTGGTCTAGATATGACTCTAACCAGTGAAGAGCTTCCCCTCACCAATTCTGGTCAACTCCAGTTTCTCTAGGCCTCTGTGATACCAAACTCAGTCAAATGCTGCCTTGATATCAAAGGCAATCACTCTCACCTCACCTGTAGAATTCTGTTCTTTTGTCTACACAATAAGATTGTAATGAGGTTTATCTTTAACAGTAGCTTTTAGAGAGTGCTGGTGAACTGTTTAACTGCATGAAACATTGTTGATAAGTCTGCTCGTGTTCTCACTAAATGTGCACATGTGCAATGGGCCATAAGAAGATTGTGAGCAGGCCAAATTTCCCCATTCTACCCAAGAGATATTAAATCAACCTCCACTTGTCAGTTAAATCAGCACAGACCTGGAGGAAAGTTATGTTACTACCGTATATGGCTTATTAGCCCACCGCATGTTATATTTACTGACTAAGACACTTGCTGAGTTGTTAAACTAGGTCTTTTAGAAACAAATGGTCCAAGCTTGGGAAAGTCTAGAAAATAAAGTTATGTTCTCATGAACAGCATGTATACAAGGAGATAAAACAAAGAATTGCAAATGCTGAAGTTTCGAAACAATGCTGCCACTGGAGCTGCCGTACCTGCTGAGTTTCTCCAGCAATTTGTGTTTCGATTTCAACAAGTAATATTGGCTCTCCACCATACCATTGACTCAATGTACAGATTTTGCAATAGATATTTTCTGGATTCAATATCACTGAATACTCAAGTAAGTAGACCTTTGTTCCCTACAATTGTCATACAAGGTAATAACTCTGAAAGCGTTAATGCTGAATTCTGTATTAAACTCCAGCCAATTTGACGATGTTATAAGGACGGGAAAGGTGGAAGCAAAACATCTCAGGACTTTGAAGGAGACAGACATATTGTCCTAGGTTTTCCAATAGTCTTAGTAACAATGTCAATCTTACTAATAAAACTTGTACCTGACCACTACCATGCAATAAACTATAACCTGTTTAAGACAATAGCCTTTTGTCTCATTCACCTTCCCACCACTTTTCCTCTCTGTCTTTAGACTGAAAATAGGATGGTGGCAGCAATCTGACCAACTACATGTCAGCAGCATTCCCTCCAATTTTCTTTCTGGCCAAATGGGCCTCCAAACACTACGCATAGATAGCATCAACATCCGGAATCTGAAGTCAATGCTGTGACTGGCACGCCAATGCCAAACACTATATGCAGAACCTTGAAGTAGCTGTATTTGCCCACTTCCTTAGGGGAATGCTGGTTGATATCACATACTTATGGTCACAACAGCAATCAGGAGCAAATTTAATTAGCAGATAAACGATATGATCAGGAGCTGCAACATGCAAGTCTATTCCATTTAGTAGCCACTGAAATGTTCTGTGCACCTTCCTTTCACTGCTGAAAGTACTGTATGCTGAAACAGAGCAGCGTACACATTTCATCATTAAATTAAGTACCTACGATTTTTAGTTAATCAAAAACAAAGATGCAACTTTACTCAATCCCTGGGCACAAGATAACTTGTGAGGTTATTTCCGAATACATAGCTGACTGTGTATTTATATTAAAGGCTACCTAGAGTCACCCAAGCTATGTGAAAGGGAGAGGAACACACAGTGAAGGCGGGGATGAGGGGAGAGGAGTTTGAAAGATTTACATCAAGAACTTTATCAAATAACACAATCAATGTTCAAGTGTGTGATGATTGATTGCAATAATGTATCAAGAACATGTTCCAATTGCCAAAAACAACAAAAACCCATTCCAACATGTGACACAGAACTTACATGTTTCATTGCATTACTTAGCATTTTGGGAGTAGTATCGAAATTAGAAAATAATCTGCCCATTTTGACTTCACTGTAAAATTTCAAGAATATGGTATGCATCAATGTAGCACTGGGCAAGGGATCAATCACTGGGAAAAAGAAATTAACCCAAAACAAATGAACATCAGAAACTTTAAAATTCTGAAAACACACAAGTCAACAATCAGTTCAACATAGGTTAATATCTTCAATAGCAGTAGTTCCTCATAACTATTGAAAGTGCCTTAACCCAGCAAAAATTTCTATTCTTATGCAAGGTGATTAGTTTTTCTTTGCATCCGCAGGTAACTAGCATTAGGGAGGTTCCACTGTACATTTACATTTTGCTAATGGATCTTCTGCAATCCCGTTTATAGAGTACAGGAGTGCATATTAAGGCAATATATAGGTTGTGGGTAATGGGGAACCCGTAAATGACATGGGCCAAGGAACAAAATATGGTGAAGCTAGACCCACAGCTGAGGGTGGAGCCTAACAGTGCACGTGTATATGTAGGTGAGTTCTAAAAGTGAATATTCAAATTGAGATATCAATTTAGAAATTCTGCCAATTTCAGTGATCAGTTTATTCATCATAAATAAATAATGCAATGCTACTCATAATTAAGACACCTTTATACATAGCATTTTTCACAATATCAGGCCACCGCAAATTACTTCATAACCAATAAAATACATCTGAAGTGAAGTCGATATTCCACTGTTTCTGGTTAATAGAAGTTGAGATACAGGAGGTTCTCAGGGCTTGATATGGAGAAAATACAAATGAGTGGCTACAGCAGCTCAGCAGGAAGGGAAGAAAAGTAGGGGCTGGAGTTTTGAAGAGAACAAGCAGATTGACTTGTACTCTGCAAGGTAACAGTTGCCAGGCATTAGCATGGGAGAAAAGCAGAATGGGAGGTGGTGCGCAACTTATGAGAAATAATATCCTAAAAAAGTTACCACATCATTTTACATTTATATAACATAATTTGAAAAATATACTGCATTCAACTGGTAACAATCTATTTTGCTGTGTTCATAACCTAATTTATTATTGCTCTATAGTATGTTAATTTTAAGAACTTCTAAAAGATAATAGCCCTATTTTTCGAATTTATTTTTCATTTCCTGCATGTAGTCATGTTCATGCACAAGTCCATTTATGGTCACAGTACTTGCTGCAATTATTGGTGCCTGTGTTTATGGAGCCCGTGCATATGAATTGAAGGGAGCAATTCTCTTCCTATTAGTTTGAGTCGCATGGTCTTGAAGTCACCATTCCGCTGTTTCTGTTTAGTAGAAGCTGAGATACAGGAGGCTCTCAGGGTTTGATATGGAGAAAATACAAATAAGTGGCTACTGAAGCTCAGCAGGAAGTGAAGAAGAGGAGGGGCTGAAATTCTGAAGATAACAAGCGAGACTAGCTACACCAATGAAAATTCAGATGACAATCAAAATTAATTCTCACTCTAATATGACTGAATGACTGAAAATTGACTTGATGTTTGTTTGAGCCATTAAAGTTCCAATGCTGTTTTATCTGTTAGAGCAAGACTGACTATAACATCCTCCCAACCAACAGCCCAGCCGCTATAACGTCCATTCAAAGGAACAGGAGTAGGCCATTCAGCCCCTTGAGTCCGCTCCAGCATTCAAGGAGACCCTTGGTTGATTCGGGCAGCA
Organism: Ginglymostoma cirratum; assembly: GCA_024137785.1. Classification (NCBI taxonomy): domain Eukaryota; kingdom Metazoa; phylum Chordata; class Chondrichthyes; order Orectolobiformes; family Ginglymostomatidae; genus Ginglymostoma; species Ginglymostoma cirratum. The sequence goes on from JAHRHZ010000144.1 coordinate 40,737,199, forward strand.
TGGTGGCCGAGTGTTTAGCACTGCTGCCTCACAGGCCTGGGACCCGGGTTTGATTCTGCCCACTGGGAAGCATCTGCATGAAGTTTGTACACTCTCCTTGTGTCTACATGGGTTTCTGCTGGGTGCTCCAGTTTAGATAAGGTGGATTGCCCAAGCTAAATTGCCTACAGAGTCCAGGGATGAGCAGGCTAGGAGGATTAGCCATGGGAAATGCAGGCTTACAGGGATAAGGGATGGTCTGGGTAGGATGTTTTTCGGAGGGTCAGTATGGACTGAATGGCCTGCTTCAACACTTTGGGGATGCTATGATTCCAGGAACTGTAATCCCAATACTGCTTGTGCCTCCATTCATTTAAATTTACAGCATAGAGCAGTTTACTGAATCATCTAAGGTAAATAAACAAACCTGTTCATTCAATTTTTCCATTTCAAATATCAATCGAGCACTACAAGCTAATTATTTGTAAATAATTCAGCAGAGCCATTTGTACAAGGCAGAGGCTTTGAAATGAGTGTCTTGATTTGTGCTTAGAGTTGCATAAAGAAGCAAAACAATACATTAACTCACATAATTGCTTTACATTGCGCCAAGCAAAGTGATACCTTAACCTCAGAACAGCCATGTTGGAGTCAAAACATTAACTCTCTTCTTCACTCCATAGATACTGCCAGAATTGCTGAGTTTCTCCAGCAGTCTGTGTTTGTGCCATGTACACTCCTGTTCAGATTGGCATATATCTTATATTTTTCAAACAGTTGACGTATACAGGATTACATTTCATAGAAATGTGAGAAATAGGAACAGGTGCAGTTTGTTTGCCCTCAAGCCTGCTCCACTATTCAGCCAGATTGTCAAATAACAAATTCTGCCCATTACTTAATTTCCCTGCCTGCCCTCCCATAAATACAGACAGATTTTTGATCCACAAGGGAGTCCAACTTTATCTTGTATATATTCTCCAGCTTCCATTGCTCCCGGGGCTGAAAATTCCTGTGATTAACGTGCTTCTGACAGAAGAAACTTCTAATCTCGGTCTTTAATGGAGACCACATATTTTTTAAATTGTTTCCTCTATTCCTAGATTTCTCTAGGAGGGGGAGCATGCTCTCTGCAACTACCCTGTCAAGCTTTGTCAAAATCTAAAATGTTCCTATGTGATCATTTTTCATCCTTCCAGACTCCAGTGGATACAGGGACAAACTGCTCAACTTTCCTCAATGGAAAATCCCTTCACCGGAATCAACTTAATGAACTTTCTCTAATTTTTTTCAAAGCAAGTTTATCCCTCATTAGATTAGGAGATCAAAATACACACTATTCTTGGTGGGATCTCAGCAATAACATTTACAGTTACTGCAAGACTTTCCTACCTTCACAGTCAATCCCTCTACCAATAATTAACTTTCCTAATTACTTGCTGTACCTGCTGCTAACCTTCAAGACACCCAGATCCGTCTTTGCTGTTGTATTCTGCAATTCCTTGATTTAAGTAACATTCTGCATTTCTATTCTTCCTTCCAAAGTACACATCTTCCTGTTTCTACACTATACTCTGTTCGCCAAATTTTACACACTTGCTTATTCAAGCAATACTTCTTTGCAGAATTGGCGACTCCTCCTCACACTTGATTTTCTTCCTACCTTTTTATTGTCAAATCTGGCAGCAATACACTTTGTTAAATCATTAATATAGACAGTAAGTAGTTGAGGCCTCATCTCTGATCACAGTGGGACTCCCACTAGTTACATTTACCAACCTTAAAGTGACTCATTTATCCCAATTCTTTGCTCCCTTTTGATTGGCCAATCGTGTACCCTTGATAATGTATTATCCCAACACTATGAGGTCTTATCTTGCACAGAAACATTTTATGTGAAATCTTAGTGAATGCCTTTTCAGAATTCAATAAATTGCATCTCCTGGTTTTCCTTTATCCACAATAGCTGTAATATTGTCAAAGAATTCTAATTAATTTGTCAAACATGACTTTGCTTTCATAAACCAGTGTTGACTCCGACTGTATTAGGTTTTTCTAATGTCTACTACTTGCTTAATTGATTCCCGTATTCTCCCAACGACGGATGTCAGATTTATTTTTCTAGTTTCCTGCTTTCTGTCTCTATCCTCAGTTGAAGCATAACGTGCAGTTTTCCAAACTGCTGTAATCTTCCCAGGACATAAAAAGGAAAGGATTTTCTTGAAGCTGGTAACAAGTATTACACTCGCTCGTTCATTGCAATAGGCTTTCCATTTCTGGCGGTCAAGGGCCGAAGTAGTACTAAATCGGCTCTTCTGAAATTGGTCTTAATGGTATGGCCATGTGCAGGAATATGATCAGATGTACATCGGTAGCTGACAACAACCACATTTTATTTGCTGAAGGATTTCATAGACAACTCTGATTGTGTGACCTATCAACAGTCCCTAATGCTTGGAAGGATAAGTTCATCAAGACCCATTTGGGAAACCAGGGGCTGTCCAGGTTGCAGAGTGTTCAGAGATCATTACTGCCTGATCCCTAATAGAGTTGGAATGCTGTTTAGCCAAAGCTACGGGATATGGGATGAGACTTCAGGATTATAATCCTCTTCCCAAATATGCCAAAGGCAAAAGAGGAATGCTAAAAAGAGGAATTCCTATGCCACCCATTGAAATGCAATTTTTTTTCAATGGGGAGAACACCTGGACAACTATAATAGTGCACACCATCCAAATCACCACATGCTGGCATACTGGGGGAGCTGGTCTCATACAAACTTCAGTTTGGACCACATGGGGGTGACCTATTGTGACTTCACTTTGTCTGAAAGGTTGAATTTTGGTCAGTTTTTTAATAATCAACATAGAGGAGGTCTTCATCGAATTCTTATCCATCAAATGTATCTACTCAATGTGGAATCATTTCTTTACCTCTGACACAGTACAGCATTTCAGTTACAGGAAGAATAAGCTTAATATACAAATTCCTGAAACAGCTTCATAAAACTCAGAAGGTTTGTGATCAAGTCCTTGGATGTTCCCACACTGAGGGCTTCTAATTACAGATGGAGTTCACTGGCTGTTTGAAGACAGAGATTGGATAAGCGTTATGCAAGTTCCTATAGCATATTTTATTAAGCGTACAAGGCTCCATGCACCCTTTCTCAGTACCAGCACTGGCAAAGTGACACTTTGAATGCAATTTCTGCCTTAAACTGTGTATGAGATGATTCTTTAGCTTATTGCTGTGAAAATATCTAGACCCCATTTACTAGCGGAGTTTTCAGCAACGACTGCTAAGTTGTTTAGTTCTCCTTTTGCCACCAAAGGTATTTTTGGCAATAGGATTTTAATTTCACTTTGTTCTCCATCCCAGAATCACCCATCTCTTTATGTCCCCTTAGCAAGATAAAGATGGCGGCCTCATCACAACGTTATACTATAGTACCCACAATCGGTTTCAGCTTTACAGGAGTTTAGGTTGCTTTGTTATCAGGCAGAAACATAGGTAAGGCAGTAATATCTAAAGGCTAGTAGGTGATTAATTAGGACATGACTGTTGGCTGTTTTCCAGCATATGACTTGGGATCATGTGGTATTACATCAAGAAATAGTGCATCTTGGATATGTCTTTTATCGGTTATACTATAGGCTAATGCCCTCTTTGTAAGTTGTAGCATCTGCCAATAACTTCAAGTTCAGTTCATTACACTGCTTTTACGTCGTCTTGGCTTCTTTGCACTTGCCCTTATCCATTGTGGGCAGAAAACAGTTTAGGTTCACGCTCATTATGCCTCCATACATTGACAGGATTGGAAGTATAGGGGCAGGGTAGCATCTGTAGGAATAATGCTGCTATTCAATATTATATTAAAATTGGAAATTTTACATGACTAGCTTCCAGATTGAAAGGAAGGCGTTTGTGATTAGTATAACCATTTTTCTCCTCTTGGCTAAGTGGGAAGCAATAAGCCTTTCTCCAATTTCTCATTGGTATTGATTTGAACAGCTGCTGGGTTAAGTGCTGGCAAGAGTGCTTTCTTCCACAAAGCAGTCTCCTCTTTCTGGATGTCTCCTAGTGTCCCACAGGTTTTGTTTACTTCTTGTTATAAGTAATCCTGTAAAATTTTATTTTAGCTCTCTTTGGTGAGGTGAGTGACCGGACTATCAAATGTAGCTTGAAATTTCTTTTCAGCAAACAATTGGCTGATTTTGAGGGAGGGGGTGTTGGATAATCATTAGCAACTTTTGCCAGATATACATCAAATCAGATATGGAAATATTTAGTCATTTTAAGTTGATAAAATGAACCTAGCGCAAGTACTTTCCCCAAGATACTAGTTACGCCCTCTGGGTATTTTCTACATTTCCCAAAATTCTACGTACCTCATATTACTGATCGATTGAATTATTATTTTTATCCGTGATTAGTGCAAAACACTGGATAAGATTTTTAAAACATAGACACAGAAGAGTCTCACCTCTGTCTTCTCAAGGGTATTTCGAATTGGGCAATAAACATCATATGCTATTAATTATGTTTTGAACAAAAATGTGGCATACTAGGCCATTTCAAAGAGCAACAAAAACTATACTGCTGAGTCTGGAATCACAGATAGGCTAAAAGATTAATGCTGAAGGTTCTAAAAACCTTAACTCTGATTTCTTTCCACAGATACTGCCAGACCTGCTGAGATTTTCCAGCAGTTTCTGTTTTTGGTTATTTTACTAGCGCACTAACACACCCACTGTATTCCATAAAAGCAACAGTGTAAAATCTCTCACCCACCAGATTAGATATCAGGTTCCTCGAGCCAACAGGGTCTATGGGATGGAGTGAGAAACAGCAGTGGGGGATTTGGTACACGTTAAACTAGGGTTTAGGCATGGATTACGAGATACGATAGGTAACTTAGACACTGGCAGCCCTCTACATGAGAGCGGCAAATGAGAGAGGGATTGGAAATGTGCAGAGTAACATTGCTTGGGTAAAGGAGTGTTGAGATTTGCTTATATTTGTGACGAAGGCTGAGGAAAGATGGGAATTGGCAGCCGAGTTAGAATTACGGAAAGGTCCAGTGGAACTTAGTTACTCATTAGTGCTTAGAAACGTTGACAAATAGTGAAGGAGATATATCAGGATTTGAAAGTTGGAAGGCTTGAAACTGACAACAATCTACCTGGGTAGGAGTCCTTCATCCAGTAGCTTAATGGAGGGTCTGCTTTGTGACAAACTTCCTACTCTATGAAATCCTTGCGGAAGGTATTTACTTAGGTTGTTAGAAAACTATAATGACAAAAAGTTTTTGGTCACACCTTGAATTACAGGTATTAAAACTGGGCATCCAGGATATAGAAGGTCCTGATGGAGATCTCACATGTTGACTTGTTAGCACAGTATTTCAATTGCTGTACACTATCATTGAAATAATTACGCTTTTTCTTTGAATAGGTAGGGCCTTTGGGAAGTAAGGAGTATGACTCCTGGAAGTTTGTCAATATCTTTGTGAGCCCTGAAGATTGAATTAATAGTGGCAGATGGCTTGGCTGAACGTGTGAGCTCTCCTATTCTAAGTGTTGACCAAAAGATTTGTCCCTACGAACTAAAAAATACATTGCTCTGGAATTGTTTTATGAAATAAAATATTGTTGTTAGTCTTCAAATTTTAATCCTACCTCTGATAGACATGCATCAAATAATCAAAATGTTTTACTACCGTGTTTAAAGGAGAGATTCGATTCCATTTTTAACGGATGCAGAAGTTTGCCAAACTCAAAACCAAGATAATGCCTCTTCTAGTACATAATTTGGCACATTTTTACAGTTTCAAATAGTGGCAGAAATACAAATTATGGTTAGATATTCCTGCAGAATTACCTCAATTTCCAAGTGTAAATGAGACTCAAGTTGACAAATCACTGTGGTATACAGGGTAAGTTTTATGACATGTAACAGTAATAGGAAAAATTGGTACTAAAGCTGTAAACATGTAAAGGAAAACAAAACATGGTAGAGTTGTGTATGTAGAGGCCTGATCAATCATCTACACACATTTTATACAGTTTCAGTTTAAGCACTATTCTCAAAATTCATGCATGTCTGGGTTAAAACTGGATACATTTTAGTTGTTGAGAAAATAACATCCCATGACAGAGAAATATTGTACAGAAACAAAAACAGATCTTTTATAACAATGCAGTATTATTTCTGGGATAAGCTGTAAAATTTATCAGCAAATCCTTCTAAAAATACTGAAAATGACGTATCCAAATCAGATATAATCACTAGCAATCAATTAATCCTCTGAATCCCAAAAAGACCTTTTTGTTTCTCAAAACATGCACACATCTTGTTAAGCACTTTTTCTTTAACGCTATACTACTAATTTTGAAAGCAGATCCAGCATCTTAAAAGATGCAAAGCTCTACACAAAAGTCTTTTTCACATTTTCAATAAAGATAGAAATTTCTGGTAATATTCAGCAGTTTTACAGCATCTGTGAAGGAAATAAGCTATTGGAAATGTTGATGGTGGGGTACTCAGTGATGGTACTGGCATTGAATATCAAGTGGAGATAATTAGACTCTTTTTGTTGTAGATGGCATGGATATTGTGTAGGTTTTGCTTCAAATGGGTGTGGACTTCTTAATCTGAGGAATTGTAAATGGAGCAGAACACTGTAATATTTTTGACTTTACATTGGAAAGAAGGTCATTGATGAAACAATCAAAAATAGCTGAATCAAATTGCCTTCACAAACTCCTGCAAAGATGCCTTGAAGCTGAGATGATTGGCCTCCAATGAGATTACCGTCTTTCTTGTGTCAGGCCAGACTGGAGACTTCATCACCAATCTCCAGTAGTTTCAGTTTTAATCGTACCCCCAATGCCAAACATTGGCAAAAGATGCCTTAATGTCAGGTGTAATCATTCTCTGTAACCTCCACATTCAGTTTGTGTGCTGATACCTGATTGGGTGCAAATTCAGACCCAAAATGTGCATCTTGCTGAAATTCTTTACTAAGTCTGTGTCACTTAACAACACCATTGATGACTCTTTCCATTACCCTGTTGATGATTTAAAAATAGTCTGATGGGACAATAATTGTCTGGAATATATCTGTTCTATTGATGGCCCTGTGACGGTACTGAACAGCTTGACTATGAATGTAGCGACTTCTGGAGCAAAGCGCTTTCATGCCACAACCTGCAACTTTGCACACCCAGCCCACTCAGTCAAATCATGATGTAATGTGTTGGAAAGTGAATAGCCAGAGTAGTATTTCTGATGGTGGAGGCTCTCAGGAGGAAATCCAAAAGGATCATCTGTTTGTCACTCGTGGCTCCTAACATTTGAAAATACCTTGTGCTCGTACACTGGGCTCTTCCATCTTGTTGGAGGATATATTCATGGAAGTTGCTAGTCTTGTTATTTGCTTAATATTTGCCACATGTCTTAACTGATGCAACTGGATTGTGAAAATCTGACCTGATGCATTAGTTGAGGAATGCTTAGCTCCAGCTAGAACATGCCAGTTTTACTCTTTAGCATACACACAACCTTTCTGATGTAGCTCCATCACATTGGCATATTAGGTACAGCTACTGTTGCTTTTCTGCATTGAATGTTAGTCAAGGGTTGGTCATCTGGATGGATGAGATTATGGATAACCTGGGCATGAGATTACAAGTTGTTTTGGAATACAAATCTCTTCCTCAATCGTCTAGCATTCTTAATCTATCCCACTAAGACAATGACAGTGCTGCACATTACATTGGAAGGGTGCCCTCTGTTTAAAGAGGGGACTTGATCTCCACAGGGATTATTCCACAGACGTCCTTACAGATACTGTTGTGCATAGATACATCTAGTACAACAAGATTGGCCAGAATGAGGTTAAGTTGATTATTCTCTCATTTGTTCTCATTCTGCTTGCTACAAATACATTTTAGCAACTATTTCTTTCTTGACACAGCAAACACAATCTCTGATGGAACTACTGAGCCACTCTTGGTGATATAGATGGGGAAGGCACTCACCCAGAGTATATATGGTGTCCTATCAACCATCTTATACTTCCGTCAATAGTGTTCAATTTTTTAAAAAAAAAAAAAAAAAAAAAAAAGTTATTCGTGGGGTGAGAGAGAACAGCATGGAAGATGCAGGGAGATCGGTTGTGGTAACGTCAATGAACTAATAGTTACAAGGCCCAGGTTAATACTCTGTGCACATTACTTCAAATCTCACTATACCAGCTGTTGGAATTTAAAGTAATTAATTTTTACAAATCTGGAACCGAAAGGTAGTCTTAGTGACCATTAAGCAAACACTGATTGTTAGAAAAATCTGGGTGTTTCATCGAGACCCTTAGGGAAGGAAATCTGGTGTGTTTACTGAGGCTGGCCCACTTGAGACTTCAGATCCACAGTATTGTGATGGACTCTCAACTGTCCTTTGAAATGATCGAGCAAGCCACTCAGTTCAAGGACAATTAGATGGGCAACAAATTCTGGCCTTGCCATCAATACCCATATCCAATGAAAGGGCTAAAAAAATAAAGACTTAATCTGCAAGTTGTTTTCCTGCTTATATTTGATCTGAAGCTAAGAGATTTCAAGGGATTAAGCATCAATGTCAAACACTCCTAAAGTCATTCCTCCTGCCAACTGACTGCATAGCCCAGGTGCCACCATCTCAGATGGGTCTGTTCTGTAGAGTTAGTGATGGACAATCTAGGAATTTGGCCAATGGGTATGGTTTGATGAATGCGACTATTATTATAGCAACAAATCATAACCAATAGTCATATTGAACTTTTAACAGCTTTTTAAAAGGAGGACACACAACCAAAAATTAAAACACCGTATATCTAAATTCTGAACAATGTGATTCAGACAGTGTACAGAAGACCTGTGTATATTATCCTCAGTCTCAAGGGAGACCCTGGAATGTCACACCCAATGCATGTCAAGGAAGTTATATGAAGAAGGCCATCAACGGTAATACTGCATGTAAACTAAACTGGAATTTCCTGTACACTATTGCAGATGAAACATAATTGGAGCAAAAAAGAGCAATCTGCACGAGAGGCACGTTTGCATCTTCTCTTTCAAGAATACGAACATACAGTCACCGAAACCCACTTTCAACCCTGGTCTGTGTATGTTAATGGGTGAAAGTGTGCGTATTGTAAAGGTCACAGTTGAGAAAATCCCCCACGTTGCAGGTAAAAAAGGAAGTACCACTCTCTTTGCTGGATGCTGGATGCCAGAAAGCAAAAGGAAATTGCTGAAAGGAAAAAAGGACAAAGGCTTTTCAGCTGACCTGCAAAGCCAAGCATTCAAAACCAACTGCTCACCTAGCAACAGCATGACCAGTATCACCCAACATCCCATCACCTACCCTTCACAAAACTCAGGGACAGGACTGCATACTTATTTTAGAATAAAAAAAATACTTTTGTTTTGGAATGACCTCTCATTTCTAATCTGTGTAACATTATTGTTTCTTCTTGCACTTAGTAATGAGTAAACTTACTCTTCCATTAGCTCAAGAAAGCCTGGTTAAAATGGCTTCTTTTCAATCATGAATTTATTTGGTCTGGGGAGGGAGTAATTTAATTAGTGCTAATTTAAAAAGTAAGTGTGACCAAATGAGGGGAATACGAATATGGAAGGCAGGAAGTTCATTCCTCCTTACCCAGGATCTGGATGATTTATGTTATACTGTCTGGAACCATAATAAATGAGTGAACCGAGCTGCAGAATGGTTCTGACAAAATTATTGCTTGAACATCTATGGAATCAGCCTCCAGATATTAATGACGAAAACTCTGTAGGATCATTTAGGCTGAATGTTAACTGACAGCTAATGGCCGAGTTTTATGTACATTTAAACCAAGAACTGGTCGACACTGATTGGTCAACAAATTATCCTGAGGAATAAAACAGAGAATGGCTGTCACTATTCTGTCCAGTTGAAACCAGCATCAACACCATCCCAGTACAGAAATTCATATTCTACATTAATTATTTGAGAAAGAGGCAGAACAGCTTCGTGGCTTGCTGAAGTGTGACAGAATCCCATGATGGAGTGAGCATTTAAGCAAGATGAAATTGAGCAGTTTAGGAATCAGATTACAAATTTATTCCATAACTATACATGAAGTGCATGAGCTTCTTTCATTTTTTGATTTGACCTGTTGATGCCATTTATATTCCCTCAATTAATTACCACACGATAAATGGTATCCATTTGAAACATTCCTGCACCACAAACTCACTTAAACAGAAGTTGTTTGGCAATGCAATTAACAAAGCTACTAAACACAATAAATCTTTCTGATCATGTACTCTCTGAAAACAAAGTACCTGTTCCTGCACATTGTTTCAATTTAAATACTCGTAACTAGGGCCCAAGCCATTTGCTCACCATATGAGGTTGATGCTGAAGTAGTGTGTAAAGTCATCCTTCAAGATATTGGCTACCTGAAGCAGATCATTTCTTGCTGATCATTATGTAAATTATGACCACTACTTTCATAGAGTCATACAGCATGGAAACTGGCACTTTGGCCTATCAAGTCTATGCCAACCAACAAATACCAAACTATACTAAATCCCATTTACCTGTCCTTGTCCATAGCCTAACATACCCAGGCATTTTAAGTATTGTCCAAATGCTTCTTAAATGTTGAGAGAGTACCTACCTCCACCACTCTCTTGGTGGTGCAAATGTGGAATGCACTGCCTATCTGGGAGAGAAAATGTTTCCTCAGATCCCCTCTAAACCTCTTACTCCTCACCTTAAAATTATGCTCTCTGGTCTCAGACATGTCTGCCTTGGGGGAAGAGATTCTCACAATCTACTCAGTCCATGCCTCTTAATTTTGTGAATCTCGGTCAGATTTCCTCACAGCCTCCTGTGCTCAAAGGGGGAGAAAAAAAATCCAGCCTATCCAGTCTCCCCTCACAGCTGAGATTTTTCATCCCAGGACAACATCCTGGTGAATCACCTCCACAGCCTCTCCAGTGCAATCATGTACTTCCGATTGCGGCAACCAGGATACTGCACACTCAGTACTCCATCTTTGGCCTAGCCAATGTTTTATAACATTGTAACAAGACTTCCTTGCTCCTACATTCTACTTGGGGGCTAATGAAGGCAAGCATCCCATATGCCTTTTTCACAACCCTGTCTACTTGTGCTAACATCTCAGGAACATTGGGACCTGTACATCAAGGTTCTTTTGTTCCTCAGTACTCCCTAGGGACTCCTGCCATACATTATGTAAACCATCCCTTTATTAGACCTCCCAAAATACATCACGTTACACTTATCAGGATTAGCTGCCCAATTTGCCAGCTGATCAATATCAGACTGTAGCCTGGAGATCATCTCCCTTATGATCAACAATATCACAAAGTTTCCTGTCATCTGCTAATGATACCCTCATCATTTACATTCTAGTTGTGACTGTACATAAACAGCAAGGATTCCAGCATCAGTGGATTCCAGTGGTACACTGATGGTCACAGGCTTCCAATCACAAAAACTACCCTCCACATCAACTACGCTATCCTCATCAATATATTTAGTCACTTTTTCAAAAAAAAACTCAATTAGTTAACAAGGGTCTCCCTCCAACAAATCCGTGCTGACTATCCCTGATCAATCCCTGCCTTTCCAAGTGTTGATCAATCAGTCTCTCAGTCCTGAAAAACGCTCAGTCTTTTGACAAGTTATCTGATAAACAAATTGAACAACAGCTGTTTCGTGCAACTACGATGCACCAGCAACACAAGTTGGAAAAACGGACACTGTACTCGAAATGTTAACTCTGCTTTCTCTCCCCAGATGCTGCCAGACCTGCCGAGTTTCTCCAATTTTAGTTTTAGTTTTTACCATAAGGATTGTTTGCCACTAACAGGATGCTGCCATCAAGCCAAGAACACATTCTCCATATCTCACAAATGAAGAACGTGTAAATGTATTCTAGTGTTGGCGTGATGCCAGATATGCATCCCAAAAACTGGTGAATTGTAATAATCAACACGTCTCGTCAGTTGTTCAGAACAAGCACGATACCGATTTTATCTAACAGGTCTGTGCTTGCAAAACTCGAACACATAGTCAACGTTAGATTAGACTCTCTGATAGGATTATTTAAGCAAATGTCATCCAGAGTGAGCTAAGATTTACCCTGATGACCAATTTTAAAATCGCCATTTGGGCAACACCATTACCAGAGTCCAAGTCCCACCAATCGTCACTTGTTGTTCGTCTTTGCATTGATATTGGGAATGTCCCAATCAGAGCACAACAAAAAGCTTGACCAAATGTATCTTTTACTCCCTCTTTATTTAATACATGGGTTGGGATTTTCCAGAAAATCAACAGTTTCATATTCACTTTTATTATTAAAACCTCTATTTCAATTCTTGTTTTTAAAAACTGAATTTAAGATTTAAAACTGCCATGTTCGGTGCATTCACATTCCAGAGTCAGAACTACAAACTCAGTAAATCAATCATTACACTACAGGAACGGGAAGGTGTGTGCGTGGATGATGTATGTTCAATAGATATATCAAACATTTAAATCGCATAAAAACATAACTTCAGAAACAAGGTTTTGTAAACTAATAATCACAATATGCAAAGTACCTCATTTTTCTCCACGACCAGCCAGGCCACTTGTAAACCTTCAAGTCCTTTAAATGGGATTTCTCGTGTCAGCATTTCCCATAGAACCTGGAAAACAGAGTATACCTTTCAATGTAAAGCTAAACCCACTGGCAAATAATATAAAATGCAGATCATTTTAACAGCTCTTCCAGGTTGCTATTAAGGTGGTGATTTAGGCAATGTATGAATGACATTTAGTGATACTTTTTCCAAGAAAAAGACTTTGTTAATGATAGTGATCTACTAATATCATCTTTGCAGAGCATGTTTTTTGACTTGGATTATGATTGGGACAGTCACAACAGAGTTGAGCTGATCAAGCAGGCAGACTAAAACCAAGATCAGCAGATCTAAACTCAGCAGATCTGGCAGCATCCATGGGACAGAAACAAAATGAACACTGCATCCATTATGACTTTTCAAAATGAAGAGTCATACTGGACTTGACATCTACCCTGATTGACCTACCAGCCTTGATCCCTTTTATTTATTGTTTTGCGGAACTGCATGAATGATTCCCCATTGAGATGCAACAGCACCCATCTTGCTGATGGTCCGCAGCTATGGGGCCTCTGTTTTGATCAGCAGCATCAAAAATCTGTCCACCTTCCCTAATAGGGCAGCAAACCCAGAGACATTCAATTAGGAAACTGCCTCCTGGAAGATTATGCCACTGGGGTGTGCTGCTGTCAAATGTAGGCTGGGTATCTCCATTTAATTCCAATGTTGGTTCTGTTTTCTGAAGAAGGGTCAAGGCCCGAAACGTCAGCCTTCCTGCCCCTCTGATGCTGCTTGGCCTGCTGTGTTCATCCAGCTGTGCACCTTGTTATCTCAGAGTACAAAAATAGTTTTTTTATGAAAGTGGGTACAAGCTATAATGTTAATCTACCGGAGCAAGAATGATGGAACAGAATTTCAACTGGAGTAAAATGTTATTCCGGGGGCAAGGAAGATCAGACAAAATCAGACTGGCAGCACTATGACTTTGATGGCATTAAACAGACTTTTGATATATGAAGTGTTGAATGGAACAAGCAGAGAAAGAAATGAAATATTGAATTGTTCAGAATCCTTACAAACATACAACAAGAATGAGAACAGCCCACTTGGTCCTTTGAGCCTGCTCCGTCGTTCACAATAAGATCATAGCTGATTTGACTTTAGCCTTAACTCTTCATTCTTTCATGCCCCCAATAAACTTTCATCCCCTTGGCAATCGAGAATCTATGCTCCTCTGCATTAAACATACTTGAAGACTCTAAAAATGGAGTAATCAGAGAGTCTGAATGAAAATATCACAGGCTGCTAAGAAACAAAATAGTGTCAATTCTGACCAGCATTTTCTATTCTCTGTGCCTATAGGTGTGATGCCAGAGGACCACTAATTTTACCATCATGTAAAAATGGAACAAGGGGTATACAAAGTAATTATGGACAAATCAGTCTAATCCTGATGGTGGACAAATTATTGGGAAAAGTTTCTGACAGAATACATCAGCAGTTGGAAATTGAGGACAGTCAATCTAGATTTGTTAAGGGAAGGTCATATCTGACTAAATTAACCTTTTGAAGAGGTAACAAGAGGAGTTAATTCTGGTAGGACATTTGATTAATCTAGGTGAATTGTATCAAGACTTTTAACAAGAACTCACGGTAGACTGATCAGAAAATTAACAACTCATGAATTTGCAATTGCAAATTGCCACTAATTATTCATTTTTGAGCCTTCAAGGAAGGTCTTAAAAGTTGTATTTTTTTTTTAAGGCAGAAGGATACTCTTGAAAATTTCTGAAAATAGCTATTCTTTTCATTCACTAAGAAACTGATTGCCTACACCAACACAAAACTTGCAAAAGGGTTCTTCACAATTTTTTGAAGTCATGTTCAGTTATTTAAAATTGACTATCTAGACACTGGGTAAAGAATGCTGATCTTGTGATAAATAAAAATTGCATTCTATAATACAATCAGACCACACCGGTTCACATTTATAATTTAGAAAATTTCAGAACATTCTGGGCAATTTTGAGCTTACTTTGTGCCTGGATTAGCAAATTGCACGCAAAGTGAAAATTCCCGGACAATCTATTTAGTGATTCATCTTTTCAACCTATACCCACATTAACTCCTTTCTGAACTACTGAAATGGCATATTTGGCTTTCTTTACAAGTGTCAAAACATATTTGAACGTATTAAAAATACACAGCGAAGACCATGTCAAAGGTTCTTATTGTTAGTGCCAATAAAATTGATTGAATGGATTTTAGAAATTACCATAAATTACTCAAGTCATAGGCAATCTTGTGTAAGAGTTAACCCCAACATTTGGCTCCAAAAATCCTCAATTTCTCATACACTGTGCTAATTTGGAAGCAGTGATGGTGGGAACAAACTGCTGAGTTTCATCTTCCCCAATTGCTTTTTTCTCCCCCCCTCACTCAAATGACAAAATCAATAGGTAACAGGGGAGAGCCTTTCCTTACATTCAGAACTGTCATCAGAAAGCAGTGGCAGAATCGGCAGGTCCAAGGACCAGGCATAGAGTTCAAAGCCTCCAAATTGTTACTTGGTTAAAAGTTGATACCCTACATTTTACCTAATATTTGACCTCAAATATTCAGTCTCAAAAATAAAACTTTTACACGAGAATGTGTGGTAGAAACACAGATTAAATTTTTCAAAATTTTACATATTGTAAGAAATATAAATGTGGAACAATGCAACACTTTGACACGTCGTATTTGAGAGACAGTATACGTTCTGTAGCATAACGTGCTTACCACACCATAGGAGAAGGTGTCACATGTTTCAGCCACTGGCAGGCTCTGTATAACTTCTGGTGCCATCCATGGAAAGGTTCCCACCAAGCTCATGTGTGTTGTATGGGAGTGAAACCGTGAGGCACCAAAATCACAAATCTAGGGTAATGCAAAATACAAACATGTAAAATAAAAATCATGTTTTCAACCTCAATACTATGAAAAAACTCAGAACTCTTATAACTCACCTTTAGCACTCTGTCTGCCGCAATCACCACTGGATTTAACATTAAAATAAGAGAGAGGTCAGAAGTTATTTCAGCTGGCAAGTTTATATGTCCAGAATAGAATCAAAACAGAAAAAATAGGTTTTAGTTAATTGATCTAATGGTCTTTGAGACATCAGTTCTGAGGGATAAAACACTATTTTTGATCACCAAAATCACAACAATAAAAATTCAATTTGTAGAAAATTATTGATGTTATAGTATTTATAGTAACGTGTATCCAAGACAGATGAAGAGAAGTGGAAACAGCTTTCAGTTTGTAAATAGGAACTGTAGCGTTGTCCAAAAAATGTAGTGATCACTTGTGATACACTTATGCTGCTTACCACCTGAATGCGCTGGCTTGAGACTACAGAGGAATATCGATAGAATAAATAAGTGGGTAAAAATTTGGCAGATGAAGTATAACATGAGAAAATAGAAACTTGCCCACTTTAGCAAGAAGAATAGAAAACCAGGACATCAGTTAAGTAGAGAGAGATTGGAGAACTCTATAATGCAGAGGGATTAGAGGATACTTACCAAGAGAGACTAGAAACGGGACACATTTTAAAAACAAGGGGCCTCCCATTTAAAATGGAAGAGGAGTTGAGGAGATACTCTTCCTTCACTGGATTCTTAATTGGAGGAATTACAGTACATTTCCCCCCAGTGGGAAGTGGGACATGGTAAATGAATATTTTTAAGGCTGCATTAGATACACTATTGATTAAACAACAAAGTAGAATTGAGGTCACAATCAGATCAAACAAGATCTTAAAAAACAGGGAAGCAGGCCTGAAGAACTAAACACCCAATTCAAGCCCCAACTCTCATGTATCATTGATGAGAAATACAGCTTAGTGGACTGAGCTTATAAAACATGTTCTTGAAACTGAGATCTACCATAAAAATACTAGAAACTACTTCACAGAGTGCGCAATAGGATGGAACTTTGAAATATATGCCTTTTTTCCTTTTATTTGACAAATCAAATATTTTTTGAACTTTCTTATAACTGAGTGTGTCGTTCACTTTAAAGAATACTCCAGGGCAAGGGTCTCCAATGACTTTATCCTTCAGTGTGAATTCAAAATACGTCAAAATTGCTTTAAAAGATTAATTACAAGTTTACAATTTTAAATTTTCAAAGGTGGGTATGGAATTTACAAGGTTGGGCGACAGGGCAAAACTTTTCCATTTCCCGTATTTTCTCTGACAAGCAACACATTGGGGTCCCATAGCCACTTCTGGAAGCATGGTTATTTTAGTATTGTTTTTGTTGTCTAAAACGACTATTTGCAAAAGCTTTTTCTTCAAAGATATGCTTTAGTTAAAGCTACAGAAAGGATTTCAACTTTTTAAGTTTAGTACATTAATAGCTTACCATTTCGAGACTTGAGATCCCTGTGAATTACCTTTACTGGAGCATCCATATGTAAGTAATGCATACCTGTAAGGAAAGCGAGATGGATATTCAGAATAAGTCACTTGGAGTTATCCAAGTCTTCAAAATCTAAAGTCAAGTTAGAGCACAGAAGGGCAAGGAGACAAAAACAGCAGTTGTTGAAATTTAACAGTTTACCCGTAAGGGAAAGCTGACTGAGGAAGAGAGGAGATGAATAAAGTATCAAGGGATGAAAAGACAAATGCTAAATATTGTTCATCAGCTGTGAGTCGCTCTTTTTGGTTTAAAAATAAAAATATCCTGCCATACTCTTAATAAATACAGCACCAGAAAGGCTCCAAATGCTCAAATCACAGTGATTTTAATCACTCTAGCCATTTTCAAGTGACGTAATGTTTCTAGGTTTGACTCTGAATCCAACTAGGATAATCAGAGAAAGCAACTCTTCTAAGTTTAGGAAGCAAAATCCAGCCATTCAAAGGCCTGACACTGCATTCAATCAACAGGATTCAAAAATGCTTCTACTGGGCAAATGCTATCCATATATTTTTGACTGGTGCATGTACAATTGGGATCAGCTGATGAGATAAAGATGGGTGTGAGAGCACGTTGGCTAACAGAAATCTAAGTGAGTGACAGATGAAGTTAGTACATTGGAAATGAAGGGCCCTGATGATGGGCAGGTTGTAGCGTCTGAAGTTCAATTTAGAGTCAAACAGGCCAACTGAAGCCAGAGAATGCGTATTGTTAAGTTCAATATGATTGACATGAATGACATGAAGAGGGTTAGAACTGGGATGGAGGGTTGAAGTCCATTTCTGGCAAGTAAAGAAGGAAATCACTGAAAGGGCAGTACCATGAAAGAAAGGCAATGGAGAGAATACAGTTATCAGTCACATAGAAAACTGAAGGGACAAAGTATTGTGATTAGACTCAAAAAGAGCATTGTTGGTACAAATGGTTTTGATGGCACCTGCATACAGTTTTCAACATAACTTTTAGATAGTTATCAGTGTTGAATCTCCGGCGTAACATGATCTTCCTCTAGCTCAGGATGAGATCAGTTGAGAGTTAACTAATCTCAGTGATTAGCTCAAATACTAAACTGAGCTCAGGGTCAAACCTAAGATTTTCCTGACCTACACTGTATTATGCAATGTATCTATTCAAAGCTTCTAGAACAGCACATCATGTCCCAGCTAAGGCATACTAGGAAAGTTCATGGAAAGACAATAAGCAAACACCTCACAACATTTAAATAATCACTACATTATTTGCAGTTAACCCTTTAGGGTATGAAAACCCATAGAAAAAGTGATTAATATAGAAGCTCAACACAGAATTTGTTGAAGAAAAAAGGGGTGTATAGCGCTACCTAAAACAATAGTAGCCTGAGAATTGGGAGAATTTTAGAATTCGAAGAAAAATCCAGTGAGGTTGAGAGAGAAGGAAAAGAATTGGATTAATCAAGAAAGAGGCACCTCCAAAGCTGCTTGGCCTGCTGTGTTCCTCTAGCTCACATTGTGTTATCTTAGCTGCATTTCCCCATTTGTGGACAAAGTGTTTTCTCAAGTGAGATTCACACAAGCCCAACACACTAACTCTGCCAGCAGACATAATTCTCACCAACACTCACGATTCGCAACTATCATTATTGTATACATCATATGCAATCAACAACTCCCACTCACTTATCCTCCCAAACTACTGATCATTCCTTCCATCTGTGTTACCTGTTCACTGACTGGGAACACCTCATCACTTCACTTCTCACATCGCTAAATGCTATTCCATCCACTGTCATCATAGTCAGGCTCTTTATTGTCTCATTGCAGGAATAATCATCCTCGTTCCCCGATTGATGTCTCCCCAGCATCCCGACAGACGGCTCTGTAATTCCGAGGCTTGCTGCATCTGTCCAACAGGACTGACAACCCCTGTTCTGGAGAGAGGCTCGACTGACTGTGGCATATCCCTGACTGACCACAGTTTCCCTTCAGCACACTAAGGACTGTTCTCCTTTTGACTTTTACGTACGGCCATTTGATTGAAGCACATGCATTGTTTGTGCCACGTAAGGTGCTGGCACATGCTGCAGATGTAACATTGCTATAGCTGATGTTGCGAGTTGGCTTGAAAGAAGGAATGATGATGTGGTGAGGTTGGTAGTTTGACGATGCCAACTTGCTTGGATGAAGGATTGGATAGAACAGTATCTCTGGAACGTGCAGAGATGTTGTGGTGAGTTGAATGAAGGCATGAAAAAGCAAGTGGTAAGCTGCTGTCACTAGGAAACCGCTCAGACTATCATGTCAGGAATCAGAACCACTCTAGGAGAATTGGTAGCTGCATAAAAATGAGGTGTATTTAGCTAATAATGATATGCAAGCATGGAAATAAGGTAACTGCCACCAATTAGCAAGATTCTGAAGAAAACATCGAAACTTTAAGAAATAAGTGCAAATTTTGTTTCTGTCAAGAGTGTGATCTTTCCATTTGCACCATGTTTTCCCAACTTTTTGCCATTGCCAATGCTGCTCGAGGAAGTGGAAAATTCCATTCATATAAACAAATTGTAAATGTTTCTATAGATAATTAAATAAGAAGAGAACAAGAAAGGAAACAGAAGCAGTTAGCCTTACATCAGTGGAAGGCAAAATGCTAGAATCAATGACTAGGAACATGGTAAAAGGGAACTTAGTAAATTAAGAAGAGTCAACGCAGAATAATAAAAGGGAAGGAGTGTTTGACAAATCTGTTGCATGTCTTTTGAGGTCTTAAGTAATAGGACGGATTAGAGGAAACCAGTGGATGTGGTGTATTTGCACTTTCAGAAGTATCCAAGAATTGAGATTAATATATAGCATGAGTTTAGAATCAGTTATTAGTCAGAAAACAGAGTAGGCGTAAGCAAGATTGGTTTTAGTTGGCAGGTTGCAATTAGCAGGGATTCCCAACAATCAGTGCTTGAGTCTCAGTTATTTACAATGTACATTAATAACATAGACGAAAGGATCGAGTGTAACGAATCCAACTGTACAACATGAGGTGGGTGAATAACCAATGGTGTAGATGCAAATGTTACAGAAGGATATGGACATGTTGGATGAATTGACAACATGGCAGTTAGAATACGGCATACTGAAGTGTGAAGTTATTTTAGTAGGTAACATTTTAAACAAAAACAGAATACATTTGAATGGTGAAAAAGTGAGAAATGTTTGCATTCAAAGGAAATTGTACCTTGTACATGAATCACAATGTTAACCTTTGGGTGCAGCAAAGAATTTGCAATGCAAACAACATATTCATGTCTGTTTCGTGGGGACTAGAATACAAAAGTAAAGATGTCTTACGACAGTTATACAGGATAAAAGGTGAGGCTGCCTCAGGAGTACAGAGTGCAGCTCTGCAGTTCTCTGCTAATAAATAATGGGCCATTTGGTCCGTCATTTGTGTGCTGGATCTCTGATAGAGTAAGTCAGCTGTTCTCATGCCCTTGCCTTTTGCCTGTGGTCCTGCAAACTTGCAATCTTATTATTCAATTCCCTTCAAAATCCTTGATTGCATCTGCCTCCAAAACAAATTCAGACAATCCATTCTGGATCAGATCTACGCACTTGTAAAATTTATTCCTTATAGGACCCAGAACACAACTTAATATAAAATGGATTGTAACTTTTGTAAATTGTAACTCATTGTAAATTTCTAATCTAACTAACACATCATATATTAGATCTTTTTTTTGAGACAAAGGGGGCTAATCATTTAGGACTGACATGTTCTCTTAAGTATTCTTAGATGCTTTAAGGGTTGAATCTCTGAAATTCTTGAGAGATCTATATTTGAGTGATTGTTAAGTATATTCAGTACGGAAGTTGGTAGACTTTTAGATAGCAAGGAATTAAAGTATACAGGGATACTGCCTTCACCACAGACTCAGCCAGATAGGATCTCAGTCAACACTAATACTGGTTAAGTCAGATTCCAGAATGAAACCCGACTTGAGGCACCATAACTTTCTTTTCATAGTTGGTTACCATGGCTGTTAATCATTCAACATATTCACTGTTCAGGGATGTGTAGATTAGGTGGGTTACAGGGGGACGGGTCTGGGTGGGATGCTCCGAGGTTTGGTGTGGACTTGTTGGGCCGAAGGGCCTGTTTCCACACTGTAGGGATTCTATGATTCACACGAGGCTGCTGTTAATGCAAGAATGCAAGTTTATTACGCAAAATAAAACAAAAAGCTACCATTGTTAAATAATTTGAAAAGGTCTGAGCAAACAGCAAAAACAATCCACCCTTTTTTCTAACAATATCCTTTTCATTTTTGGTCCCAGAGAAATATCTCTCCTGTCCTAACTCTAATTTCTCACTTAACTAAATCTATTCAATTTTCCTTCTTAGATGCTGAAACAGTTTAGACTTATTTCTCGTTGAGGGAAATGGATTATTTTTCAGTTCTGACAGCCAACAGACTCCTATAAGCTCTTTATATCCTGAAGATTCAACAAACCTAACAAACAAACAAACAGTCTTGCTGCTAGAATGAATCTGCTCTTCTGAACTGAAAAACTTATACTTCTGCGGGCATGAAACCTAAATCTGATCGAGTTTGGTTCAGAACAATCTAAACTGCCAGTGGTTCATTGGTTTTTCTGTAGGTTATAAACTCAGTAGTGTAAACACTACCAATTAATGACACTAAATTCCATAAAGCATACAGACTACAAATAAGATGGGCTATGAAATGCTGTAACAATACCAGGTGATGCTTTTTTTTGTATAAACCTGATTCTTGTCTGTATATCTCATTTTATTCTACATAAATAATGCTACACTCAAGACTTTTCTAGAACTAGTACAATAGCACATCATGAAACAGACACATAAATGTATTTAGAATTAGTGGGAATGTAAATTACTTTGGTAACAGTTTGTACCTACAATGTTTTTAATATTCCTTATTTCTAATCCTCAGTGTTATAGTTTTACAGGAAACAGGTGTTCTCCAGGCCTAGGGAGCTAGAAAATAAATGATGGTGTTAAGGAAATGAATTGGCATGGAGCATGACTGCCAGGGAACAGTAAGTTTTTGTGCCAATCATGTTCGTGTTTTCGATCAGTACTAGCTGAATTTGTATTGCTCTCAGCTGCTGACAATGTTACCTGGCAAGTTAAGCACAGCTCAGCAGAGGCAAAACGAAAGATTTAAATCTGTTAAATGAACATGAGTAAATAAGAATGTACAAAAGCAAATGATTAAACAAAGACAGCGCACTGGAGAGAAATTTTAAAAGTGGGCAAAGCATAGTTTAAAAATGCAAACTGTTCCAGTCCTGAAGGAACCATATATAGTTTCTAGGGAACAAGGATCCTTCTATGATTTACCTAGTCATTCTACAATTGTGACCTGAGTTATAACTATTCCTGGTGAATAACACGTGCACTGTTATCTAAACTAGTAAGAGAATCATAATAACTGCTCAAAATGGTTGCACTGGATTTTCAAGGAATCCCAATGCTCATTCTTGAAATTAAAAACACCTGTACAATTGCAAAATAAAAGACTTTTTATAACTTCTGGTCTACATCTGATTTTGTTTGGAGTTAGAAATGGGAATCTCTGCTGATATGGAAGTAGCAATGACAGTACAATCCATTGCATTTGTTACTCCATAACGCAGCAATATTAAAAAACTCTTCCTCAAAAATTAAGCTTTCCCCTCTCTCTAAACACCATGATATATACTCGAGAATGGTTACCTACATCTCATGTGTAAACCTGGATAGACTATGAGGTAAGAATGCTGATTTTGATTCATTCCTCCCTTAATTGCAACATGCGCGTTGACTTTCAATGGGGCACTGTGCAGCTGGATCAGGATTGTTGTTTTGTTTTAAAGAGTGACACATTTATTTTTGCTCCCTCAACCAAGGCTGAAGTCAGATGTGGTGACTTAACTACTGCTTTAGCAGAGATCAGATAGGTCACCACAAAGCAGCAACATAACTTTAATCCGGTGACTGACCATCAGATTCACATACTCAAAAACTAAGAATAACGATTCTTGAAAAGCACTTAAGAATTAGAGTTGCACAGTACAGAAACAGACCTTTCGATCCAACTCTTCCGCACCAACCAGATACCTGAAACAATCCAGTTCCATTCGCCAGCATTTGGTCTATAAACTTCTAAACCCTTCCTATTTATGTACCCATCCAGATGCTTTTTAAAATGTTGTAATTGCATCTTCCTCCACCACCTCCTTTGGCAGCTCATTCTACGCATGCACCACCCTCTGTTTGAAAAACCTGCCCTTCAGGTCCCTCTTAAATCTTACTCCTCTCAGCTTATACCTACGCCCTGTATTAATGAATCTGACAGGTTTTCATGGCAAGCCTACATTTTCATGGTTGTCATTGCTGACGCAAGATTCCAGATTTATTTAAGTCATTCAATTTAAATTCAACTAGATAGAAAATAAGTTAAATAGAATAGAAGTTGAACACACATCTCCAGATTATCAGTTCAATAGCATAACCACAATGCCAGTGTCCCCTTTATTGCTGCAGACACACACACTGTGGTCAGCTATAGGGTAATTATATTCTCAATACCAAGTAAATTGCAGGTTTGAAAACCTTTGCTTAGTACGAAGTTCACTGCAACCGGTAAATTGATTGAATAATGTTATTCACAAGTTTTTTTTCTGGATGGCACTGCAACAATAAATGTTAAAGCACTTAGTAATAAACAAGATTTTGAAAAACGGCCAAAAATATATAAATTTAAAATATATGACTGAAATTCAAGACTTCCTACAATTCATTTCCTGAATTCACACTAGAACATTCCAGCCATATAGATTGCTTAAAGTTCATTTTCCAACAGAATTCCATTGACACAAGAGGAATGTATTTGTCCTAGTTGCTACAATTTAATGCACCTGATGTAACAAGGTAGTTATTAAAATAATTTCTTGCCATCCAGTACCAAATTTGGGGGATGGCGCCAAGCTCAGCCTACTACTTATGACTTTAGATTTTATTTTTGATGTGCAATCTGCTCTTAAATATAAGAATTTGTGATTTGAAGAAATATACATCCAAATATATGCATGTCATTTTAAGACAAAAACGTTCCCGTTATACCTTTAGCAATATCAGTTGCCCAAGTCATGATTTGATCCATGTCCATTTCCTCACTTTTAGCACTGGACAGATAATCATACAGTGACCCTCCAGGAGCATATTCTAATGAAAGATAAAGAAAAACTATGAAATGTTACTTTGTAAAGAATAGATTAAAATAATGCAACTGTACTTTTAAGTACAATAACCAATAATATTAGACTAATATTATAATATATAATAAGAATCTATAATAACAGATTCCCATTACAGAAAAAAAGTGATAACAGTTCACAAGTTAGGGGCCCAATTATTCCGATGTTCAGATAAGGGTTGGAGCAGCACAGACTGGAGATGCATGTCTGGACCATGCAGCACTTCCCTAATCACTTAGCTGGAACCCTAACCCCATAAACAAATGCACCCTAACCTCACACTAACCTTACAAACTTACCCTTTCACAGCAGCTGTCAAAAGGTCTACCCGTGTTTCTGGTCATTTCAAATTACAGAATGTGGCGCAATGACTGCTGGAAAGAGACAGATTTGTTTTACTTCCTCTGACTAACCAGCACTAAGAGGGAATTGTACGATATCTGGTTCGCTCTCCATTTCTGAGGAAGCCAGAATCAGAATTCCCGACTAGAAATGCAGAGCTCAGTCCTAATGGAAAAAGATAGGAGTGGAGTGGTGAACTGCGATTGTCACTTCGGAGAATATCTGTGCTGTTGTTTCTTCTCGTGAATGACATATTTCATGAAAATAACAAAAAAGTAATAAAGTAGGTTAATGGTTGAATAATATTACCTTTAAGAGGTCATTGTGACAGAATGCCAGAAATGCAGATTATTCACACTAGATCAAAATAACCTCTTATCACAGTGTGGAGCAGGAGTAACACAGCAGGTCAGGAAGCATCAGAGGAGTAAATGTCAACTTTCCTACTCCTCTGATGCTGTCTGACCTGCTGTGTTCTTCCAGCTCCACACTATGGCTCTGATTCCAACATCTCTGCAGTTCTTGCTATCTCCTCATATAAACTCTTCTTTCTTTTACAGTTCAATGACAGAAGACTTTTGGGATAGGACTTATGCATGGATTATATAATCCACTCCGCAGCTTCCCTCACTTCGCATCCTTTCCTCAGCCCACCTGGCCAATCCTCCTAGGACCTTCACCTCCACACTAACTCTGAACTAAGCTTTCTGCAGCATCCGGCCTATCTCCACGTTTACCTTGTCCAGGAGACGCATCTCCTACTCACCCAACCTTATTTCCACCAAAACTGCTGACCATCCAATATCCCTCCTGGTTCCCATAACAGCTGACAATGTTGATAGTTTTCTCGCCCTAGGTACTGTCCTCTTTCAAACCTGCTGTCATTACCCTTTTCCACAAAAGAAAACTCTTGACTCCACTGTCATTGCAAATTAGGCCACCTTGAACCTTTCTTTTCTCTTCGAAACCATTTCCTCATGAATCCATGCCCTTCTTTCCAGAGTTTCCATCCCTATCATTGTACTGAAAAGCTTCTTAAATTGATCTTTACCTCTATTCAACTGTGACAAAGGTAAACTAATTATATATGACTTTTTCCATCTACCTGCTGCCTTTGACACAGTTGGTCACATTATTCTCTTCCAATGCCTCTCCACTGTCATTTAACAGTGCGTCACGACACTGGCCCAGTTAGGAAATCATCAGCAATGTCTTTTCTTTCCACTCCCACACCATTAACATCGCTGCAACTCAAATAAGCAACCTTTGCCTTTCGTTTATTTCCCATCTGCTGCTCAACAAAATTTGGTCAAAAAAAAAACCACGTTTCCACATGTTCAGCCCTACCTCACAACCAACTCTCTCAAAATCCCCCCACTTGATTTTTAATTGGCAATATACTTGTTTGAGATCCAATATCAGATGAGCAGAAATTTCTTGCAACTAAGTGCAGGGAAACCTTCAGTTTCTAGCACAAACTCTATCTGATTCAGCCTCAAAAGAACAAACAGTTCATAACCCTGATGTTGTACTCAATCTAGAGATGAGGCTCTGGCCACAGATCCACCATATTACAAAGACAACCTATTCTCAACTCCATAACATCACCTGCCTCAGCTCACCTGTTATTGAAAGCCTCATTCATGCCTTGTGTTACTTCCAAGCATGACTATTCTGCGTTCTCCTGGCCCACCTGCTAAATTCTACCATTCATACACTCGAGGCCATCCAAAACTCTGATGTCTATTTGAACTAACATCATCTCCTTATCCAATGACCTACGTTCATCTCTACTTATGCAACATTTCAATTGTAAAATTCACATTTTATTACTTCTATAATCCTCAAACCCCAACCTTTTTCAGATATCAGCACTCCTCTAATCCTGTCACCTTGAGCATTCCTGATTATAATCACTCCATCACTGGTGTTGTGTGTTCAGCTGCCTAGTCCTCAAGGCCACAATTTCCTTCCCTCAAATGTTCAGCTTCTATTTTCTTCTTGAAGACACTTCTTAAAACCTACCTGTTTGATCAAGCTTTTGTTTGTTAGCTCTAATTTTCCCCTGTGATTTACTGTACTGTTTCTGTTTTCTAATGCTCCTGGGAAACAGCTTGGGTGTTCTATTTTAGGAGGTTTGAAAATTGTTCAAAGTGGGTTTGGAAGTGGAAGGCAGGTGGCAGAATGCTTTTTCCCTAATTTCATTTAAAAATATCTTTACTTAGTATTTGTTTCCAATGTTTCAATAACATTTCCATTATCAAAAACATGAGAGCCCTCAGGAACCTCCAACAGTCCGACAGCTGAAAACTTGGAGGTTAAGTGTGGCCAACGCAGGGCTTCAGGAAAGCACGTAATTAACTGAGGAATGTACAGGGAAACGGCAGAGACACAGAACGTCAACGTAACCATAAAAATCAGTGCCAGGAAAGCAAAGACAGAAGTGATCTGACAGGACTGGAAAGGTAATAGTCTAGACCATAATCTCCCTTTCTTCTTTTTCCACACTGCCTACTACACACTCCAAACTCTCAAAACAGGACTCTCACATTGGGCACTTCAAACTGGCCCAACGTCGTTACTACGATACAATCCTATAGAATCAACGCCTACATAGCCTCCTAATCTTACGGCATTTAAATAAGGAACTTTCAAACACGCTACACCAATTTGGTGACCTTATTCCTGGCCCTGTTACACACCACCTTTACATCAACACTTAACAGACTTAAACTATAAGCCTGGCCACCACTTTTCATTGCTTGTTCTCTTTTGCCATTGCAAAACAAACTGGCAGGCAACCACAAGCAAAGGAACAGTGTTGGATGGTGGGGAGTTTGATCTTAGTGCCAATAATCTTGATTGTTCATTAGGAAAAACTGATAAAAACCAAAAGAACAGTGGATTCTGTAAATCAGGAACAAAAACAAAGTTGCTGGAAAAACTGACGGCCTGACTTGTCACTTTGGCTACAGAGGAAAAACTCTCCATTGGTTGAAATCATACAACCATAAATGTAGATGGTTACGGTTTTTCAAGTTCTACCTTGATATTTTCTAATGATGTTACACATCACTGGAACAGAGGGGACTTGAACTCAGATCTCCTGGATGAGAGGTAGGGACACTATCACTGTGCCACAATAGCCCTTCTGGGGAGATAGAATATTTTATAATCAACCTGTACAGAAATGTTATTACACATCTCTGGAGCAGGTGGGACTTGAACCTGCATGCACTCCCCTGCTTTATTATCCTTTATTGATATTCACTTGCCACGAGTACAAGGAATAATCTGGGAAGAGCTACCTTTAAAAAGGTCCTGCTTACTAGTTTCTTTCCCAGATTACTGAGTTTGACCCATAGGTCTAGATCCCTCTAACTACTAAGTTGGTGTTAATATGAACAATTCACAGCATTTCAATTAGCTTCCCCATGTGTAAAAGTGACATCAGCACAGAAGTAACTTATTGGCGAGTAGTTAATAGGATCAAACTCCACCACCAACTGCACCCTGCCCCCAACCACTCCCACCATCTAACACTGTACCTTTGCTTGTGGCTACTTGCCGGTTTGTTTACCTTCCCAACTCAGTGACCTACAGGTGGTCAATGCCCTGCTTGATCCTGGCATTAGACATAAGCTATAAGAACAGAATTAAAGGCATTCAGCCCATCAAGTCTGCTCCACTATTTGATTCTGAGTGAGGCAACACAGCATCCTGGACTCATCTGTGATCACTGAAACACCTTCCTGCAGGCAACTACAGAATCCCATCATTATTACTTTTTCAATCTCCTTTCTGCCCACCCCTCCCCACCACCAGCCCTGTATAGCTGAGCTTAGGTTACTAATTCCAGAATCACCAGCTCCTCACCAATAATCTACTCCTGTTCCAAAGTCACTCTTACAAATGAGCAGGCTAATTGAAAATTTTTTTCTTAAATAATGAAAATGTTAAAATCCTTAGATTGTAACTCACTGAAAATACAAACCTATTTAGTTTAATTATCGCTTCACACTTAATTTTAAACTTTATCACCTAAATACGATGGATTAACTAATCCAATTTTAATTGTGATAAATGACGGAATCAGTGTTAGTTTTTCTGCTAGTGAATCACTTATTATCTAATTTATGGATCAATACAGAATCATAGAATCCCTAGTCTGGAAGCAGACCATGCAGCTCAGAGATCACACCGACCCTCCGAATAGCATCCCAACCAGACCCACCCCCTAACCTATCCCTGTAACCCTGCATTTCCCACGGCCAATTCACCTAGCCTGCACATCCACGGACACTGGGTAATTTAGCATGGCCAATCCACCTAATCTGAACATCTTTGGACTGTGGGAGGAAACCCACGCAGACACAGGAAAAAGTGCAAACTCCATGCAGACAGTTGCCCAAGGCTAGAATTGAACCGAGGTTTGTAGCCTGTGAGGGAACAGTGCTAACCACTGAGCCCAATATAGTTGATTAATTTAGGTTCAATTAAGTTTACTAGCACATTCAACCCAGCTGCTTTCTATTTCTCCACTCTCACTATTGATGGTGATATAACTTTGACATCACAGTTTGCCTTTCCTAGCCTCTACTCTCTTGGCGCACTGCTCTGCTTCTGCTCCTGTATATCCAGTTTCTAAATTCTCGACTCCCTATGATTCTCTGCTTTGCTCCCGCTCCTTTATATCCAGGCAAGTAACAGCTTTTAAGAATGATAATTTGATCAGTTCAGTTGCCATGTAGCCTGGACCACACCTTCGTCGCTACATGAAAGATTTTCTATGCAGGTCAGAAAGATTGAGAGTTAACGGTTTTGACTACAAGAAAATGATCACTAACTGACCAAAAATAGAGTAGGCAATCAGTATTTGCAGTTGCTACAAGAGGTTTCTCCCAGCGATTTATGCAAAATCCTGTTTTTTGAAATTTGCAGAGAAGGAGATTGTAGCACCAACAATGTAGCATCTGTGACATCGGCACTACACAAAACTATAAGATAGGCTTAACCTGTAAACTGAAGATTCTTTATGTATCTCCTCAAAAGACAAATCTCTTCTCTTCTGCTCTATCAATATGCAAGTTGGCTACAGGAAAACCTATAGTTGTCAGCTCTGAGTTCTGAGGAAGGGTCACCGGACCCGAAACGTTAACTCTGCTTTTTCCTTCACAGATGCTACCAGACTTGCTGAGCTTTTCCAGCAACTTTGTTTTTGTTCCTGATTTACAGCATCCGCAGTTTTTTTTGGTTTTCTACAGCTGTCAACTGTCAGGTTGCTTTTCTGGTGGTGCTCTCAGTACCACGTGTGATAGCAGTACCTCTGTGGATGTAATGATTTTGTTTTTAAAAAAATCATGTGGATTCACTGGCTTAGTAAGCACACCACCAGATTTCCTAATTATCCCAAGACTGCTCTCCCTCCACTCTCCTATCTCAGCTCACTTTCTTGCTCACTTGAATGAAACAGCATGTTCAACACCACATTCAGTCTATTCCCCATATCTAGACCCTGCTTCCAACTAAATGTTGGATGCTTCATTGCTGCAAGACCCAGACTTTGAGAAAAAAAGTGAAAAAAAAGTTAAAATAGCAAAGCAGCAGTATGAAAATTATAGAGAAAACTTAAACTTTCTGATAAGGAAGACTAACGAGGATTCAGATACAGGATCACAGTAGCAGTTTAGAAATGTCAGTATGCAAGTCAAATTACTGAAAAATGCGATGTTGTAACTAGATATCTGCCTGAAAATTCAATACTGATAAAGACTGATGTATATACAGTATTGAAAATGTAAGGCAAGTGCAAACTCTTTTAATTCTGTAAGAATGAGCGAGTGGAACACAAGTGTAAGATGCACACAGTTGGAAGGAGACTTTTTTAAAAATCTTTGAAGCAGCCTGACAGATTAAAACTATTCAGCTAAGTGTGATACATACAAGTTACTTTATGTCTTGCCTCTCTTACAAAATAGTATATTGTACAACAGTACTGCTTTTTATGTGTTATTGGAAGAAATATTTCTTTTACAGATTCTAGAGTTAAACAATAGAAAATTGTCTTCCAATGCTTAGAAATGAACATTTGATTTGCATGTCACTATAACTATTAATTGTTTGAATTCAATTTTGGCAGCCAATCAAACTTCAAGTACAGTGTATGCACAGCTAACTCAACCTGTATGTGGTTTATAGTTGTTATTTGCAAATCATTCATCAGCCTTTATCAGTATTGAATTTTCAGGCAGATTTCCCAGCAACACAGCATTTCCCTGTAATTTAACATTGATAGTGCAGGAAATAAGAGCAACTTAAGCTAACAAAGTATATTTCCTAACACAAGAGAATGATTTATTTCAAATATGGTTACAAACATTCATAAGTAAATAGGAAGGAACTTGTTGAACTGAAACCACCTCATCCTGGATACACATTCTGTTCAGTACTTGAAGCCTGGTTCTCAAGTCACATAGCAATACGAAGTGGAATTCACGCTAATGAAGCTGTTAACAAATAATTGGCTACCTACTCTGCTACTGCCAATAGCACATCTGTTTTTTGAAAAAATCCCAACCGGCATATCACTAAGCTGTTATATACAAATCTCTCTCAGAGTTCAACATTAGAAAATCTAAGTGGGTTGCTCAGGAGGTTACTCTACAATTGAAACTCCAAGCACAAAGACTCACATGCTGTGTGTGCATGGCAGGAATTTAGGTGGCATCAGTGCACTGTGTCATACTCCTGACAGCCAGCAGGTGCGGAAAGAAAAGCCAGTCATTATTACATTTAGCAACAGTGAAACCTCGCAAGTAAACATCATGTGACTCTACACTACTCATGTCAATATCTTTTGGTGCTGAAGTATCTATTCAATCAATGCCCCCAGCTCATATTTAACATCAATTGATACACTTAATAACACATCAGGCTTAGTATCAAAACATTATCTTATGTAAATTGGTCAGATGTTTGGTACACTAAAGAAGTAAATTTTTTGTAAGTATGCACACATGCCAGTTTCAGGAGGAAGACTCGCTGTTGAATTGCACCACCACCATGCTGAATGGGATGGATTCAGAATAGATCAAGCAGTTCAAAATTGGGCACACCCATGGTCCTATGGGCCATCAACACCAGCAAAATTGTGTTCCAACACAATCGGTAATCTCAGGACCTGACATCTCTTAAGCTTACCATTGAGACAGGCACCAACTGTGGTTCAATGGGATGTGCTGGACAGTATGCCAAGAGCAACACCAGACATTTAAAACAGGAGTGCCCAAACTAATAAAGCCACTAACTAGGACAGAACCATACTAAACAGAAGCAGCATGCCATAGACAGAGCCGAGATGATCCATAATCAACAGATCAGGGCAAATCTTTGCAGTCCTGCTGCAACAAGTCACAAAAGGTTTTAGGCAATTAAGACTAGCTGTTTTGCTCTTCAGACAGCAACAGAGACTAATAGGCTGTGTGTCTCTTTCTCTGCTGAAACCAATATATTTCCAACAGCAGAGAATTTACTACCTCCTCTTGAAGCTCATTGGCATGACAAATTACTGAATCCTCCACCACCAACATCTGGAGGGCTACCTTTAACCAAGCTTTCCTGTCTGAATGCTGTTTGCGGGCTTGAGGATAACCTGCTAAGTAACAAACTGTTCAGCTCATGTCTCTTGTTTCTGAAGCACCACTATGGAGAATTCAGTGTGAAATCTGATTATTCTCTTGAACAGAAATGGGAACACTTCTTAATACGGTGCTTCCTACGAAGTGGTGTCTGCCAAGATCCCAGAGATGGTGCTGGTGACACTCATCAACACATGCCAGAATGCCCCATTTGATAATCCCAAGCCTCATCGTTTCAGCCCTCAAGAGCTAAGACACATTGGCCCAAATGGTTTATCTCCAAAATTTATCTCCACCAAGATAAATCTATATTTTTTCCTCATCTTTTCCCAGTATGTGCGTTTTTAACAGGGATAAAAATTCCAATTCTGGATTAGAAATCAAGTTTGTTAACCAATTATACATCTCCATTGAATAAGCTTTGTTTTAGAATAAATCAATAATTTGGAGCTTATTAAAAGAAACCCAATTGATGGTTTTTTAATTACAAATCTAATCACAAAAAAAAACATACAACGGGCCATATCAGAAACCAGGAAGAATAGGTTAAATTTACATTGGTCCCACTAGCCCATGGGACACAAAAAAAAAGTGCACTCTTTTCATCTCATCATAACAACAGGAAATGGTTTAAAGGGAATTAAAGGGAAAATTTGATCAATAGTTGAAGGAAAGAAAGGTGCAGTGTTAGATGGAGACAGCAGGGGAACAGGGCTCTTTGTGAACAAAAAAAAAAGAGCAAATAGAATGGGTTGAATGGTCCTTGCAGTTCCATAAGTTCAACATTGCCACGTGAAGCAGTACTTATGTCAAAGTGCATCCGTTAGTAGAACTAAACCTGTACGTATACCAGTCCAAATATCACATTTAAATTTTAAGAGGTTGCTTTTACATCAGTACAATCTTTTGCAAGTCTGAAAAGACACATATTGGTGTCTCTTTCAATGCAATACATAACCTTTTAAATTCTACATTTAAACTGGAAAATTCAAACTTCTCAGTGACTGACACTGTACTGGAATAATACTTTCTGAATTGGTGAGCACAAGCTTCCCTCAGCAAATGTAAGTATACATCAAGAACATAGAAGGCAACAGAAGGAAAACAAGACTTCCCATCTTTTCTCGTAGGCCTATTTGTAAGTATCTATAATGTTAGAATCTCCTATTGCAAAACTTGCCTCGATTGTGCGGCGGAAGCCATGAGTCAGTTCATATGAAAGAGCAGCAGCCGTTTGGCTCACTGAATGTGCTCCAACATTTAATAAATGCATGGCTGGTCTGATGTGCCATTATCCTGTTTGCATCTCACATGTCTCGACTCCCTTGTATTCAAAATACATATATTTTAGCGTTGTACATAGTCAATGACCCAGCCTCATTTCCTCCCTGCTGAGGAGAATTCCAAAGACTGATGATCCTCTGAGAAGAAATTCCTCATCTTCATCTTAAATGATGGCATCACCCCCACTCCCTCAAATTGATGCTCCCCCATAAAACAAAACATGCACTTTCAAATTGTAAATGCAAGCAGCTACACTTGAAGTACATTTAAATAGTATCTAAGCAAGTTTTAAAAATTCTTCAGAGGGTGCAAAGGACCACGTGAATACTTTGTAAAGCTAGGATGCTATACTTCATGCAATGCAAAATCTAAACACAGTCAGGATAAATGCACAATTGCATGGAGAACGTATGAATATATGGAAACAAGCTATATATTATGCAGACAGCCAAGTGGATTTTCAGCCAAGTCGGATCAGTCGTGATCATATTGAATTGTGGAGCAGCTTCAAGAGGCCAAATAGCCTACTTCTGCTTATGATTACTTAATTTCAGAAACAAATTCTGAGCTTGAGGTAAAGCAGAATAACTAGGTAGGCTTGTTAAGTATATTTACAAAATTGGGGACATTTGATACTAATATTGTTGACTGCATCATTCATTCAAACCAAGACATGCAGCAAATTTTGGAGAAATGGAATTTCCTGTTGTATATATTTAGACAATGTTTTTAAACATAAACGCATGCCAAAATAGAATCTATTTTGTACTTTATCACATTGTAAAGGCAGCAGACAAACAAACTAAAGCAAACATTCATTTATGGATTATGACAAGCAAGACAACCAAGAACTGCATTTCACTAAAGTTCAATTACGTGGAATGTTATTAAAAACTTACCAGTTACTATGCCATAGTTGGGTGACTCAAGAACAGCTCCATAGAACTGAATGATGTTCCTGTGGCTGAGAACACTCAGAATTTCAGCCTAAATTCAAAATTAGAAAACACATTATCCAATACAAATTAAACTATTTGTTTAATTAATAATTATAATTCCACTGCAGTACTCACAGGTCTTCAAAACTTCCACATTTAAAAAGATAAAATATTGGAGCTACGTACAAAATGATTGTTTCAAAAACCCCATACTAATAGCAGAAACTGAGAAAAAAAATTGTAGACTGAGGGGGGAAACTCGATTGAGGTGTACAAAATTATGAGGGGCATGGACAGGGTAGACAGGAATGCACAATTCCCCTTGATTGAAGTATCAATGACCAGGTTTAAGGAAAGGGGCAGTAGATTTCAACTGGATATGAGGAATTATTTTTATCCAAGAGGGTGGTGGGAATCTGGAAGTGACTGCCTGTAAGAGTGGTAAAGGCAGAAACCCACATGTTCAGATGTGTACTTGTGATTCCAAAGCATACAAG
Organism: Ginglymostoma cirratum; assembly: GCA_024137785.1. NCBI lineage: Eukaryota > Metazoa > Chordata > Chondrichthyes > Orectolobiformes > Ginglymostomatidae > Ginglymostoma > Ginglymostoma cirratum. Next base: position 40,772,291 of record JAHRHZ010000144.1, read on the forward strand.
GCTTTGGGTCAAGTGCTGGAAAATGGAATTAGAATAGTTAGATGCTTGTTTTTGGCTGTTGGAAACTTGATGTGTCAAAGTGGTATACAAAACATGAAAATGGGTCTATTATTCTATAACATAAATACTTAATTGGAAATGGTCGCTTGATCCTTAAAGCCAGTGCTACAGCAAGAGCGGGGCTTATTTCCCACCTCAAATCCATCTTCCACATTGTTCCTGTACTTCTAAATTCCTTTACTATCTAAAAATCTACTGATCTCATCTCTGTGACTGTATTCTCTGGTGTAGAGCTGTAAGGTTTCTCCTCATCTCAGTTCCAAGTTCCTGTTATTCTGAGAGTGTGACTGTGTTCCAGATTACCCAGCTGGCCAATATAAAGACTTTTTCAGCATCATTGCCATCACATCCCTCAAGAATTTTATGTTTCAAATAGATCAGCTCTCAGTTCTTCTAAATTCCAGGGAATACATGCATGCTCTTCTCTATCAGCCTTCAGAGACAATTTGTTCATTTCAAGAATTAGTGGCTCTCCCCCAAAGACAAGTTTATTCTCCTTAGGTACAGAGACCAAAACCGTGCATTGCAACCCCAGAAAGTTTCACCAATGCCCTACACAACTGCACCAAGGCTTGTTCATTCTTATAGACCAAACCCTTTACGGTATAGGAAAATATACCATTGCTTTCTTAATGGCTCGCTATATCTGCATGATAACTTTCTCTGGGTTATGTATAAACACACCTAGACATCCTTATTTTTTCCTATCAAAGTGCAAAACATCACTTTCCAACATTACATTCCAACTGGCTTTTTGTTGCCCAACTATTTAACTGGCAGTTCCCTTTGCAACTATTCTGTGCCCACCTCACAGCTTATTTTCCTCGGTCAACAGAGCAGAGGTTGGGGAGGTAGCAGAGTTACAGTTCTAGTGAAAAGGCAATTTAGACTAGAAGCTACATATACTCACACTTAGGGCAGGAAAGACCTTATCCATACATTGTATTTTATCAACTGAGCAAAAGCTTTGGGAACAGTCAGTCCCTGGTGCATTCCCCAAGGCAATGTCTCAACAAGAGTTAACTTGCTTTGCATCAATTTATGCTAACTGTTCCCTGGTGCATTCTCCATGGTAACACCTCTATCAAGCAGAGTCCACTTGCAAACCAATCAGAACCTTCTTCTGATGTGGTATAAAATTGTTGCTCCACTTGAAATTTGGTATTCTTCTCGTTCTGTCATAATGCATGCAAATCGAAAACCTTTGATGGCATCCCTCTTTCGCAGTAATAAACAGGAAAAGGCTATGCGCCCTGCCACAGGGTGATGTAACTCTACAATCCAAGTGAATTAAATCATTCCAATGTGCTTCACAGATGTGTTATCAATGAAAGTCACAGCAAGCCACATAAAGTGGAATTAGGGCAGATGGCCAAAGCAGCAGGATTGAAGGAACACAGAGAGGTGGAAAACCAAAGAATCCACAAACCTAAGTGTTTAGGTGATCCAGAGTATAACTGAAGTTTCTAACAAGCCTATACAGGGTGGGCTACTTCAGTACCAAGTGACAGCAATTTCACCAATGATAAAATCTGAACAAGCTCTTGCAATAGACTTCTGTTATGACTGCTCGATTATAGCGTCCGTACAGCACAACACACAGTCTGTCCAAGACTGCAGATTTGTTGCATCGTTTTGCAACTGGATCTTTCAGACATTTGCATTAGCTTTGAGGCAGGATGCCTTTAAACAAGTTGGTAACCAGAAAGCAAATTCGTTCCGATTGTTCAGCCCCTAAGATCAGCATCTCTTTAGTGGAGTTGAAAGTCAGGTTTCTCCTATATCAAGCCATTTCCTGAGCTGCCTGTTCATACTCAGCACTGTAGAGTATTTCATGCTATGCAGAACTCTCTAGCACCCCATTCACCCCAAATGGGGTGTCTATCCTACGCTGGTTCTAGGAATCCATATTGCAATTAATAACACACTGCACTGTATTTTTCAAACATTATATAATTACATATGCAATACAATATCCACAGTATAAAAGCAACTGCAGTTGCCAGAAATCTGAAACAAACACAGAGCATGCTTGTGAAAGTCAGCAAGTCTGGCAGCATCTGTGCTTTGAAACAGAGTTAATGTTGAGTCTAAGATAACAAGGCGTGGGGCTGGATGAACACAGCAGGCCAAGCAGCATCATAGGAGCAGGAAAACTTGACATTTCGGGCCTAGACCCTTCATCAGAAATGGGGGAGGGGAAGAGGGTTCTGAAATAAATAGGGAGAGAGGGGGCGGATAGAGGAGAGGATAGGTGGTCCCAAAACAGCACAGCTCATCTCCACCTCCCTAACCTGTTTTTCCTCTCACCTATCCCCTCCTCCCACCTCAAACCCCACCCCCATCTCCTATCTACTAACATCATCCCGCCCCCTTGACCTGTCCGTCCTCCCTGGACTGACCTATCTCCTCCCTACCCCGCCACCTACACTCACCTTTACTGGCTCCATCCCCGCCTCTTCGACCTGTCTGCCTCCTCTCCACCTATCCTCTCCTCTATCCGCCTCCCCCTCTCTCCCTATTTATTTCAGAACCCTCTTCCCCTCCCCCATTTCTGATGAAGGGTCTAGGCCCGAAACGTCAAGTTTTCCTGCTCCTATGATGCTGCTTGGCCTGCTGTGTTCATCCAGCTCCACACCTTGTTATCTCGGATTCTCCAGCATCTGCAGTACCTTTTATCTCTTATCTTTAATGTTGAGTCTAGTAGCTCCTCAGATGCTTGCCAGACCTGCTGAGTTTCTCAAGCACTGTGTTTAATAATACCGACAATATATGTGTAATTGAACTGTTTCATGGCATTCAGCATCTAGTGTTCCAAAAAGGAACATCAAAACTAACAGTAGTCAACCGCAAGTTCACTATCTCACCAACATCTGTCACCACTATCTCAGCACATCCCTGACCTGATATGAAGTTGAAAAGGCAATCCGACAGCTGAGAACAAACAAGGCCCCCTGCACAGACGGAAGCCCTAACAAAATGTTAATGCAAAGAGGAGACGCATTTTTGGTATATTATACACACATTACCTCATCTCACTTATCTGGAAGGAGAAGATCATGCCAGAAGATCCCCAAGATGCCATTGTGACCCTCATGAGGAAAGGAAGCAGAAGTAACTACAGGGTGGTCTTCCTGCTGTCCACCACAGGGAAATTACAAGAATCCACCTCAAGTGCTTCTTCCCAGTAGCTGAAGGGCTACTCCTGAAGTCACAATGTGGATTCTGTTCATCAATAGGCAAAGTGGACATGAATATCACAGAATGACAAGTCCAAAGAAAAGTTCAGCAAGCAGCAGGAATCTCCATACATGCCCTCTGACCTCACAAAGGCTTTTGACTATCCACTGGGAGGGGCTGTGGAGTGTCCTCCTTAATTTGGATGCCATCACCATCCTCCACCTCCTGTGTAACATTCAAACCTCGATCCTCAGGATCCACTAGACACCCGGCACAAGTGCAAACTGGGACCAAGCAAGGTTGAGTCATTGCATCGATGCTCTTCTTTATCCTCCTTGTCTCAAAACTCCACCCTATCTCCATGAAGTTTCCCAGCGGAGTGGAGCATCTCTACAGGACACGTAGGAAACAGTTCAACTTGCATCACCTCTGGTCCTGAACCAAGACTACCCAAATCTTTGTCATCCAGCTGCAGCGAGCAAAGAATACCTGCATAAGCACACTCTTAGAAGCAGAGATCCACAACATTATCTAGGATTCACAAAGGAAAGTGACAACATGCCTTAGGCTAAACATCTGGAAAGTCAAAGATCATTACCAAGCAGTTCCTACTATAGAATGTCTGCAAATCCATTGGCAGGATTGATGCTTAAATATCAGTGTTCTCTCTCAGGCCAATATACCCAGTATTCAGGCACTGGTTACTATCAATCAGTTGCAGTGGGTGGAACACAACATCAGATGCTTGATGCGAGACTTCGAAATCAAGCTCCCTACTCCAGGTTTACTCACAGCAAGAGGTTAGCAGAGGGCACAGGAAAAGTCTTCAATACACCGTCAAAGCATCTATTGAAAAATGCAACATCCCCACTAAATTGTGAGAATCTTTTGCCCGAGACCACTCAAACTGCAGAAGCAGCATCTTTTAGGTACCAACCATTTTGAAAATCTCCAACAGGCCCAAGCGGAGGCCATATACCAACACAAACAGTACGAAAATCTGTGCAGCCCACTCACCCGACTTTTCAAAACCCCCATCCTGCCTGTATTAGGATATGTGGAGCCGGTCACTGGACAGTTTAATCACCTCACAAACCACAACTAGAGTGGAAGAAAGTCATCCTTGATCTTGAGGGATTGTCCAAAAGATCTGCAAGTTCCAACTCATGATTCAAATGCAATTATATTCAGGGCTCAAACTAGGACATCCACATCTTTCTCAACTAGCAGCTACACGACCTTTCTCTTTTTATTAATACAAGATGGCAAGGACAATGAAGACCTCAAACATCATCCCAAAATACAAACTGTAGATTGCACCATTTCAGCATCCAGCTACTTCTTACATCTCAAGTGCCATTGCTAGAAGCTACTCACTAGATTAGCTTGTTAAAAGAAAGCCCCATTAATATCTGGCCTACACTTAAGCTTTGATAACACTGAGCCTGAAGCCTTTTGGCATGTTGTTCAAGCATGCTTAAAGTATTTACATCCTCTGTCCCTCTTAATCAAATCATTCTTTGTAATTCACTACCTTGAAGCAAAGCAGAAATAAATAATTTAAATCTCTGAAGACTAAAAGAACTATATATAGAATTTTATTAGTGAAATTTCAGTAGGGCTCTCCATCCAGACGATTAACATAGCTCCATCAAAACCATTTACTGATTCCAACGGAAACACTAAATACACATTTAAGAATCCTGAGAGACCACAAGAACTGATAAATGCATTCCTTCATAATTGATTATCTGCGTGGTCCAACTATTTACATGTCCTATCATCAGATAACGGTCGTGTGTTTATCAACATAGAAAGACAGCTTCTTACATTCTGGCCTAAGAAGTTTCAGTCTGGTGCTCACCACATCTCCCTGCACAGAATTTCTTGTGAAAACTCACTGTGGAGAAACTAAATTGGTCACGTGCGCCAATCCAACCTTATTGAGTCAGCCTGAAGAACAATCTTTCACTTCTCTTACTCCCACAGGAATTGTAGCAAATTACATCAAACACAACAAAGCTCAAAGCAGACCAATGAAGATCAGACATTAATATCACAGAAATATAATGCTTTCATAAAATAGAAAAAGTAGCCAGGTTAAATACGACAAATAAACACAATCAATTGTAGTAATTAAGATGTGTTTTAGTTATTGTGATATAAGATACTGAGAGTTAACTTTCTGATTTTAATTAATCTACAGAAGCACTGAAGGTACATTACCAGACAAGATTACATCTTTGCTCATCAGAATTAATCAGGGGTTAGTTCAACAGTTTACGTAAGTGTGAAGATGTACATTTGGGGAAATTCAACAGTGCAGATGAATTACTAGATTAAAAAATAATATCAACCACATGGTAACTTGATGCATCTTGCAGACTGAAGAAGGGTTGGGAATTGGAACAGCCACAGAGGGCAGCAGATTTTTTTGCTATAAGAAGGTTAAAGTATTCAAGAAATTAGACCACAAGGTTATAGGAGCAGAATTAGGCCACTAAGCCTCAAGTTTGCTCCACCATTTGATCATGGCTAATATGTTTCTCAACCTTATTCTCCTGCCTTCACCCCGTAACCCTTGATCTCCTCACCAAGCAAGAACCTATCTCTGTCTTAAATACACTCAATGACTTGGCCTCCACAGCCCTCTGTGGCAGCGAGTTCCACAGATCAACCACGCTCTGGCTGAAGAAATTCCTTACTCTAAGGGGTTGTCCATTCACACTGAGGCTGTGGATCTGGAACCTTGTCTTTCCTATCAGAGGAAATATCTTCTCCATGAGTACTTTATCCAGGTCTCTCCATATTCTGCAAGTTTCAATCAGATCCCCCCTCATCCTTCTAAACTCTACTGAGTACAGGCCCAGAGTCTTTAACCAATCCTCATATGACAACGTCTTCTGGATCATTCTGGAAAACCTTCTCTGGACCCTCCTCCAATGCCAGCAAATCCTTCCCTAGATCCAGGATCTAAAACTGTTCTCAATGTTCAAATTCAGGCTGACCAATGCCTTATAAAGCACCAGCAGTGCATCTCTGCTTTTGCGTTCTAGCTCTCTTGAAATGAATATTAACAGTGCTTTTGTTTTCCTAACTGCCAAATGAACCCGGACGTTAAACTTAAGAGAACCCTGAATTTGAGCTCTTCAGAGGGTAAGTGTGGCCTTGATGGGTCAAATAGGCTGCTTCCACACTGTAGGGATTCTATGATTCTGTTGGCCCCTGCAGAACTCCACAAATCACTGGCTGTTATCCTGAAAAAAAAAACCCTTTTATCCTTACTCCCTGCCTTTTGCCAATTATCTATCCACGTCAGTATCTTGCCACTAACACCATGGGCTCTAGTCTTATTTAACCACCTCTCTTTATTCGTAACAGGATGAGGGCAGCATTTATTGCCCATCCCTAATTGCCCAGAGTCAACCACACTGCTGTGGGTCTGGAGTCACCTGTAGGCCAGTCCAGGTAAGGATGGCAGCTACCTTCCCTAAAGGGGCATTTTGTGGCATCTTGCCAAAGGCCTTCTGGAAATTAGTCTGTTCTTATTCACTTGTCTCTAATTTCTAATAAAATGTGAAAATAAAAGTTAGCAGAAAGGAGAGCCACAAAATACATAGCATAGCGAAACCTCACCTCTTTTTCTATTTTTAACAACTTTTTTACAGCCACCTCTTTGTCCCGAGATAACCATGTTGCTCTATACACACTACCAAAACTTCCTCCGCCACAGTTTTCATGAAACTGCAAATCGTCAAACTTGATTTGCAAAAACGATGGACTGAAGGACAACATTGCATACTGACAATTTCAGAATCTGTAAAACATAAAAACAAACAGTTAAATAAAAAGTCATCAAAATCAGCACGCTATAACGAGATCAAACTAAGCGATAATTTGAACACATCAGATAAATGATTTAAAATGCAAAAAAAAACGGTCTCAAAAAACAGAACTTCTGCATCTGTTGGGAAGGTTGTAGAACAGTCGTGTTTTTTTTTAAAGTTTAAACCATCAGAATAACGGCCATAGATGGCTTTCACCGTGTTATATTTTCCATTTTAACGTTGCAGGTTTACTACGTTGACGGCTCCAAAAGTAATCCACTGGTGTGGAAAAAAAACTTTGGGACCTCCCGAGCCCACGGAAGGCGCTATGTCAAGACAAGTTTTGTTGCTTCGAGCCCGTGCGCCTGTTGAGCTTCCAGGGACACTTATCCTGACGCGGAAGCGCTGTCAACTTGGAGACTGGGTCATGGCTCTGGAATGTGATTTACGCAAACTGTCCGCTTCGCAGAGAATAGCAGCTAGTAACACAGATTGGGCAGAGACCCTCCACAACGCTCTTACGTACAAATTAGAGACTTTTTTCCTAAAATGCCAGCGATAACTTCCTAAAAAGGAGCAACTTTCGCAAAACTTAATGGCTATTCCTGAAGTAAAAACACTTCTGGGAAGTGGGAGGCGGTTTTGCTGAAACCTATCACGTGAGAGTTCTGTGCAATGCGTGGGATCCCAGAGTGAATGTACATGTTTAAAAAAAAACCCTCCAACCAGCAAAGTTCACAGGACTCCGAGACTTGCCGATGACACAAACCACACGATTACAAAAGGCCGTGAAAAGTACAACCGGCAGTTACTTCAGACATATTCGCAGGAAGCAGCATTCTTTACTTCTGTCTGCAGTTTTAATAAAAAAAA
>JAHRHZ010000144.1:40780240-40805948 GCA_024137785.1 Ginglymostoma cirratum
ACTACCTCACACAATGTCTATCCCTGCCACTGCACCCACCTCACACCAGAGCTCAAGCTCTATTACTCTAACTATTGCCAGCAACATCTTCCCTCACTCGGTCTCATTACCACCACCACCTCCCCCCACCACACACCAACCCCCATCCTCCCACACCACTAAACCTCCTCTCTGCATCTGCACCACCTACTCACTTGTTCAGTACACTTCACCACTTTTCTCCCATTGCACCAAAACTAGCAGTCCTTTTCAGCTCATTTAATTTTTCTCACTCTTGCTCGCTTTCTCTCTCGCTCTCTCTCCAGGTGATGATAGCCCACTTTACAGCCAAAAGAGCATAGATAGGTGGAAAGTTGCTTGATATTTGGTTCGCCAGCCCCTAAGTAGGACAGAATTTTGGCCTTTGCTTGCTCCTTTAGAGACGTGAGACAGCCAGGTCCTGCTAACTGAATAAGTACCACTCTTCATTCCATTGCAACTCTCACAGCAACTACACAGCCAGTCTCACTCATTGCACATCACTTCTAACCACTCACCACAACACTTTCTCTCTCTTTCCTCTCGCAGGTACCTTTGGCACATCCACCATCATGTGGAGAAACACCCAGATTCTCCAGGAGCCATCTCTACAACCCCGGAGGACAACCGTACTGAGGCCTGAGAGGAAGCATTGACAAGGCTGCTTCCTGCAACCCCACTAGTTCAGATGTGGACACCTTGGTGGGAGTACAATTTGGAGACACTCCTCCACGCAGAAGCTCAGGACACTGGCACCTAGTGTCAATAATCATGGACTTTGTCCACATGCACAGGTAAGTACAGTAGCAGTGGTACGTTGAAAAAAAAAAGAGTCCTCTCCAGAGGCTAGTGCAGTGCAGTGCAGTGATGTGATCATCTGGTTGTCCTGATGGAAAGGGGAATGGTCCTAATCCCACTGGGAGAATCCACGAACAGGTGCCAACAGGAGAGGCAAGGAATCAGTTCCTCATCCTGTCTGGTCAGGAGATGGGAAATCATACAGGAATAATAGCAGGAGTTTCCAGTAAGTTCCTGGAGGTTTACTAATCATACTGGGGGAGGGGGATGTGATCTGTTAGCTCAGATGGCTGGATGGCTGATTTGTGATGCAGAGTGATGTCAAATTCCAACACCAGCTGAGGTTACCATGAAGGATTCCTTCTCAACCTCTCCTCTTGCTCGAGGCATGGTGACCTCCAGGTTAAACCACAACTAGTCTTCCTTAATGAGAGAGCAGCTGTATGGTCTAATAGGAGTTGGGACTTTATCATTACTAACCACATTAAACCAAACATTGAAGTCATGGCTGGCAGCACCATTCCTTTATATGAAAACCACACAAATAGATGCAGTATTAGAAAACATTCCAAAATGCATACGACTATATTTGAAATTTCAGAACTTGTATTATTACTGAACATACCGTGTTCCTGCTTATTGTAAATGAGGTCTTAATGGACATGATTGATGAGAATGACCTACCTCCCAGGTCTGAGAGAGACGGCTAACAGCTACATTGCTCAGTCCCATTACAAGAGCAAAAAAGGAATTCAAATTTCTATATTCTTTGCAACTGGAAAAGGATAAAGACGATTCATTAGAATTATTATTATATAAAACAAGATGTCTCAATCTTGTGTTTATTTGACACAATTAGATGAAAAGCAAATAGGTCAAATAGAGTTATTCACCGTTAATAGCAATTTGTCTCAAACCAGTGCATTTTACTGAAGACCAGCATTTTACAACCTAATGCTATGAAAATTACTTAAATAAAAAAAGTCAGCATTGGCCATCTCAAAGAATGATAACACAATAAGCATGCTTAGGACATAGTTACTGATTGTATTATTCGCTCATGAATGCTTATTTTCAATGATCTACTGCCCAGTTTAAAATAGATAACACGCATAAATTTAAATTTGGTTCATAACATTTAATAACAACTACCCTCCTGATCAGCAAGAGCTTCCCATCCCCCTAATGCCCAGTAATAAGTATTTAAGAAGAGATTACTTCCAAAATTATGATGACAGTCAAAAAACAAACTGGGAGACGGATTAGTGTGTCTTAATAATATCTGCAAGAGTAACCAACATACTGGTGGTCAGAATGACAACATAAACCCATAACACAAGATTTTGAAGGTGCAGCAGAAATATAGGCACATTCTCTCAAAACTAGGCTGCTTGAACATAGAAATAGAAACATTGAGGAATGGAGCAGAAGTAGGCCATTTGGACCCTTGAAACGACTCTGCCATTCAATATTATCATGGCTGGTCAATGAGTTCAACATCCTAATTGCTGACCCTTGATCATTTTAGCCTCAAGAGTTATATCTACCTCTTTGTTGAGAAGACGATGTTTGATCTCAATCATTCTCTGTGGTAGAAAATTCCACTGGCCCACCACTCTGTGTGAAGAATTTCTCCTCAACTCAGACCGGAAAGGTTCACCCCTTATACTTAAACTGTGGCCCCTGGTTCTGGACTCATCCCATCATTAGGAACACCTTTCTGCATCTAACCTGTCCAGTCCTATTAAACTTTGTCAGGTTTCTATGAGATACCCCTCATGCTTCTAAACTCCAATGAATACACTCCTAATGGACTCAATGTCTCTTCATACATCAGTCCTGCCATCCCAAGAATCAATTGAGTAAACCTTTGCTGCACTCCCTCTATGGCAACGGCATCATCAGATCAGGAGACCAAAACTACACACAGTATTCCCGGTGTGGCCTCACCAATGCCCTGTATAATTTCAGCAAGACATCCTTGTTCCTGTACTTGAATCCTCATGTTATGAAGGCCAACATATGGTTTGCCTTTTTTGCTGACTGCTGCACCTGCGTGCTTACTTTCAGCAGCTGGAGCACGAAGATACCCAAGTCTCATCGAACATTCCTCTCTCCCAATTTACAGCAATTCAAATAATTTGCCTTCCCATTTTTTGCTACCAGAGTGGATTTGAGAGGGCAGAGGTTTTATGTAGGCGCTTTGGGTCGAGTGGGGTCATGCACAAAATCTAACAGCTATAACTTAATTGTGGGAATTACAAGGACCATATGTTGTGTATTTAGAGAAGTTGCAGAATTATCTAAATCAACCTAACCAGTGACTTAAATATCCTTGGGTCAGCGGTATCCAAGTTCAGCTCGGTGGTATCATCAGTGTCAGGACATTATGGATTCAAGTTTCACTCCAGGCCATAAGCATATAATCTCAAAGAACACCCAAGTGCAAGCCTGAGGGAATGTGCCCTGTTGAAAGTGCTTTTTTGACTGTGATGTTACCTCAAGATCCAGCATGCCCTGTGAATTAGGTATAAAAGATTCCATGACAATATTCAATGAAGCATGGCATAATTCTCTTGGCATTGTTGCCTACTCCCATAACCAACACCACCAGAACAGTTTAATTGGTTGCATATTTCATTACTGATCAGAAATTCATTGTGAACAAGCTGGTTGCTGCATATTCCTAAAATGCATTAGAGACTGCACTTCAACAGACAATTTATTGGTTCTGATGCATTTTGGAACTCTGGATTGTGTTCGAATAAATAAATACCACCAGAACCTAGTAATTACAGGCTAAATCTGTCTAATAATCAGTAACGTAAAAACTATTAGAAAAGACAAAATAATTTTTGTCTTATTAGACAAAAGACAGTCATTTTAGAAAGCTAATTGGGTTAGTAATTAGTAAGGGTCAGCACTGCATTTGTTGAGGATAAAGAATCTGATTAACCGGTTCATGAAGTTATAAAGGGCTGAAGGTGGTAGTGCATTGGATGTTATTTATAGGGAGTTTCTGCAAGCCTTGATAATGCACCACGTAAACATATTCAGAAAACAGAAGCACATTGTATTAAATATTGGCTAAGGGAGGGAAGGGAGAGCGCAGTGGAATTAATGTCTTTTTGGAGAAATGTATGCAGTGGGATCCCTCAGAGATCTGTAGTAAGAACATAATTTTTCTTGTTATTTTTAAAACACCTGGATTTGGACACAGGAGGTATAATTTAAGTTTGAGTATGTACAGGGCTTGGAGACTTGGGGGATGGTGTTATCTCATCAACTACTGCTGACACTTTCAGGAAGACCTGACGAATCTAACGTCAATCAGATGTTTACAAAGCCACCTGCAGGCACCCCATTGATGCTATCCCCACCCCCAATAAGGTGGAGGTGTCACCTCCATCCCAGAAGAGTTAAGAAGCTGGGGCAGAAGTCCTGTATAGCGGGAGCTGCCAAGTAATCAAAGTCCAGCAGCTCTTTGACTCAGCTGTACCACTGAAGGATGGAGCCTACTGTTGGAAGGGCATCTGGGACTATGGAGGAGCCAACAGCAAAGCAGGTGATTCATGGAGTTGGGGTGGTTTTCCTAAGTTAGGGGGCAGTAAAGGCACAGTGCTGGAACTCAGACACCGTAGTTTATATCCAGTCTCTCTCAGCTGGGAACTGAGCTTGTTATTGACAGTACAACTTTGGAGGAGAGTACAGGAGCAGAGGGACCTGTATAACCATGTCCATAATTCTTTGAAGGTGGCCAGACAAGTTGAAACAGTTGTTAAAGCAGCTTATAGGATCCTTGCGTTTACAAATAGAAGCAGAGTGTAAAAGCAAGGAAGTAATGCTATACCTCTACAAATCATTGATGAGACAACATTTGGAGTATTGTGTTCAGTTCTGGACACCTTATGTAAGGATGGAAATTAAAGCCCTGAAGTGAGTTCAAAAGGAGATTTATTAGAATGACACAGGAAGGAGGAATTCTACAAACAAGGAAAGATTAGCGAAGTTGGGATATTCTCCTTAGAACAGAGAAGATGATTAAGAGATGACCTTATTGAAGTATACAAAATTATGGACAATTTGTGACAGGGTAAAGAAGGATATTCTGTTTTCACTTATTAGTATCTCAGTAACTAGGGTCACAATTTCAATATTGTCAGCAACAGAGTTAGGAAATGAGGAGAGTTATTAGGATTTGGAATGCACTGCCTGGTAGAGCAATGGAAGCAGATTCCATTGGAGGATTCAAAATAGAGCTGGATATTTATATTTGAAAAATGAAGAATTGAGGGTGCTATGGAGATAAGGCTGGGCAGCATTTTTGGGTGCTGGTACAAACATGATATGTTGAGTGGCATTCTTCTGTACTGTAACATTCTCCAAGGTTTTGAAGTAGATTTGTAGCTCAGGTTGTGGGTGTTGAGGTTGAGGTTGGTTGGCTCGCCGAGCTGGTTTCTTGTTTCGCAGACGTTTCGTTACCATGCTGGGTAACATCCTCAGTGCAGCCTCCGATGAAGCGTCGGTGTGTTCTCCCACCTGGTTTTTAAACTCTGGGGTCTGTTGAGATGGATTGCCTCACTTCCGGTTTTCCTATGTCGTGGAATGTATATGGGGTCGAGTTCAATGTGTTTATTAATAATATGCTTCGTGGAGTGCCAGGCTTCTAGGAATTCTCGTGCCTGTCTCTGCCTAGCTTGTCCCAGGATTTTGGTGTTGTCCCAGTTGAAATGGTGGTTCTCCTTGTCCACGTGGATTGAGATGAGTGAGTATTGGTTGTGTCTTTTTGTAGCCAGTTGGTGTTCATTAACTTGTTGTTAGTTTCCTTCCTGTTTGTCCGATGTAGCATTTCTTTCAGTCTCTGCAGGGGATCTTGTAAATGATACTGGTCCTGTCCATGATGGGGAGTGGGTCTTTAGTTCGGGTGAGCAGTTGTCATAGGGTTGACGTGGGCTCGTGTGCCTCTCTGATGCCCAGCGGTCGTAGGAGTATTGTCGTGAGTTCCGACGTGTTCCTGATGTAGGGTAGTGTGACGAGTGTGTCGGGGCGTGTAGTATCTTTCTGATGTTGTTCGTGTAGGCATCTTCTGACCCAGTTTTTTGGATATCCATTATCCTTGAAAACCGGGTAGAGGTATTCTTTTTCCTCTTGGCGCAGTTCCGTGTGGCTGCAGTGTGTTGTTGCCCTTTTAAGTAGTGTTTGCACGCAGCTTTGTATGTGCTGGGATGGTTACTGTTGAAGTTCAGTACCTGGTCTGTGCGTGTGGCTTTTCAGTGTATTTTTGCTTGCAGTTCCCCATTTGTCTTGCACTCCACCATGACGTCCGGGAATGGGAGCTGTTTGTTCTTCTCCTGCTGTCTGGTGAATTTTATTCGGGCGATGGTGTCGTTTAAAAGTTTGTGCATCTCCTCTAATTTGATCCGTTTAATGACGACAAAGCTGTCGTCTACGTTGCGTATCCACAGTTTTGGTTGGATTTGCAGGAGGGCCATCCTTTCTAGTCTTTGCATCACTGCTTCTGCTATGAGTCCGGAGATAGGTGATCCCATGGGTGTCCTGTTGATTTGCGCGCATGTTTAGCAGCTGAAAGTGAAGTGGGCGGTGAGGCATAGGCCCAATAGTTTCAGCATGTTGTCCTTACAGATGGTTTCGCTGGGGTCTTGTTCTTGTTCCAGTAGTGTTGGCATTGTTTCCCTTGCTAGTGGTATGTCTATTGCTGTAAATAGGGCAGTGACATCAAACAATATCATGGTCTCTTTGTCGCCTATCCTTATGCCTTTGATGGAGTTGAGGAGTTCTTGGGCTGAGTGGATTGAGTGGCATGACTTGTTGACTAGGTGCCCGAGTCTCCTTTGTAGTTCCTTGGCTAATTTGTGTGATTGAGTGCCTGGTAGGGAGACTACGGGGGACTTGCGGCTTGTGCACTTTAGGGAGGCCATAGAATCTGGGTGTGTTGGTTCCTTCGGGTTTCATTCTTGAGAAGTCTGTTTTGTTGATCTGTCCTGTTTGTTTAAGTCTTTTTAGCCTAGTTGTGTGTCGGGTCAGTTTGTACTGGCTGGTATGTGTTCTCATCAGTAATATTCTATGATTCTTTGAGAAGTTATTGGGAAAATGTTGGGGTGTAGGCTTATATTGGCAAACTCTGCCAGAGAGGTAGCACGGTACAATAGGCCAAAATCGCCCTTCTGTGCTACAAGATCCTAGAAAAGCACAGCTTAATAAATAGCCACCTTTCATCCAAATCTGAAAAATGAGAAAGCCAATCAACCAGTGGTTGGCTAAGATTAAAAAAAGCTGATTAAAAATTAATTTGTACACAACAATATTATGATAGATTTGGCTCAAGGGCAATTAGATATAGGCAAGAATTGCTGGACAAACCAGTAATGCCCATGTCCCATGAAAAAATAAAAACACAACATAGGGCATAAAACGAACACAAGCGCTCGAAAATAAAATGCACAGAGATCAGTTATCTCAGATTTCTACTTACTGGACACCCTTTCCAATTTTTAGATCAGATTCTGTACTGTTAGAAATATCCCTCAGTCTGTAACTCACTACGTTAGTGCTATCCACAGTTAGTCTTCAACGCAAATTCCCAGTTAAATTGATAAAAGCACTCAAACAATCTGTCTCTGTAAAATGAATAACTAAGCTTTGTGATAGAGCTATTTATGTACATTTTCTTAAACTGCTATTAAACAGTAAAATTTAGTGCTCTTTTCAGGCATTTCATGAACCTTTAATTTTGTTAATTTTATTCCTGTTCTTTTCTCCCCACCAATTCAATTGGGCTAGTAGTTTTATTCAGAATACTTTCTTGCTGGAAATATTTTGTTGATCTGTTGATGATATTCAGATAGTATATAAAGGCAGGTGATGACTATAACTGAAAACTAAATATTTTGGACCTTTATGATAGATTAATAAAGCAGTAGATGAGTAAACAATAATCGCATTGTACGTATATCTTATCCATACTTACTGAGCTGCAATCTTGATAAACTTCTTCAGAAGTTGTACTCTTTTACTGAGCTGAGAACATAGGCAGATTTCTGTTACAACCCAGAACTGAATTTCATTAAATCTTCGAAGAAATAGATCTAGGTTGGCAGTGGTTTTCTTGAAATGATGTCTTCCAAATGTGTGATAAATCAATTCCAGCTTGTGGGGAAAGATAATCATGCAAATAAATTAGCAATATTCAAAAGTAGATGCTACACTTTTAATCTGAAGGATACTTGTTGTGCCTTAGTGAATGTTTTGAAAATTCAATGCCACAACAGCATAACATGCCATCATGAAGCAGCATAGGGCACACACCAAAGTATTCCCCTTACAGTGAACAGGCATAAATCAAAGGATCAGTTTGTGATGTTCTCATCCTGTCCTAATGGCTCAGGTACAGTATGGAGAGGCAATAAGTCACATGAGTTATTTGTCGGATTTCTTAATTCAGAGAACCAAACCAGGTTAGGGGAAAGCATGTTAACGAATTACTTTGGAAGGTAGTTCGCGCAATTGTTTAGTGAATTTATTCAGCAAGTTCTTGGAAATTTTGAACAATGTTGGTCTGGATATCTCAGGTGAAACCAGAAAGGTGTTGAATTCAATGTCCAGAATGTATGGATTGCTTGACACAATGAAATGGATCAGAAATTGCTCGAGAAAGAGAAAGGTCAGTTGTGGCAGCCTCGAGTTCAAGCTTGACGTTTCGGGCCTAGACCCCTCATCAGAAATTCGTTCTGATGAAGGGTCTAGGCCCGAAACGTCAAACTTTCCTGCTCCTATGATGCTGCTTGGCCTGCTATGTTCATGGTGCCCACTCAGCAAGTTCCAATTGCCTGCATTTGGTCCATATCCCTCTAAACCCTTGCCATCCACTTACCTATCCAAATTTTTTCTTTTTTTTTTTTTAAAATGTCGCTATTGTACCTGCCTCAACCACTTTCTCTGGCAGCTCATTAGAAAATAAACTTTATTCTTCTTGGATTCTAGTTCCTAAGGATTGGAAAACTGCCACGTAACCCATTTATTCTAAAATGGAACAAGACAAAAAAGGCAACTGGAGGCTGGTTATATTAATATCTGTTATTAGGTCAATGTTAGAGTCTAATATAAAGGATACCAAACAGAGCATTTAGAAATATCTAACAAAATAAAGCAGAATCAGCATGGCTTCATGAAGGGAACATCATTCCTGACAAACTTATTAGAATTCTTTGAAGAGGTAACATGTAGAAGAGATGAAGAGGAAGCAGTCTACGTACAATATTTGCATTTACAGAAGGCATTTAATAAAGGTACCACATGTTTGGCTACTTAATAAGAGCTCATGGTGTTAGAGATTATTAACACAAATAGAGGATTGGCTAACAAATAGAAGATTGAGAGTTGGGACCAGGGGTGTATTTTCAAGGTAACAGCCTGAAATTAGTGGAGTGCCACAGGACTTAGCACTGGCCCCATGATTATTTATAAATGTCATTTAAATGACTCTGATGAGGAAAGTGAATGTACCATAGCCAAGTTTGTGGATGACAAAAAAAAAAGGTGGAAGGCAAGTGGAGGATGAACCAAAGAGTCTGCACAGGAATATAGCAGGTTAGTTGAGTGGTTAGAAACTTAGCAGGCAGAATATAATGTGGGAAGATGAGAGAATTTGCACTTTGGTCAGAACAATAGAGGAGTTGAACATTATTCAAATGGAGAAGTGGCAGAAAATTGCAGTACTTGTGCACAAGTCACAAAGCTAGCACACTAGTTTAGCAGGTAACAGGAAAAGTCAATGGAACTTGATTATTTCAAAGGCAATTGATTATAAAAATTGGGACGTCTTGCAAAAATTATAAAGGCACTAGTTAAACCACAGCTAGAATACTGTGAGCAATTTCAGTTCTCTTACGGAAAGAACTGGCATTTGAGGCAGGCCTACAGGTTCATTCGGTGATCCCAGCTGTAAGGGATTTTCTCACGAGTAAAGGTTGAGTAGATTGGGCCTGTACTCATTAGAGTTGAGAAGATAGACAGGTGACCTTATTGAAATGTACAAGATTGTAAGGGGCTTGACAAGGTAGATGCGGACAGGCCGCTTCCTCTCATGGGAGAATTTAGGATCAGAGGGCATAATCTCAGAGTAAGGGGTTACTCATTTGAATCAGAGATGAGGAGGAATTTCATCTAAAATGATAGAAGGCTGAGAAACAGATTCTTAATCTGTATGGGAATCAAGGTTACGGGAAAAAGGCAGGAAAATAGAATTGCACATTATCAGATCAGCCATGATTGCAAGTTTATCAGGCATGGTTCCATTGAATGGGCCAAATAGTCTCCTTCTGTTCCAACATCCTATGCTCAGAGTCATACAGCATGAAAACAGACTCTCTGGTCCAACCAGTCCACGCCGTCCAAACTAAACTGGTCCCATTTGCCTGTGTTTGGCCCATATCCCTCCAAACTGTTCCTATTCATGTACTTATCCAATTATCTTTTATTATGTTGTAACTGTACCTGCATCCAACACTTCCCCAGCTGTTCATTCCACACACAAACCACTGCCCGTTAAAAAAAGTTGCCAGTCATGTCCTTTTTAAAATTTTCTCTTTGCACCTTAAAAATATGCCTCTAGATTTGAACTGCCTCACCCTGGGGAACAGTTCCTTGCTATTCACCTTATCTATGCCCTTCCTGATTTTACAAACCTCTAAAGGTCATCCCCCAACCTCCTGTGCTCCAGTGAAATAAGTCCCAGCCTACCCAGCCTAACTCAAACCTTCCATTCCTCGAAACATCCTGGTAAATCTTTGCTGAACTCTCTCCAATTTAATAATATCCTTCCCTACGCAGGGCGAATAAAACTGCACATAGTACACCAGAGGAGGGCTCACCAACATCCTGTATAACCTCAACATGACATCCCAATTCCGATTCTCAAAGTTCTGTACAATTAGTGTAATCCAGGGTTGGCACTATCTTTTGAGTTAGCAAAGTCTTGGTCATCTTAATGTATCCGAGGAGGAAGTACAAGTACAATAAAAATAAGTATCTCTTTATGCTCCCCTTCTGATATCAGTAATAAAACTGGTTCTGTAGTTTATAGTCTAATCTATAACCTGGTAAATATGTTATTCTGTTATCTGAAATCTAGCAGATGAAACAGACAGCCAGCTCAAAATAGAACAGTCAGCCAGAAGATGGAGTAATAATACTTTTTTGTACATTAAATAGAAAATTACAATATTAAAAAAGACAACTAGACTAAAACCAAAGAATCTCGACCCTGCTACTTGACCGTGCTTGATGCATGACTACGTGCACTTTAAAAGGAAGCTTTCTCCATTTTAATAGGAAACAGCATCCATAAATAGAAACAGAAAGCAACTGCATTCATGTTCCTGGCAACAGACCAAGAATTTCAGCTTGAAACACACACCCATTTTGACATGAAACACAACTCCTTTGTAACATGTAACATTTCTTAGCTTTTTAAGGTCATCTGTTTTGCTTTGCAGCTGATTTCTTTTCTAGCTTTGTAATAGCTTAGTGGCTTTCCGAAATGTAGCATTAAGCAAGTGGGCGCACTTTTGTTTCAATGTAACTTCCAAAGAAAGTTCATGAAGTTCAGAAGGATATCATCTTACATATGGGACTTCATGCCCACAGAATTAAACACTGCACAAATTCTACAGCAGGGAATTCAAGACAAGAATAAAACGTTACCAACAGTCACACTACACAGATTCCATGTTACCGATGCATTAGAACAGTAGCAATTCTAGTTTAATATGTATAGGAGTAAATCAAAAAACAACTGAGGTATTAATTCAAAGCCCATTCACACTGAAATTTCTGTTGGTTTCTATGTTGGTGGAAACTTACATTGATATTTCCTGAGAATCTTGTTAGAACATGGAAAGCTGGCATCCAACAAGGCAATTCATATTGAAAGTATGTTAATATCTCATTTAGATATATTTAATAATAAGGTTGTGTGTAGGAAGTTCAATAAAAATAGTAAAGCACAGAATGGAATAATGACAATATGGATATGAACTAAGGAACAGAAGACTGCAAGTGCGTTGTGATAACTGCATAGTTTATGATTTGAAAGGATGTAACCAATTAGGTCAAAAATTTCACATGTCTTTTGGGATGACAAAAGGAAAAGGAAAAGAAAATATATCATATATATAAGATGGTGAAAATTTAAAATGAGCTGGTGAACAAGGAGACTTGAGTCCAATTGCAAATCTTTCAAAGTGGTGTGTTTATGTTATTAAAACTGATAAGCTTGCTGACATCAATGCACTGCTGATTCTAGCTGAGTGCACATGCACAATATTAAGCCAACTTTTAAATAAAATAAAAGTTCTCTTGTTTAACACATTTTTCTCACCCAATATTTCATTAAAATTGTACCATTAATTGGTGGTTGTCAATACGTCAGTATTTGTTACTATATTCATAAGACACATTGCTGGTAACACACATGCTCCTTGGTGTTAAGCAAGTGTTGTCAATTAAAACTATAGAAGAGAACATGGATCTGGCTCTTAACATTGCAGCACAAGTACAAGAATTCTTGACTTAGAGAGAGGATTAATCAGAGACCTTGTCTACCCTCAATGTTGACGTAACTTTTACATCACTTCAATAGGAGATCTGGGACAGGGCTTCTCTAATTTTGCTGACTAATACACATCCCTCATTCAACATACAAAAATGGATTTCACTTGTCATTATCACATTGACTTGCAACCTTGCTGTGCACCAATTGGTTGCACATCTCCTCCATTAAGATAGCAACTACACTTCAAAAGGACCTCACTGTTTGCAAAGGAGTTAAGGAGGTTCAGAGGTTACGAAAGGAAATATACAAGTCCCTTTGTTAAAAGGCAACAAAATATCACTAAACTTGTGGAGACAGCTGCTTTGGCCTGTTAGAATGCTTGAGTCCAGTGGGTCTTCTACTTCCAGAAGGGGATATCAAGGTTACAGAGTTAGATTTATAATTCTCTCATTAAATATAATTTTTAAATATTTGCACAGATGGTGATATTAAAGCTCTTACGGTACCTCATATACACAGTTGAACAACTCCCAGTCATAAATCGTAATCTGATAGGCTAGATCCTTAGAACTCATTAACTCAAAAGTTGCCATAGTTCCGGTGGAGGGGCCTTCCTGTTCTGGTAGTGGTGTCTGGAAAAGATCATATGAGGACAAAAGTCAAATTAAAAAAACTCTTTAGCTGCAGAGTGGAACTCATTTTAGGACCAGATCTTCCAGTTAGCAGTGGAACTATTTAAAACTGCACCCTTGCCTTTTTATTCTAGAGTTTTTGGACCTTCTTGTCCTGGCTCCAGCTTTGATCCTGTGAAGGAGTGATTTGGGAAGCCAAGTGGCAAAGTGGAACCACACATCTTATTTCAACATAAGCTGAAGACCTGCTCATGAGGAGCCCAGTCTTTGTTGAACTCCACTGATTTTAAATGAAGCTTTAAGATTCCCACACCCCAATCCAACTACACCACTAATCCCTTCTTACACAGCCCAATAATGCTCATCCCCTCAACAACAGTCATCACACCCCAACAATGATCTGACAATGCTTCCCACTCCCCACCTTCCAACACTGCAACCACCAACCCTACCTTGGCCACCAAATGATAAAACACACTGGCTGGACTGACGAGCCAGGGGTTCTGGATTGAGTGGTGAGATGGGAGAGCTGGTGGAAAAAAGGCGAGCATTTTCTTTGACGCTGAAGGCGTTTGGACTGAAAGGTTTAGTAAGCAGTGTTAGAGTGCTCTGACACTCCAATTTCCTTACAGCTATTCTCCTCAGCAAGCTTTACACCTGATAAGAACAGCTCTATGTAAATCAGTTTTCAAAAAAAAAAGTGTTGGTATGAGCCAGAATATAAAAACAACAATGGAACTCAGTGAGGACTGCCATGGGGCCCTTTTTGAGTATACTACAGGTTCTGGGTGGACATAAATTAGCTTCCTAGAACTTCTGATGCCATTGAGAGATGTTTGCCGCCATGGGGATTGGAAAATCTAGGCTGTTGCTTGTTATTTTTCCCCCAAGAGAAAGAAACATGATATATCAAAAAGCACCCAAAAAAAAAAATCAATAAACCTTGTGCACTGTAACAGATACAATGCAGCTTAATTAGTCTTCTGGTCTAAAATTATGCTCCGAGAACAGAAAATACTATTGCAGCTGAAAAACATTTTCATAATATTAAACAGATTACACACAAGTTATTACATTGGGAGCAGGAGTAAGCCATTCGGCCCCTCGAACATGCTCCATCATTCAATATGATCATTCCTGCTTAGCCTTGACAACTTTTCACACCCTTGCTTAACAAGAATCTATTTCTGCTTTAAAAACATTCAAGGACTCTGCTTCCATTACCTTTTCAGGAAGTGAATTCCAAACTCATTGACCATCTAAGAGAAAAAAAATTGCCCCTAAATGAAGAGGCAATGCAGACTATGACTGTCCCCAGCAGCTGGTGGATCATGCCCAAGTCACCGAGCTGGGGTTGGAGACTTTATTTGACTGACAATGCTGGGACCCTCCGATTGATGGTGATCTCTCTTGACTGAGGACTGGTGACAACCTTAAGCTTCTGGGCTTCATGTCTGTGTTAAACGGCAAGCCAATATTAGCAGTGCTGTGAACCTGGTATCTCTGGCAGAGGGACAAGCAGCAAATAGGCAGGCAGCGATGCTCTGAGTACCTAGGTAAGTTCAGAGTGACTGAATGCTAGCAGGGCAAAGAAACAACCTGGAGATGCAGCCTGGTCCAGTCCATGAGTTGGGTGTGTCCCCCCCAAAGCAGTGTCCTTGTTGCAGCATTATAGTAATGATTACTTTGTGCCATTGTGAACCACTGAAATGCAGAAAAGTCCTATAAGTGGAGTGGAGATGTGCCATGAGGATTGTTAGAGGCTGGCACATGCTGGATGCCAATACAGGTAAATGTGATGTGCATGTGGACAGTGCCCATGGAGTGTATCCTGAGATGTTGGTACGTGGTGTCCAACATGAAGTTTCTTCAGAGAAAGCAGCAGACTGAAGTCACCACATACCTGCTCTGACTTCATGGTGAGGATTCTCAGCATCTAGTTTATTCATGGCAGGTAGTAGGCAAGTAAAGCTGCATATTAATGGAGATGAGGCCTGCAGTTAGTAAAGGTCGTTAAGAAATAATAGTCCCTTTTAAAAGGGAACTTGCCCCTGCCAAGTGAGAATCATGCCTCGACACCCGGAACCCAGTCCGAAGATACGAATCGTTCCCAACATCATGGTGGGTCTCACTGGACTTCTTGTGTAATTCTGCCACTTTTCTCACCATTGTCTACATTGACCAGGGCCATATAAAATTCTGCCCAAGGACAAACAGATCCCATTGTATCTGCAATCTCTCACTACTCAAATAAAACACTTCCTTTTTATTCTTCCTGCCAAATGGACAATTTCACAAAATACTCCATTTGCCACATCTTTTCCCACTCACCAAAACTTAGCCTTATCTTTGTTGCCTCCATACATCCCTTTCACAACTTTCTTTCCTATCTATCTTTGTGTTGTCAGCAAATTTGGCAATTGTAAGCTGCACAAGTCTCAGCAGTGATCTCGATCACACTCGACTGGTTACATCTTGCCAATTTAAAAAAGACCTTTTTATGCAGAGTCTCTGTTTCCTATGAACTAGCCAATATTTGAACCATGCCAATATGCTACCTCTTAGATAATCAGTTATTATTTTTCAAAATAACCTTTTAAGCTGTTCCCCATCAAATCTAAGCGCATTAAATCCACCTTTATCCATAGGATGTGTTACCTCAGAACGTCAATAGATTGATTAAACATGATTTTCTTTTCAGAAAAAGATGTCAATGCTGATTACCTTCAATCCATCCAAATTTCCTGTTATAACGTCTTTAATGATAGCTTTGTTCATTTTCCCTAGTGATAGATGCTAATTGACCTGTAGTTTCGCGCTGTCTCCCTCCCTTTTTGAATTAAGCAGTCACATTCACTGTCCTCCATTCTAATGGAGATGTCCTTCAATCAATGGAGGTTTGTAAAATTAAAACTAATGCATCAACTATCTCACTCGCCACTTCTTTCACTCTAGGGTAAAGGTGATCTGGACCCAGCCACTGATCAGTCTATGACTCCAGCAATTTACTCAGCATCACTTCTCTGGTGATTGTAATTTTCCTCAGTTCCTCCTCCCTGCCGTTTCCTGACTTATAGCTGCTTCTAGAATGTTGCTCGAATGCTCTACAGTGAAGACCAATCTAAAAAACCTGTTTAAATCATTTGCCATTTCCTTCTTTCCCATCAGTTGTCCAGTCTTACTTTCTACAGGACCAATGATTACTTGGTTAAAACCGTTCCTTTTTAAAAAAATCTGTAGAAATTATTATTTTCTGCTTTTATTTATGGATAGCCTTCTCTTGCGGTCTAACTTAACACTCCATTTTAAGTTTTTGGTCATTTTGTTTTTAATATCCCACCTAATGTTCTGAGCTGCCATCTGTCTTTGCACGATTATGTTTTTTAAAAAATATTTCTGAAGAAGGGTCTAGACCGAAGCGTTAGCTTTCCTGCTCCTCTGATGCTGCTTGGCCTGTGTTCATCCAGCTCTACACCTTATTCACTCAGATTCTCCAGCATCCTACTATCTCTTTAAAATATCTTTAATGTTTCTAGTTAACCACAGATTGGGGGTCTATCCCTTGGAATTTTTCTTACTCATTGGAATGTGTCTATTCAATATATTCTGAAATATTCCCTTAAATATATGCCACGGCTGATCTATCCTTTAGCCAGTTCACTGTAGCCAGCTCTACTTTCGTGCCCTCATAATTCATATTTAAATGGGTGTCAGACCCACTCCTCTCTTCCTCAACATTGATGTAAAATCCAAACATATTACAGTTGCTGTGATCAAGGGGTGTCTTCATTGTGAAATTATTCATTCATCTTATTTTGTGCAAAACACCAGGTCTAGTATAGCCTGCTCTCTGGTTGGTTTCAGATATGTTGTTCTATGATATGATCCTGACAACATTCTAAGCATTCCTTTTCCAGGCATCATGTAAAATCTCCCATGATGTTGCCAGGACTTCCTGACATGCTTCATTTTCCTTTATGCTCCACTCGAATATCTTAAGGGTCCTTTATACTATAAGTGACTTTGTCTTCCTCAAATGGTTTTCATATCTGTTTCCTGAAATTAGTTCATTCTCCACATTGTGCTAATACCATAATTAATTAACAGAGCCACTGCTCCACCTTTTCCTACTTTCTTTTTATTCCTAAATGCACTGTACCCGTCAAAATTCAGGCCTAAGTGCATGTCATCCTGCATCCTCCTTTCAATTCCGGAGGCTGAAAAATTTGAAGATGAACAAGAACAACAGTACACCTCTTCTCCTTCGTCTGCTTAAACTCCTTTTATCATTTAACTCTAGTATTCTATTGTAAGAGGAGGCGATGGCCTAGTGATGTTATCGCTGGACTGTTAATCCAGAGACCCAAGTAATGTTCTGGGGACCCAAGTTTGAATCCCACCACGGCAGATGGTGGAATTTGAATTCAATTAAAAGCTGGAATTAAGAGTCTAATGATGACCATGAATCCATTATCAGATTTTCCATAAAATCCTCTGGTTCATTAATATCTTTCAGGAAAGGGAACTGCCATTCTTACCTAGTCTGGCCAATGGACCCAGGGCAATGTTGTTGATACTTAACTACCCAAGGGCAATTAGGGATGGACAATAAATGCTAGCCTAGCCAGTGATGTCCTCATCCCAAGACTGAACTTTTTAAAAATGCAGCAATCGTTAATCAAACCTTCTTAAACCAGTTCTTTTCCCATTTTAACCCACCATTTCATAATATAGAAAAAATAAAAAAATTCACAAGGCGAAATTTAACCGAAGATAAATGCTTCATTGTCCTTCATGTCCAATCTTAGCTTGCTATATTTTTACATTAATTGAAGACTTACTGAGCAATAATGGTCTTGTAATTTGGGCTATTCGGTGCTGATGAAATGACACATTCCTGCTATTACACAGACTACTCTTTTTAATGTCAATGGAGTATCAACCTCAAATATAAAGCAGGTAATGCTTCCATATTTTTCACCTCTATATTTATTGGCCTTGTTGAGGGATGCTAAGTAACACAGTTTAGAAAACTGAACCCACAATTGAGGTGTAGCCATGTCCAATTCAGAACAATTAAATGATTCAGCTTCAAAATGCTCAAGGTCCAATGTAGGATTTCAATCAATATAATGTTTTCATGCCATTTATTCTCATCATATAACCTGTTCATTTTACAAGTTACTTTAAATACTCAATTTCTGAAGTGAACAAATACCATTTTCTGAAGGGTCTAGACCCGAAACGTCAGCTTTTCTGCTCCTCAGATGCTGCTTGGCCTGCTGTGTTCATCCAGCTCTACTCCTTGTTATCTTAAATACTCAATTCCTGGTTTTCAGCCAATTCCTTGCAGAATGAGGTCTTGACTCAATGAAAATGCCTATTAACCATTGCCTGTGCATTTCTAGGATTCATTCATTTTCAGATGCTATTTTATCTAGCATTTGTCTTGATTCACAAGTCTATTCAAAGCAAGACACACCTCAATATCTTTCTATAAGCCCCCTTTTTATACAACAGCCTGTAGTTAGGTTCCTAGTGGTTCTGAAAGTTAGCAGCACGGAGCCCGCCTTTTTCGTTGTTTCAGCTTAGAACACAAATGTAGCTAGAAACAATTGGTTTTCCCAAAGATGTCTGCAGATGGCAGTCATTTGTTCTAAAACAGAATTTGACCTATGAAATCAAACCCTGTCAAAACCAAAAGTCCATCCATATTAGAAATTTGAACACAATGTGAACAAGAACAGACTCAGGAACGTCTAGATTAAATTATTTTAGTTTTTAAATATGCTACCAAAAGCCACGATATTTTTCCACAGACTGATTATGCATCATTTTATGATTATCAAAGGTCGACCACTCTTCAGACTTCTAACAGTCTTTGTAAGTCTTGCCCATAAAATTGTACTAGGAATTGACAATCCCTTTGAAGCATACATCCAAATTCTGAAAATATTTTATTCTGGCAAAGACAAAGCCAAGGCCATACTTTTTTTCTTCATGGTGCTACTATTCATTCTTCTATTATTTAGATGTTTAAATTCTGGGGGAAAAAGATTGGTGGGTAATCATAGCTACAGGGCCTGTAATATGACTCAGCTATTTTGCATCAGGAACTTCCAGAAGCAGTGCTTTTGACAAAGAAAATTTTTGTTTATCTCTCCATCTGAAGAGACTGAAGTTAATCCCCACTCACCAATCAGAAGTCACTATCATCCACAACTGTTTCTATATGTTTAAATACAAACACCCTTTCCTCCTTCCTAACCACTTGGGAAAACTACCTCTGAGGGGAAAAAATACCCAAATTAGCTAACTAAACAAATAACAAACAATGCCCACGAGGGCAGTTTCACAACAAAAAGTAAACAAAATAAAAAGGAGGAACAAATGAGGGAACTAAATCAAAGTGGTTTGAGGGTGCCGATGGAAATGAAAAGTTCTGAAATGTCTATTCCGATGAGCATACTGTTCTCTACCATCTCTGAAGCATGCCCTCAAAGCGATAAGCTTTTACAAAGCTTCTGTGCAAAGCTCTTTCCCAGCGACAAAGGGCAGACTCATTGAACCAGTAGAAAATCTCAATTGTGGATCATTTTCTAGGGATTAATTTACTTACATTCAAATGATTCGCAAACATTGATAAAATACTGTTGCAACAGCTTGCATTCATAACATGAATTTTTTTTAATTAAAATAACATCTTGAGACATTCTAAGATAAAAATTGGTACCGTGATAAAAGAGTAGATGAAGGGAATGCGAAATAACTGGGTTTCAAGAAAAGCCGTAAAGCCAAAAAGAAAGAGAGATAAAGGGGTTTACGCAGCAAATTCCACAGCCTAGCCTGAGGCCAAGAAAAATGGCCACAAAACTCGGAAGGCAGGCTGTGTAAAACGTCAAAGTTTGACAAAGACAGAATTCGCAGAGGACTGCAGGCTTAATGGCGGCATTAGAAATGGGGAGGAATGGGGCCATTTAGGATCTAAACACAAGGATGATAATTTTTCCTCACCAAATCAAATTTAAAATTAAAAGATTGGCACAGTGGCTCAGTGGCTACCACTGCTGCCTCACAGCACCAGGAACTCAGCCTTGGGTGACTGTCTGTGTGGAGTTTGCACATTCTCCCTGTGTCTTCATGGGTTTCCTCTGGGTGCTCTGGTTTCCTCCCACAGTTCAAAGATGTGCAGACCTGATGGATTGGCCATGCTAAGTTGTCCATAGTGTTCAGGGGGTGTGTAAATTAGGTGGGTTAAAGGGAAAAGGGGTAGAGATGTGTCTGGGTGGGATGCTCTTCGGAGGGTCAGTGTGGAATTGTTGGGTCGAAGGGCCGTTTCCACACTGTAGGGATTCTATGATTTTAAGATGCTGTCGAAAGAGCCTTGATGAGTTATTGCAGCATACCTTGTAAATGGTAAATACTGCTGCCATGGTGTGTCGAAGGGAATAAATGTTCAAACTGGTGATGGGATGCCAATCTAGTGGCTAATTTGTCTTGGGTGGTGTGTTTGGAGCTGTACCTAACCATATAATGGTGTGGGCGAAGAGAAGCTATTGCTGCAGATGCTGTGCCCATAGTTTGATAGTGAGTTACACACTTGAGAAAAATGCTTTTTGGCTCAATTGTCAATGAAGGAAAGGCATTACACAAAGAGAATGGTCAATGTGACAAAAATTGTGAAGTCAAGGACGACAACAGGGATAATGCTCCACAGTCACAAATAATCTCTCTAAAGTTACAACATACGTGATAATTTACAATATATACAATGACGATCACGATGCAAGAAATATTGTAATGATGCCATCTCCTGCTTTAATATGCAAGTTATCTGCTAAAGGAACTTTATTGGCCCCAGAGATTTGCTAATTAATGCAGAATTTTAATGGAAAATTTTAGTATTAGAGATGTATTTAATTGCTTTGATAGGAAGGCAAACACAACCTGAACAGTTAACTATAAAAGTACACAGGTAGAGATAGCTTTTGATGTTTGGAATCATACTTGTCATTTCCTACATATGTTAAATTATGTTTATACTTCTGTTCAATGCAGTGTATAATATTAGCTGTGGCAGATCATCAGGTGAATCAAACTCACTCATACACTGTCAGATATTAAACATGACTTGTTGACCTGTTAAATTACATAAACTGAAGTCACATGTTCTCCCAGAGTTGAGATTCTGTGAATAGTGCAGCTTCACCCCTTACAAAGTTTAATTTCCTGGTTTCTTGTTTCTGATGTTTTTGTTTCAAGTGTTCAGAAGGCAGAATACGCTCCAAGAAATATCCCATTAACAGGACTCCAAACCCTCATTAAATTGTTTATGATCAACTTGAATGGTAGCAATGATAAAGGAACCCTAGTTTATATTATATTCCCATTGTAGCTGGCTCTGTAGAACATTATTGGCCTAAAATCCATCGTAAAATGATAATAAAATTAAAGGTTTCCCATTAAAGGAAACTACAGGATGCAGGAAGTCCATTTTAAATATAAAATCACAGGCAAACCAATGTTAACAACAGAAGCATGATACATTTTCTGACTTTCAGTCTATTGTAGGAATACTAAAAGCCAATTCAGGGTTGCATCTATTTCAGCCATTCCACATGTTCGATCATGGACAAAACCCAATACAAATATCAAAATTTGTGATGAGGTTGCCTGTCACAGGCAGTTTTATCTGATACAGCAATGCTAATGTTATCTCCCATAACATAAGGTGGTGTCACAAAAACATGTATTGTAGCACTCTGGTGTATATCAGCAAAGTGTCCTGGCAGCAGCATTGCAATGGAAGGTGCTATTGCTCTCCAAACTGCAGCATTGAATACTGTAAGTGCAGAAGCATACTGTAAGTGAATGGATTGGAGAGGTGTCATGAGGATGCATTAAGGCTGGTACATTTCACACAAAGTCCATGGACAGAGGTTGGGGAAAATGCATGCAGTTTGAGTTGTTGGTGCCCAATGTCCAAAAGAGCAAGAAGTGAGGTAGATTTGGCAGGTAACAGCTCAGACTTTCCTGCCATGGCCCATGTTATTCAGGGGCTGGGAAAATTCCACTCAGTGGAACTGAAATGGAATACTGAAAAACTACATAGAAGCATAATTACTAAAAGAAGAATGCAGAAATATTCAGAGCTTCTGGAAATTGCTAACAGCCGCAAGAAGCTACAAAAAAATACAAATAACCAAAAACAAATAACCAAAACAGCTGAAGTCACCAGATAAGTCACAATGGTTGCAAATTTTCTTCTTTCAGCAGTGATTGATATGAAAGACAGTGAGATCCTGGCTTTTTTTTAAACTCAATGGCAAAATTGTGTGACTTAATTCAGAATTAATTAACAAGCCAGAGCAACTATGACTAGCTACAGTTTTGACTGTTGGGGGGGGAAGTCTATTTCAAATGTGTATTCTACTCTAAATTTCTCTGAACAACTGAAGCAACAGACGAAGAAATTTCAAAAGTCTTAAAAGCAGGCTTTGAGCTTAAAGTGAACATAATTTATGAGCAGTATATGTTCAACATTAGGGTCCAAGGTATAAAAATATCTGTTGATTGATAGGTGATTGCATTCACACAGCCTGCAGAATCTTGTGAATTTGTGCAACTTATAGATGATCTAATTAAAAACAGGGTTGTATTAGGCATAAAAGAGACTTCCCAATGACATTACATCTACTGAAATAGGAGAAACATACTCTCGAAAGCAACTGACATGTGCTATAGAACTCTGGTGTATATCAGCACCTACACCATATTCATGGCAAAACAGACTAAACTTTCTAGTCTGCTGATAGATATTCCAGGTTAAGAGGGCAGAAAGATCATGGACAATGGGCAGAGTGTAAATGCTGCCGAGGTCATCCCACAAAAAAGGACAGGTCCAATTTAAGAAAATTCATTCCAGGAAGCCAAATCATCTTGCACATGTTTGATCAGAAAGAAGCATAAAATACAGGCATAGATGGCCACTGAAGAGATGTCAGGCAAAGATACTAATGGATCAGTCTACAGCATACAAGAGATTACGTATCACTTATCAACGCTAGTGAACCAGTTTGTCAATATTGAAATGACAACTGTAGAAGACAACATCAAGTCAACATAAAAAGTGTCAAAAAGACATCAGCATATCATGGAATATCCTGATCTTCATACAGCTCAGAGGTTGATCCGTAAACAGAACCCTCAAAGTAAGCTACATGATGGCACATTACTTAAAAATGACAAGTTACTGTGAGAGCCCAGTGCATGACAAGATCAAAACCTGAAGTTCCAGATCAGAGACAGCAAGCAAAAAACATTTATCTCAGCCAGAACAAGTCTAAAATTTGTACTAATGCTTTCAACATGCACACTAAACCGCTGATAGCGGAACAGACCCTGGAGGAATACGATATTCTGTTTACGTCGTCTTTCTGGAGAATATCATCTCAAAGTGGATGGGTAAGAGACCAATCCCGCACCCACTAATGAAGGCTCCAGCTGTCCTTGAGGCCAGCCTGAAAGACAAGGAAGAAGAACTGGGAAGGAAGGAAATAATCAAAATGTGACAACTCCTACCGTATGGATTAGCAGCATGGCAACAGTGAAACAACTGAGATAGTGGAGTGTATGTATTGTTAAATCATCGAACTAAAACTCTGAAGACATCTTAGCATTGAAAGAAATTTTCCAGAACTTGCAAGCCCTGGATGCAAAGGCTGGTTACTGGCAAGTGGAGCTGGATGAAAGTAGTAGTTTTTCCAATTACATTATAGATGCTGTTCAGGAGATACAGTTTGAAGTGTATGCCATTTAGCATGTCTTTGCTCCAGAGGAATATTAACACAGACAGCATGATATAGTTAGTAACCTCAGAGCGGAACCTATAATGGACGATATGCTAGTTAAAAGATGAGGAAACCACTGCCGACTATGATCAAAATCTAGTGTGGCTGCTAGATACAGCTCACCAGATGAGCCAGAAGCCAGACAAGGAGAAAAATAAAATTGGAATTAAAAAATGTTCAAAACCAAGTTGATTAGCAATGTATAGACAGAAATGCTTTTCACTTAAATCACAATAAACATGTTAATTACATACGTCAAAATATTAAATAGCAGAACGGTGTCAGGTGAATAACTGAAAAACACAAACTCTATTACTGGTGCAGCAGAGATACATACCAGACAATCAAATTTTTCCCTTGGACAGACAAACAAGCGCCCATTCACATTTGGCATTGTAAAAACCGAAACTTCATTTGGTTTCAGCACCACTTTTTCTGGGGGAAAAATAGAAGGGAAATTCAGTGAGTTGATCCCTACCCATACAATGCAATCTTGCTTTGATTGAAAAATAATTAGGTGCCATAGGTATTGATGGTCAAACTCAGGGCTGTGGAATAAGAATCAACTGTTCGCAACTAGTGACAGTATGTTCCTGAACTTTGTTGCTCTACAACAGTGAATAGCGAAAATGACTTCTCCACCAAATAGGGATAATACCAAATAAAATTGACGAAATAGTATTCAAAAGTCAGTATTATGCACTTTCTTGTAGTTGGCTTGACAGTGGTATTGACAGAGCCCTAGCAGTAAGCTGTCCTCTCGGCCTATTAAGGCAATATGCCAGACATGGGCCCAACCAGGAGACAAAAATATATTTTTAAGATTAACAGTATCTCTAAATATTGGAAAATGATTTGAATAAAGATTATATTTGCAAATGGTAATTGAAGAGTTGTAGGAAGAGGCAAACATAAACAAACAGTGTAGCAGAAATTAGAACAACAGCAAGTAATAATGGTAAAACTCTACTCTCGATCATTAGCAAAGTAATGAAGAGGATTGTTGATAGTGTTATCAAGCAGTGCTTGCAAAGAAATAAGCTGTTCACTGATGCTCAGTTGGGTTCTGCAAGGCCAATTGGCTCTTGACCGCACCACAGTTTTGTCCTAACAGGGAGCAAAGAGCTGAACTTGAGATGAGGAGCATGTGGCTGCCCTTGACATCAAGGCTACATTTGACCAAATGTGGCATCAAGGAGCTCCAGCAAAATTGGAGTCAATGGGAATTAGGAACAAATGCTCCACTGGTTGGAATCATAACCAGCACAAAAGGAAGCTGGCTGCGGTTGCTGGAAGTTAATCATTATAACCCCAGAACATCACTGCAAGAGTTCTTCAGGGTAGTGTCCTAGGCCTAGTCACTTGCAGTTGCTTCATCAGTGACTGTTGCTCCATCATGAGATCAGAAGTGAAGATGTTTGCTGACGAACTGTATGACATTTAAACCATTTGATTCCCCTGACATTGAAGCATCCTGTGTTCAAACACCACAATTCCACAGCCAGCAGCTCCGGAGGAGACAGTAGCACTGAGCCCTGCCGGGTCTTCACCATCCCCCCAGACCTCCCCCTTACTGAGGACGAACGGTCAGTCCTCAGTAAAGGGCTCACCTTTGTCCCCCTCCACCCACATATCAACGAATACCGCTCACGCTTGGATATTGAGCAGTTTTTCCGCCGCCTCCGCCTCCACGCTTACTTCTCCAACCACGATTCTAACCCTCCCTCTACTGACCCCTTCTCCCGCCTCCAACACAAGCCCTCCTCCTGGACACCACCCCAAGGCCTCCTACCCTCCCTCGACCTCTTCATCTCCAACTGCCGTCGAGACATCAATCG
>JAHRHZ010000144.1:40806348-40830770 GCA_024137785.1 Ginglymostoma cirratum
ACCTCAAGCCACACCCCCATCTCCTATCTACTAACATCATCCCGCCCTCTTGACCTGTCCGTCCTCCCTGGACTGACCTATCTCCTCCCTACCCCCCTACCTACACTCACCTTTACTGGCTCCATCCCCGCCTCTTCGACTTGTCTGCCTCCTCTCCACCTATCCTCTCCTCTATCCATCCTCTATCCGCCTCCCCCTCTCTCCCTATTTATTTCAGAACCCTCTTCCCCTCCCCCATTTCTGATGAAGGGTTTGGGCCCGAAACGTCAAGTTTTCCTGCTCCTATGATGCTGCTTGACCTGCTGTGTTCATCCAGCCCCATGCTTGTTATCTCGGATTCTCCAGCATCTGCAGTACCTTTTATCTCTAATACCTGGACTTGGTCTGGTAAAGGTCAATCAGCATTCATGCTACACAAGTGCATGACAATGACCATCTCTCACAAAAACCAAGGCTTCACTGCAAACTAGATGTTAAATTATTTGCCTTATAGAATGATCAGCATTTCACATACCTTTGTGTAGATACATATAAAAATATAACGCAAATACTTTGTTTTACATTGCAGACAGCAATAAGTACCTCCAGCTGAGCTCATTTGCACAAGAATGAGGTCTTCTGTTGATCCAAGCTTATCTTTTACAGCACTGATGACCTCTGTTACGGAAGCTGCCACACGCACACGGATTGTGGTGTAAGTATGATCAATGCAGTAAACCTTAAAGAGTACTAGAAAAAATAAACAACAGCTTTGAGGTTACAAGGAACATAAACTGACAACTTAAAAACAGAACTTTGTTCTGGACAGAACAGTTTGTGTTTTTGATGTTGATCACTCAAAGGATCAACATTACAATCATACTATTTCATTAAATTTGAAAAATGAGATTTCACCACTTTCTTTAATCCTTCGTTTCCTTCCACTTTTGCAGCAGTGGCTTAGCCTGGGGCATATTCTCTCTGCACATTTTCTGTGCCGGTACTAACAGGGAGCACCAACGGGATACTTTACTGTCCTCCATATCATGACTGAAAGTGTTCAGTTTTCTCACATGAAATTCTGAATTTTGATTTGGATTGGAAGCAACATAACAGGGGAAACCGAAGATGCCATTCTAAAATTGAGCAGGCTGAGAAGTGATCAAAAAAAGGAAAAAAAAGGACTAATTCAGAGATCTTCCTGTCATTTAAGACTTGTTGTGTTTTTAAAACATCAAGCCACTCGAGAATGATTTTAATAAAAAATATAAACACCGCACCCCCCTCCCCCCCCAAAAAAAAATTCTTCAAGCCCACTAGAACTGGATCAGGTACAGAGCTCCTGCTTTATGTGATTTTAATGTAATGATTGAACTAGATGTTAAGTGACCAAAGAATCAAGAAGAGAGTGTTGTGGACCACAGCACAATAGCAAGAGCAAGCAACGTGGATTTGTTTTCTAACCCACAGTGGTTCTAGGTGAGATTACATTTTGTAATAATTTGTTACGCAGTACCAAAAAGAGACTGTCAAAATTTATCTTTCCTACCACTAGAGTGAATGTTTACCATGAACTTAATGCAGATTCTTTTAATTTTTCACAACATTAAGACGACAGGGATTTCAAAATTTTTACTGCAATAATCCATAAAATTTTTTCTAAGGACCACAAATGCTTGTTTTAATAAAATCTACCTTCCCTCCAGTCTAAAACCATTCTTTGAAGACCATTTCCTGTCTAGAACAAACCTAAAATGTATAGTGTTGTGGTCGCCAGGACCACTCTTATTCAAGTGCACAAAAGGCAGCTGGCTTGAAGATCTAGTAAAGGAGTTGTCCTTCCATCACTAGTTCTGAAAGTACTGCAGCACAACTGTGTGAACAGCTGTAAAGTGCATTGGTGCACAAGATGCTATGGACCAGTTACTGTATTGATCACATCTTCAGTTATATTGACTGGTCAAACCACCAGGAACAGATGTGGAAAACAGAGTGTGGTACTGGTCAAGTAAAATCCATCAACACTTGAATCAGCTCACATTGTGGGGTTGGGGGCGGTGGGGTAAGTTTCTCAGGCATACTTGCAGACTCCTTCAGTGGTGGTGCCCATACCTCTGGACCATAACACGTGGTTTCAAGTCCCCCAAGTCTATCATAACTTGTCCAGATTGTTCAAACATAATTTGCACCTCCCGTTACATCTGGAAATGTACTCCTTTAGTTTTATGCAAACAATACTGTATATTGCAGGTAAAATCAAAAAAGAAGAAGAAGAAAATGGAAACTTTAGCTGGACTTTTGAAATTTACGTACTCCTACTTGACAATGACAACAGATCCAGTCCCCAGTGCAGAACTGCAATGCTATATTGACATTCCTGCTTTAAGTGTAACCAACCTTACAGAAGGCCAGTGGACAAAGATGTCAGCAGGCCATGCATTTTTCTGGATGGGCAGTCAAAACAGTGAAAGGCAAGTGTCAGCTTTGCTCTCCAGTGTGACTTTGCAAAAAGGTTGGATACTCTCCCTAAGTGTATAAATGATCATAGTGCCTAACTACATGAATGAGTATACAACAAACACCAATACATGAACTCTAATAACAGCTATGATTGAGGATATTAAGGACAAATTCTATGAGGATTTGGACACAGCTACTGAAAATACTCCACTAGAGGTCAAGATCATTCTGATAGATGACATCACTCAGAGGTGATGATCAAGTTTGGGATGGTCTGCTGGGAAATAGAGAAGCAGAATCCGGTGAAGCTCCTATCAACAGGAAGTGGGGTGGGCAGGAACACCTGATTGCATGGAAGACAAACATTCAACATCCCAGCTTTAGATTAAGGCAGACTGTAGTTCATACAATGTACAAAACAGGAGCAGAAGTAGACCATTTGACTCCTTGAGCCTGCTTGCCATTCAGTAAGATCATGGTTGATCTGTTCATGTTTCAAATTCCACATTCCCATCTATCCCTAGTAACTTTTGAATCCCTGCCGAACATGAAGTTATTACATTCTGAAGAAGGGTCGCTAGACTTAAAACATTAAGCGTTTTTGCTCCACAGATGCTGCCAGACCTGCTGAGTTTAGTAAAACCAAAATTGTGGAAAAATAAAGAAGTTGACTACCTCAGTTTTTTAAAAAATACAACAGCCCCACCTCCAGAATGTTCTGAAGTCACACAACACAAAACATTTCTCATCTGTCCTGAAAGGGTGACATCTAATTTCAAAAACACAGTTCTGTACTCACTCTCAGATGAAAATATCCTTTTCACATTCAACTTGTCAAGGACATTAAGGATCTTGTACACTTCAATCAACTCACCCTCATTTTTATTTTTATTTTTCTAATCAACCTGTTTGGAGATGTTATTACACATTCGAATCCACAGGCAGGGACACTACCACCGTGCCACAAGAGGCACCCCCCTTCCCTCACTCCTTTAAACTCCAATAGAAATAAACCCCACCTGGCCACCCTGTCCTTATATGTAAGCTCAATCAATCCTGGTATCAATCTAGTAAACTTCTGAGCAACCTCCAATGTATTTACCTAATTTCTTAAATACAGACGAGACTGCACACAGTATTCAAGATGTGGTCTCATCAGTGCATGGTGTAAATGAAGCATAACATCCTCACTTTTAGATTTAATTCCTCCTGTAATAACAGATGGCATCTCAATAGTCTTCATGCCGATGAGCTGCAGCCATATGCCAACTTGTTGTGATTCAAGTACCAGAACATCTGAATCCCTCTGTACTGTGGAATTCTGCATTATTCCCCATTTCAGTAATATGGTGCTTTTTCATTTTGTCAGGAAACATTTTAAAAACTTCACATTTTCCCTCATTATATTCCTTTTGCCAGACTTTTGCCCACTGACTCAACCCATCTACAATTTCCTACGTCTCCTTCATGACACTTTCCTGCCTTTGCATTGTCTGTGAATTTAGCTACATGTCTTTGCTCCCCTCATCTAAGTCACTGATGTAAATTGTAAAAGGTGGAGGCCCAGCATTGCTCCCTGTGAGACTTGACTTGTCACATCCTGCTAATCAAACAAAGACCCATTTATGCACCCTCTGTTGACAGCCAACCAATCTTCAGTTCATGCTGTGTTACCCTCTACATCATGAGTTCTTATTTTCTCCAAAAGCTTTGATGAGCATCTTATCAAGTACCAAGTGTCACAGGTCTACAGGTTCGCCTTCATCCACAGTGCATTACTGCTTCCAAGAACTCCAATAAATTGGTTAAACAATTTCCTTTTGTTGAAACCATGCTGACTCTTCTTGATTACCTTGAATTTTTAAAGTTTGCAGTTGTAACCTTTTCAGTGACCAATTCTAACATTTGCCCATGACAGCTGTCAAGCTAACTGGTGTATGTATTTTATTCCATTTACCATTTCCTTATTATATACTGTTAAGCTCCCATTATCACACTGTAAAGGACTAACACCATCTTTACTCACTTCTTTCTCTTTTAAATACACATAGAAACTCTTGCTATCTGTTTTTACATCCCTAGCTGACTTCCCCTTATACTCCAAATTCTTCCTCCCAATAAACCTTTTAGTCATTCTATGCCATTATTTATATTATGACCAGTCACTCATCTTTCAGTTATATTTACTTTCCTTAAGTTCGATGCTTTCTTTAACTTCTTTAG
Source organism: Ginglymostoma cirratum (assembly GCA_024137785.1). Lineage (NCBI taxonomy): Eukaryota > Metazoa > Chordata > Chondrichthyes > Orectolobiformes > Ginglymostomatidae > Ginglymostoma > Ginglymostoma cirratum. The sequence goes on from JAHRHZ010000144.1 coordinate 40,811,011, forward strand.
TTAACCATGGATGGTGGGTCCCTTCTTTATGTTAATATAAGTGGAAATATGTTGATTCTGAGTAACCTGAAATAACCTCTTAAATGACTGCCACTGTGTTCCTACTAATCTATTCCCTACCACATTATGCCAGTTCACTTTAAGTGCCCATGCCAACTTGGTCATTATTTAAAATATTAGTCTTAGACTTCTCCCATTCAACCTGGATGGAAAATTCAATTGTATTGTGGTTGCTACTACCTTTAGTCGAAGGTCATTAATCAATCTTTAACATTACATAATACAAAAAGTCTAATAACAACCTAATGTCTGGTCAGTTCCAAAACTTGTTGTAAGAAAATCCCAAAAACATTCTTTGCATTCCCCATCCAGGCTACTTCTGCTAATCAGATCTTCCAGTCACTCATGATTGTCATCCTCTACCATAAGCACCTAATACTCCTCCTCGCGTACTTTGTTGCATATTGTGGTTTACTGAGGCAGGCCAGAGCAGGTTCACTCAGCTGTTACTGGTGAGGAGGGACTATCTTATGAGGAGGGATTGAGTAGGCTGTGCCTGTACCCATTGGAGTTAAGAATGATAGGAGACCTCATTGAAACATACAAAAGGTTCTTAAGGGACTTGACAGGGTAGGTGAGGAAAGGTTGTTTCCTCTGGTGTGACAAGACATCACAATAAGGCGTTGCCCATTTAAGTCAGAGGTGAGGAGGAATTTCTTCTAAGAGGTTCGTGGCATTCTTTGCCACAGAGGGATATAGTTGTTGGGTTGTTAAGTGTATTCAAGGTGGAGACAGACAGATTTTTAATCAGTTTGGAATCAAGGATATGGGAAAAGGCAGGAAAGTGGAATTACAGATGATCAGATCTGCCATGATCTCATTGAATGTTGGAGCAGAATGGCTTCTGCTCCTACATCTTGTGGTTTTTGATATACTGGGTGTTTCTACATTTGATGCTTTGCCTCCAATATTTGGTGAAAAACCCTCTTTAATCTCCCTAGAAATGCAGTTTGCAACACTAGCCCCACATGATTCAGGTGTGGTACAGATTCCCACATTCCCTGATTCTGGTGCCAATAGCCCCCACCCAGAACCCACTTCTCTCACACCAGTCTCTGAAACTTGCATTAATCTTTCCAACCTTATGTGTCATATGGCCATTTGAAAGCAGCTGAGATAATAATTCAGAGATTATATCATTTAAGGTTCTGCTTTTCTAATTTAGTGCCTAGATTGTCATAGTCTTTATGCAGAACCTCTTTTTTAGTTCTACCAAGTCATTGGTACCTATTGATCATGACCACTGGATTCTTCCCCTCTCATTTCCATAGAGACTGCAGAAGGTATGAGGCAAACTTTCAAAAACATTTCGCTGTGTACAAGACTGTGGTATTATCGTCCAATATGCAGGTAGGTCCTATATACATATTAGATATGGATGGCCTACTCTAGTCATTTCAAGTAGGATAGGTTCCACACAAGATGCAGAATGTCATGAACATCAAATAGATAAGGTGCCCAATACTGAGTTACTTCAAAGAGCAGAAGTGTCTGGAATTGAGAAACTCATAATAACAATACTCATATCAGAATAAAAGCAAACTACTGCAGATACTGGAATCTGAAACAAACACAGAATGCTGGAGAAACTCAGCAGGTCTGGAGGTGTCTGCAGAGAGAGAAACAGTAAATACTGAGTCTGGTGTGACTCTACATTAGAATTGTTTGAATGGTTTGAATTTCACCTTGATTTTGAAATTAAAGAAATGTGGCATGTCCACTACAAGCTGGGAGAAAGACACACAGCAAAGAGCTGTGGAGCAATATCAAATAATCTCAAATAATCTCAAACAGCATAGAATACAGGCAATTAAAGGACAAAAGGTAAGCTTGAAAGACTGGACAGTCCCAGCAAGATCAGACAACTTATCCCTGGCCATACTGTGAAAAGCCATGCACATCTGCAATTAGATTCGACAACCAGGTTAGAATGCACAGCAGTTGGCTCCATACTTGCAAGAAATGGGCATCTTTGGAAACAAATGGAAACTATCAACAAAAAGAATGTCTGCTGACACCCCCAAAGCACTCTGACTAAAGTATGTGCAAAATGCGCACATGCAGTATCCCTGGCAGTGCTGCCAGTTATGTCATTCAGTCATATTTGTCATTTTTATTGTGTTTATTTGGCCCCTTTTTTAAAAACTGGCAAAGTGTGCATGTGCAGAAGTTTCCATTTGCACAATGTAAATCCTTTGGGAGTGTCAGAAGACAAAGCCAATGGCAAATGGTTTGAACAGTAGAAATAAATATCCTTCTCCCAAGATTTAAAGACACAGCACGCAAGCACCCACTTTAACCACCCACAACCCCTGTCAGGAGACGATGTGTGCGCACCATATGAAGGTATGTGACTCCACACCTTCAGTGCTAATAAAAACAGCAGTACTTTGAACTTACTTTCATCCATACTTCTTATTGGTTGTCTCTTTTGGAGCCTATCCTCACCAATGCTGAACTGACGCAAAATAACTTTGTGCTGCAGATTAAGAGGAAAAAATGGCTTTATTTTTATTGGGGTTAAAGAGTTAAAATATCTACCAACCCAACCATACACAATATTACCGAGTGATGTTCCACTAATTTAGTCACAGCTGAAAGTGTGAATCACTTGCTAAGATATTTGTATATAAATTCAGTTACATTTTATAAGTGTAGTTAAACCCTCAGAACAGTTAATTTAATGTTCACAAATAAGTTGTAATTGACCTTCAGTACATCTAAAAAGGATTTAATCAAAAACTTTATGAAGTTAAATAACCGTTTCAAATTTTAGACTTTATTGTTGGTACCTTTTTCTGTGATGACTTTCCGTTTCCTTCTTCTGAGCTATATAATGAAAGTACAATGTTAGTTGATACCCTACAATGTAGGCAAAGATGGAGGTGGTTATTAATGTGTAAGAAAATGTCTCTAATTTGATATTGATGCCATTAAAATGTGCTCATTAACAGTACTCATGCCAAGAATAATTCCTCTACAGAGGAAGGAGTCAAAGTTAGCTCCAGTACATCACCTGTTGGCTGGTTCCAATCAGAATTGTCCAACATTTGGAACCATGTCAACTAATGTCAAACATTCCGAGAGAAACTAGGGAGTCGGTACCAGATGCACGAGAATCCACATATGCATCCAAATACAAATCCATGGAAAGGGGCTGAATTTTTGGAGGACTAAAGAAGTAGGAATACAACAATTTCATGTTTCAGTCAGCATGCCGGCTTATCAGTATGTTCCCACCTCCAGCCTACTTTCAGAGGTGGGGAGAGTGCCAAAGCCATCTTCCTGTCAGGTGAGGGTAGCCAATTAAAGTGCCTGCTTGACTCAAGTAGTTGCAGTCTCACCTTTGAGTCACAAAGTACCAGCTTCAATTCCCACTCCAGAGCTTGAGTGCAAAAAGTAAAATCAAAGCTGACACTCCAGTGCAGTACTGAGAGAGTGCTGCACTTTTGGAAGGATTGTCTTTAAACTCGGGTAGATGTAAAAAAGATCCTTTGCTACTATTTTGAAGAGAAGTGGAGTTGTCCTTTAAGTCCTGGCCAAATTATTTCCTCAATCATCAAAAACAGATCCCTGGTTATTTTCACATTGTCATTTGTATGAACATTTGAAATAGGCACAGAAATAGAGCCTCGAACTTTCACGGCCATTCAATAAGATCATGGCTGTTCTGTGTGTTTTGAATTCTACATTCCCATCTACCCTTTGCCTGAATAGAATCTATACAACTCTACCTTAAAAATATTCTATGAACCCACCACCTGCTGACACATTTTCAAAGTTCTACAATCCTTGGAGAGAAGAGCAAAGCGTTCTCATCTCTGTCCTGAAAGGCTGACTCTTAATCTTAAAGCAGTGCTCCCTAGTTCTGGGCTCATCCATGGGAGGAAATATGCTCTCCAGGTCTACCCCATGAAGACCATTCTGGATCTTATTTTAACCAAGTCACTATTTACTCTTCTATACTCCAGTTTGAACAAGCTCAGCCTCTCCTCACATGACAGCTGAGAGTGTTTACTACACTCAAATCGATTGCTGCATTTACTATTTTATGTAAGTGCTTTAATTGGCCAGCGTTCAAGTATAGTGCTTTAAAAAGAGATTTGCATTTATAATTTCTATTGAGTGCATTAATCAGACAGCACCTCCCAAACTTGTGACCTTTACCATCCAGAAGGACAAGGGCAGTAGATATGTGGAACCACTACCTGCCAGTTTGCCTCCGTATCACATACCTATATTGTCAAGAACTGGATGAAAAAGCTGGCTCAACACCACCTTCTCAAGGGTATTTAGGGATGGGCAAAAATTCTGGCCCAGCCAACACCTATATCCTGTGAACAAAAAGGAAAAAAGATGTGGTCCATATTTTTCAGACAGCAAGCAATCTGTAGAGATGGCCACAGGACAAGAGGCCAGGGAGTTAGTAATGCCTTATTTCATTCCCTGCCCTCTCCAGACTCTGACATCATTGATAACGGTACCCTCTCATTCTCCCATCTACATTGCAGTGCCAAGTACCTGTCGGAGGCAACCTCCTCAAAAACCTCTCAGTGATCCACCAATGGCATTTCCTCACACAGACTAATACAGGGGTGGCACGGTGGCTCAGTGGTTAGCACTGCTGCCTCACAGCACCAGGGACCCAGGTTCGATTCCACCCTTGGGTGGCGGTGTGAAGTTTGCACATTCTCCCTATGTCTGTGTGGATTTGTTCTGGTTTCCTCCCACTGTCCAAAGATGTGCAGGCTAGGTGTATTGGCCATGCTAAATTGCCTGTAGTGTTCAGGGATGTGTAGATTAGGTGGTTATAAAGGGGATGGGTGTGGGTGGGATGCTCTGAGGGTCGGTGTGGACTTGTTGGGCTGGGAGGGCCTGTTTCCATACTGTAGGAATTCTGCGATCTACGATTACAAAAATCAGACAAAAGTGGATTTTATAAAAAGGTCATGTAACCAAACTTATTGGGTGCTTGAGCTAATAACAGCAATGTTGTAGGTTGGTACACGTGGTCTTTCAGAAGGTCCTTAAGAAAGTACCACATTTGTTGATTGGATAACAAAGAACGTATGAAAAGATGGACAAAACCAGAAAACAAACACGTTTTGGGAAAATTCTCAAACCTGCAGACAGTGGCCACCACAGTGGCTGTGGTCCACCATACACTGCACAGAAAAGATTTGGATGTAGGATTGCAGGGATGATGCTGAGATTTCAAGCTGATCCCAATTACTGTGAGGCTGTATCTAATAGCATGATTGCAACAAAACATATTGAGACACAAACATGCTAAAGATGATAGAATACTAGATGAAACTCATTCTGGCAAAAATGTGCAAAATGGATAGATTGAGAGAAAAGAATGAGTCACTTGTTCTTTGGAAGGTTAGAAATTTAAACAGGAGGGAAATTCAGACCTATACAGCTGATGGATTGGCATAACAGAAGCCCAGCACCAACCTGGAGGTGCATGTTGCAATGCACACCATGTTGCAAGGGGCACTTCCTTTCTAAGACCACTTCTCCTCTAAATGCCGAAAGCAGACAAATTGGTGTCATCACCACATAGCTGATATAACACCCAACTTCCAAGTTCAGACCTGCCTGTTGATTAATTTGCTTGTCAGTCTATAAATCAAGTATTCAGCTGCAAGAGAATTCCAACCAGAATTAAGTCTTCCTGACAGGAAAGATCTGGCTTAAGGCAACATTATTAAACAGGTTATTTACCATTGAAATCAGTACTTCTGCTCCACAAAGGAGGATCAAACAATAAAATTAGGCATTACACGGCCAAAGCTGAAATAAAGAACTGTGTACAGCCAAGGCTCGACCAATGCTTTATCCTCAGTTGGAAGCAGCAAGTAAAGAATTGGATAGATTAGAAAGAATGACTTTCTTAATTGCACCCGATGTCTGCACCAATTGTGGTGGTTTGAGCAGCAAACAAGTCCATTTAGTTTTGTGCAGATCACAAGCATAATGTAATTTCAAGCATGAACTTTTCTGAAAACAAAACAGATGCAGGTGTCACTGGCTAGGTCAGCATTTGTTACCCATCTGCAATTACCCTGAAGAAGCTGGTGGTGAGTTGTCTTGAATCGCTGCAGTCCTCGAGAGTGTAGCTGCATGCACAGTGCTGTTGTGGGGAGGAGGGGGCAGTTCCACGACTTTGACTCCCATGACAGTGAAGGCAAGGAGATGTGGTTCTAAGTCAGGATAGTGTGTGGCTTGGAGAGGAACTTTCAACTCACGGAGTTTCCATATACTTGCTGCCTTTTGTCTTTCTAGGTGGTTGAGGTCGCAGTGTCAGATTTAGAAAAGTGAAGAAAATACCGATGCATGTTGTTGTTTTGATCTACTATGATCCCAGGAAAAAAAAAAACACTTGGTTTTAGTTTTCTAGGTGTGGTTGTATGTCACATAATGGAAGATAGTGTGAGGAAGCCTGTAGCATAACATATACTTCATGTTTTGTGAAATCCAAACAAAGATCTCAGTAATCTCAGATCTCAGAGATAGCAAGAACTGCAGATGCTGGAGTCAGAGATAACAGTACGGAACTACTTTCCCCAGCCCCATACATCCTCTATTTTTCCCTTCCCCCACCCCATTTCTGAAAAAGCATCTGACCCGAAGCTCCTTGGACGTTGCCTGGCCTGCTGTGTTCTTCCAGCTCTATACGGTGTTATCTATATTAGTGGTCATAGTGTTACAAAGGTTCAGAAAAACCTGTACTGTAGGAAATTCAATCTGTTAACTGACCACAAAGCTCTTGCAACTAGATTTGGTTCAAAGAAAGAAATATCATTCCTAATGGCAGCATGGCTTTAAAGATTGGGGTTTGATTTTCATGGCTCATCATTAGAATATTAAACGTCAGAAGTCAGTCTATATTAAAATGGACATTCTTTTAATGTTTCTTGTGATGACTGGTTCATTCGTGGCGATTCAGTTACTTGCAAAACTTGAACGGCTGACCTAAACAGCATGACGACAAGGAATTACACGAGTCTTTCACACACTGAATTGAACGGAGTGCAAATCAAAGCAATTGCTCTGCTGTAGGAGTTGTTTCCATCAAAGTTGAAAGAGGGGGGGGAAAAAGGAGAGAGACGAGAGACAAGAGACTGCAAGTGCGAGAGCAAGCGCGGGGTCGGGGTCGGGGTCGGGACTGTTCAAGGAATTTCAAACACACAAGGATGGCATGTATGAAAACACAGTAGAAAGAAGCTAGTTTTGTATCCTTTAGGCATAGATATTGGAGAGCGGGCAAAATGAAAAATTGTTCACCAAACGTTCCTTTCATTTCATGGTCAGACATGAAAAAACCATGGGAATGAATATATGTTGACTTTGAAAGACAGGAGAAAAGCAAAGTAGGGTGGAGTCAGCTCAGCTTTGTCAAGGAGAGGTCATGTTAGAACTCTTTGAGGAGGTAGCAAGCAGGTTAAACAAAGGTGAGCCAAATGGATGTGATCTATTTGGATTTCCAGAAAGCTTTTGACAAGGTACCAAATGAGGCTGCTAAGTAAGAAAAGAGCCCATGGTGTTAGGGGAAGGCACTGGCTTGGATACAGGATTTACTGAAAATGGCTGCAGACAGTAAGAATGAAGGGGTCATTTTCAGGATGGCAGCCGGTGACTAGTGGAGTTCCGCTGAGGTCCATGTTGGGACCACAACCAAGGAAAGTAGGCAAAGAAGTGGCAGATGGAACCCAATGTGGGAAAGAGATAGCGTTTATACATTTTGGTAGGAAAAATAGAGATGTCGATTATTTTTAGATAGGGTAAGTCTTTGGAAATCTGAAGCACAATGAAGCTGGAAATCCTTGTTCAGGATTCTCAAGGTTAACATGCAGGTTCAGTTGGCAGCTAGGAAGCCAAATGCAATGTTAACATTCATTTTGAGAGGGCTAGAATACAAGAGCAGGGATGTATTGCTGAAGCTTTGGTCAGACTGTTTTGATTATTGAGTGCAGTTTTGGGCCATGTAAGGAAGATTTGCTGATCATAGAGGGGTCTAGAGGAGTTTGCAAGAATGACCCTGGGGACGAGGGGCTTGCCATTTGAGGAGCAGTTGAGGACCCTGGGTCTGTGCTTGGAGTTTAGAAGGACAAGGAGGGATCTGATTGAAACTTGCAGAATACTGACAGGCCTGGATACCGTGGACACAAAGAAGATATTTCCACTTGTAGGAGAGACTGGGACCTAATGGCACAGTCTCAGACTGGAGGGACAATCCTTTGGAACTGAGACGTGGAGGAATTTCTTAAGCCACAGCGTGGTGTATCTGTGGAACTCACTGCTGCGGAAGGCTGTGGAGGCCAAGTCATGGAGTGTATTTGAGAGATAGATAGGTTCTTGATTAGTACGGGAACCAAAAGGTTACATGGTTCATTGAGTACATTTAAGACTGAGATAGATAGGCTCTTGATTATCAAGGGTTATAGGGAGAAAGCAGGAGAATCGGGGTGAGGAACTTATCAGCCATGATTGAATGGCAGAGCAGACTCAATGGGCCGAATGGCCTAATCCTATGTCTTATGGGGAAGCAGGAGAATGGGGTTGAGAAATACATCAGCTATGATTGAACAGTCAATAGGCTAAAAGGCCAAATCCTGCCCCTATATCCTACAGTCTTATGGTAAGCTGATAGCTGCCATTGGCTGACCAGGTGGAAGGACTTTTTCACCAGTGTTGTGTTGCTACTCTCACAAAAGGACAAAAATTAATCCCACTATTTGACAAGCAATAGAATACAAAGCAAGGAGGCAGAGCTACATTTATATAGAATCTTGGTTGGAGCACACAAAATGTACAATTCTGATGTTTATACCTGAAAGAATAGTTAGGAGATAGCATAACAGACCAGAGGATATTACCACAAATGGGAGCATGAGACAAGGTCATAACAAGAGTAATAAACAAACAGCTTGAGAATAGTAAGAGTGAACCCACTTGAAATTGTTGATGTAGATACATTTAAGGGATGGACTAATGCATTCAGACAGAGAAGGGAACATGGAGACATGGACAATGCTCTAAAAGCTGTGGGGCTACGCAGCAATACCCAAGTCCCTATGCAGGCTATACACAAATCATCCTCTTAAAAGGTTACTGTACAAGCATGGCATTGCAAAAACATTTAAAGGGTCCACACAGTTAAACAAATTTCCATGCAATCTGTAAAGGACAGGGTCTATACTATCTGGGATCCAGGTGAGAAGAGGTAATTAGTGTGGACAGGAGGAGACAAGTGTGGAACATAGACGTTGGCAGACTAGGTAGAATGAAGGATCCATTACTAAATAGTAAATTGTATAAATCTCACGTCACTATATTCTGAGAATGTGATTGTGAATCATGGGAACAGAAAGCTAGGAATCTATTTATATAAATATTTGATGACATGTAAACATAAGTGCAGCAGGAATTCAACAAAGAACTCTCCAATCTTTTCTAATAAAGACGTCAGAACCAATGGTAGTCTTGTTTGTGACTATACGGAGGGAGTATTTAATCCTTAGATCAGTGTGCAAAAATCTTTTATATAAAAATCTACTGTCATTTAATATATATTTGTAATCATGTATTTAATACTTGTTTTTAATAATACTCACAAATGGAAGACAAAGTATACATTCATTTTCAGAACTTTGCTTTTCCTAATGTACAAAAGTTTCAAACTTTTTTTTAAATGCAACTAAAAAGAGTTAAATATAAAGAACCATCTTCAATAATTCCTATTATTCTTTAGGAAATGGTTATGGATCTTAGATGTTTCTTAATCATGTGGATTCACGTAAAGAGTAAAAGTGTGAACCTGACACACAAATGATAAACTGAATTGCTTTCGGTTTATTATTAAACAGATGCAAAGTTAGTGTAAGCAAAACATTACTGCAAACGCTTTCCAACATTTGTGTTATTTCTCCAAAGAAAAGCAACATAAAGGAAGCTTTGTTCTCTGACACCCATTCAGGCTCCCAGCAGAAATAAATTCAGAGAAAGGATGATGTAGAGGTGCCAGTGCTGGCCATCTGTTAGTCCGATTGTAAAAATCTAATGGCTAGAAATCAGTGCGTTAAGGAACAGTGCCATCTGGTGATCAAAACACATTGTCGGAGAAGTCATTAAGTTCATACATTAAGACCTTTTGCAAGAAATCCATTGCTGATTTTTATCAAGACAGTTAAATAAGCAACTAACTGCATTGTAATGTTGAATGATATTAAGAAAACTGGCAGTAAAGGGTTTTTTTCACCTGTTTTCGGCATTTTTCTTTCACGTGATGTGGATTGGTGAATTTTGTGGGTTTTTACAACAATTAAATCGATTTACAGTCACGATTACTAATACTAATATTATATTCCAGACTATCAATTGATAATTGATTTGTGAGTAAGGTGATGGAAAGTGTCATTAGTGCTATCAAGTAGCACCTAGTCAAAAATAACCTGCTCAGTGATGCCCAATTTAGGTTCTACCAGGGCCACTCAGCTCCTGACCTTATTATAGCCTTGGTTCAAACATAGACAGAAGAGCTGAATTCCAGAGGTGAGGTGAGTGTGACAGCCCTTGATATCAAGGCTGCATTCAACAGAGTGTGGCATCAAGGAGCCCTAGTAAAACTGGAATCAATAGGTATCAACAAGCAAACTCTCTGGTGGTTGGAGTCATACCTGACACATAGGAAGACGGTCGTGGTTGTTGGAGGTCAGTCATCTCAGTTCCAGGACATCTCTGAAGGAGTTCCTCAGGGTCGTGTCCTCAGCACAACCATCTTCGGGTGCTTCAATGACATTCCATCCAGCATAAGATCAGAAGTGGGGATGTTCGCTGACGACTGTGCAATGTTCAACAACATTCACAACTCCTCAGATATTGAAGCAGTCAGTGTTCAAATGTAACAAGATCTACCCATTTTCCAGGCTTGGGCTGACAAACAGCAAGTAACATTTATGCCACACAAATGCCAGGCTATGGCCATCACCAACAAGAGACAATCTAACCACCACCCCTTGACATTCAATGGTGTTACTGAAAATACTAATTCCCCACAATCAACGTCCTTGATGTTATCATTGACCAGAAACTCAATGGGACTTACCACAAACACAGTGGCTACAATGGGAAATTAGAGGCTAAGAATACTGGGCGAGTAACTCACTCTTGATTCCCCAAACCCTGTCCATCATCTACAAGTCAGGAGTGTGATGGAATACTCCTCACTCCAACAACACTCAAGCAACTCAACCATTCAGGACAAAGCAGTCCACTTAATTGGCACTGCATCTACAATCATCCACTTCTTCCACTACTGATGCTCAGGAACAGCAACATTTATTATCTACAAGATGCATTGCAGAAATTCACCAAAGATCCTTAGACAGCACCTTCTAAACCCATGAGCACTTCCATCCAGAAGGACAAGGGTGACTGATACCTAGGAACACCACCACCTGTAAGCTCCCCTCCAAGCCACTCACCATCCTGGCTTGGAAATATATTGTCGTTCCTTCACGGTCACTGGGTCAAAATTCTGGATTCCCCTCGCTAATGGCATTGTGGGTCAACTCACAGCAGGTGGACTGCAGCGATTCAAGAAGGTAGTTCACCACCACCTTCTCAGGGGCAATTAAAGGACAGGCAATAAATGCTGACCAGCCAGCGACACCCACATCCCAGGAATGAATTAAAAAACGGAATTCAAATTCTATCGACTGCCATATTGGGATTTGATCCCATGCGCCAACAGCAGTAGGCTGCACCTCTGAACTACCAGTCTAGTAACATTACCACTACAACACCCCCTCCCTTCATTATCCAGCATTTCAAATCAAATTCTCAGGCTCAAAAGGCCATCACAAAGATTGTGTGCATGTAATGCATCGACTATAGTTCAATTAAATGTTGAAGTACAAAATTACAAGCTTCCCTTTTCCTAGTAACATTCAAAAAAAAAACGTTTGCTGCTCATGACAAGAGTTAGATGACTAAAAATCAGTTTTGAGCATTCTATTTCTTTAGGACTATTTGATGCATCTGTGTTCCAGCGTCTCCTGCTGACTAAAAGTAGGAAAAAAGGGCCCAGCAGTTACAAAAGACATTCACACGAGCTTCCGCAGCATGCAACGGATACTTAGAATCCAAAGATACCCTACTGCGTGGAAGCAGGCCATTAAACCCATTCAGTCCACACCGACCCTCTGAAGAGTATCCCACCCAGACCTACCCAGCTACCCTATCCCTGTAAACCTGAATTTCCCATGGCTAATCCACAGCCTGCACATCCCTGGACACCATGGGCAATTTAGCATAGCTAAGCCACCTAACCTGCACATCTTAGTTGCTGAAAAGTGACAAGTCTTGCAAAATATGTGCGATTTCTCACTTTAGATAAACAAATAGCTCTTAGAAGTTACAGTTTTCAGCCCAAACTGTCTCTGAATGACTAGGTGCAAACTAAAAGCATAGGGAAAGGAGGCACACAACTACAATAATTGATCACAACAAGAGAAGAGGTACACAAGTTGGACAGTAGTAATGCATATGTAAATCGGCAAGGCCAAAGCTTGACTGCATTCCCCCTATCTTCATCAGACCTGCACTCTTCCAGCGCAGCACTTTAAGTCATTAACAGTCTGCATGACATGGTTGCAAAATACTAAAGATGATTTTAATGAATTTCATTACCATAAAATTGTATTATACTAGGAAAATCCACAAGGCTAGAAATACAGACTTACTATTTAAACAAAATATACTTCAATCATTTTGCACAAATTAATTAGCGTTTATGTTCCTGACTGACAATTTACAAGAACTACTTCAGGAAGCAGTTTTGCTTCATTTAAATTAGATGATGGCTTTTAGGTCCATATTTTGCAAAGTGAAGTATACAGAGTTTTGTACAAATGCAGTTGTTACGAAGTCACTCTTAATTGCTTTTTCTTGGGCTAGTGGCTGAGCAGTTAGGATCGAAACAACGCTGCCAGCCCACAACAGGAGACTGAACACTTGAACCACCATAGCATATGGTATGGCTGGCAAAGCAAGGGTTTACAACAACAAGAAATATGGACCAGCACAATTTCTTTTGCTGGAATGCACTGTTATTGATGACAAGATATATATTCATGAAGTAGGCAACTTAATTTTCAGTATAATTTTATTGCACATTAGCCTGAAAATTGCCAATATTAGCAGATGAGAATGAATAGATCAGAACTAAATCTGGTGACCTGACATTCCTTGATCTACTATTTTAACACAGACAAAAACTTGTTTTATGAAAACCTCCTTGTAACATGAGATTCAAACAAACAACCCAACGATCGTGAGCAGGGATTTTTATTCCATTGGCATCAGGTCATTACAAACATAAAGGGAAATTAAGATTGAACAAGGAAAACACAGTATTTATATTGAATTAAATTTGTGGTTAACATGTGGTTGAGGAAATCCTTGGTCTTATTATTATCCCCACGACCCTCTTTTCTCCAGACAGGATCAGTTTGCCTGCTCCAGCTGTCCTGCCCAGGGCCTCTCTCCCACTCCTCCTGCCCAGTGCCCTCCCTCACCAATACCATCTGCTGCTCCGCACAACAGCTTGAGCTGCCACCATCACCATTGCCACCTGTCACTTGAGGTCTCATTACATATTTGTATCAAACAAAGAACTGCAGATACCGGAGATCTGAAGCAAAAACAGAAATTGCTGGAGAAACTCCGGCAGCATCCAAGGAGAGAAAGCAGAGTTAATGTTGAGTCCAGTGACTCTCCAGACTGTTAGCAGAAGGAAAAAGTGGTAGTTATGAACTTGGGGAGGTAGTGGATAGTTGGAGATTGTCTCTGGACTCTCAGGGACAAGGACATTTTCGATAGCAGGCCAGGACAGAACAAATCTGCATACATAGAAATGAGCCCAAGTTTCCAATTGCTGGTCACTTCAATACACCACCTCACTCTTTAGTTAACATCCCTATCTCAGGCTTGCTATAGTGCAAGTTCAACGTACAGCAACTCATCTTCTGCTTAAGGACCCTCTAGGATTCTGTATCAAGTTCAATAACTTTACAGCCCGATTGCAACCTTCCATGCCTTTTTGCCCAACCCACACCTGGTCTTGAAATCAAACAGTAGAGGCAGTAGCTATGAGGGCTCACTGCTGAGTCAGACAGCAGTGTAGATTGCTTTGAGCGCTTCCGTCATCTCCAATTAGAGAGTCCTCACTTTCCACCCCACCAGCCTCTTCATCCAGCGAATCACCCTCAAACAATCCCACCACCTGGAACAGCGTCCATTCCCAGGGGTGAGTGTGCATGAGGGCACGTGAGGGTGTCATGAACCCAAGAGCCTGGTTGAGGCCATCCTCACATGTACTGAACTTGGCTATCAGCCTCCGCTCAGCGACGCTGCCTCATTGCGTATCCTGAAGTCCGCCCTGGAGGACCTTTATCCGAAAATCCAAGACAATGTCCTTGACCACTGAAGTGTTTCCCCCACTGGGAGGGCGCATCTGTGTCTGGCGATTGTTGCACGGTGTTCATTTATCAGTTGCCATTGTGTCTGCATGGTTTCGCCAATGTACCACACCTGCAGTGTATGAGATAGACAACGTTGGTAGAGTCACATGAGTATCTCTCATGCACATGGTGGGTGGTGCTCCCATGTGGACAATCTGACATGTCTTGCAGAGGTTGCCATAACAGGGTTGTATAGTGTTGTGGTTGATGTCCTGAAGGCTGGGTAGCTTGCTATGAACAATGGTTTGTTTAAGGTTTAGTGGTTGTTTGAAGGCGAGATGCTCATCATTGATGTGTTTGAAGGCTGCAAAGAACATGGCGTAGTTTCTCTGCTCCCAGGAAGTAGCGGACAACAAAGGGCACCCTACCAGACGTATCCCATGTCTGTCTTCTGAGGTGGTCATTGCGGTTTTTCGCTGTGGCACACTGGAACTGGCAATCGATGAGTTACGCATCACATCCTGTTCCTATGAGGGTGTCCTTCAATACCTTCAGGTGTCCATCTCGTTCCTCTTCATCTGAGCAGATCCTGTGTATGCTTAGGGCCTGTCTGTAGGGGATGGCTGTTTTAATATGTTTAGGGTGAAAACTAGAGAAGTGCAGCATTGTGAAGTTATCCATAGGCTTGTGATAGAATGATGTACAGAGGTGTCCATCCCTGATGGAGATGTGTGTCCAAGAATGAGACTGATTCTGAACAGTAATCCATGGTAAGTCTGATGGTGGGATGAAATTTGTTGATATCGTTGTGTTGTTTCAGTGGTTCCTTGCCATGAGTCCAATGGAAGAAAATGATGTCAATGTATCTGGTGTACAGGATTGGTTGGAGGTTCTGTACATTAAAGAATGCTTGCTCAATCCTGTGCATGAAAATGTTGGCATATTGGGGAGCAAATCTGGTTCTAATGGCTGTTCCATGTGTCTGGATGAAGAACTGGTTATCGAAGGTGAAGATGTTGTGGTCAAGGATGAAGCGGATGAGTTATAGGATGGTCTCTGGAAATTGGCAGTTGGTGGTATTGAGTACTGAGGCTGTTGTGGCAATTCCATTGTTGTGGGGGATACTGTTGTAGAGTTCCAAAACGTCCGTTGTGATGAGGAATTTTCCTGGTCCATGGGTGCTGAGTTTCTGTAAGAAACTCAGTGTCGCTACAGAAGATGGGGCATTCCCTGTACAATGGGTTTTAAGGGTGCCCTTGACATAGCCAGAGAGGTTCTCATACAGGTTCCTGACACAATGGGATGTCCAGGTGTGTTGGCTTTGTGTGCTTTGGAAGGCAGGAGAAGTCCCCTACACGGCAGTACGTGGGATGAGAGTGCGTAGGGTACTCTGAAGGACTGGATCAACAGTCTTGACCAATCCATTCAGTTGATAGGTGTGTTCTTTGGTTGGATACGAACACACACACACGCCACATGAATCTATGGGGTGAATTTGTATTTGTAGATACATTTGATTTTGTTCAAAAAGCACACAATTTATAGTCAGTAAGTCAATATGGCATTTTATAAATTCCTGCTTCTGAAATAAAACCAGTCTGACTCCAAACCAAAGCACAAACAGATTCTAAACAAGGCCTCACAACTAACATGCACCGCCTGTCCCAAAGTGTCATCTTTTCTTTACACTGATAAAACTTTTAGTTCTAGATAACAGTGTGGAGCTGGAGGAGCACAGCAGGCCAGGCAGCAGAGGAGCAGGAATGCTGATGTTTTGGGTCGGACCCTGGACAGTGACTTGAAAGGAATTTGGGGATTTACACAGACGTATCAATTAAAATCTTCTAACTGATTAAAGATTTAACAGCATCTTAGGTTAATTACATCAGCGCAGTGAATCTTTGGTCTTTTACCTACAAATTTTGTGTCTGATATTACCTCTCTCACTAACAGCTGAAGGAGGACTGAGGTTCCAAAAGCTTGTGTTTTCAAATAAATCTGTTGGACTATAACCTCGTGTCATGTGATTTCTTACCTTGTCCTAGACTACAACAGGGACCACAACTACAAGTAAAAAAAGTACTACATTGTCTATGAAGTGCTTTGCGATATCTGGTCACTATGAGAGGCTCAATTTAAATGCAAGCTTTTTTTCCCAAAAACCCAGATGAATAGAATACAAATGGTAGAGGCCATGTTTCCATGATATTATACAAAATCCTGGTTAAACCACACTTGGAGTAACTGACAGCAGTCTAGGCACCAAACCCTGGTAAGGATAATTTGGCCTTGGAGTGAATACAGCACATGTTTATTAGATTGATACTTGGACTCCTAGAGTTATACTTTTGTGGAAGAGATAGCACAAACCCTTCTCCAGAATTTAAATAAGGTGATTGATTTTTTCCACTGTACTTCGGTACATGTGACAATCACTTTCAAAGTATTGAGGGGAAAATGATGGAGTTGATTGGAAGAAACTACTTCAGCTTGGAGAGTTGAGGACTATAGTTTTAAAAACTTTCAGGAGTGAAACTCAGATGCACATCTTCAAGCAGAGGATGATCGAACTTTGGAACTAATTTCCACAAAATCAATCACAAAATTTCAGAGATTGGTCAACTTCTGCTAGAATTGGTTTGAAAATAAGCCATAAAACTTAAAATTAATGGCAGCACAGATTCAAGAGTAGATGGTTTACTCCTGTTCCTATGTTTTTTTCACATCCTGATTTAACATTGTCCTTATTGATACTTCCTGGCTCAGGCACTGATGACAATGATCATTTAATCCAATTCCTGCATCTGTTCACACATGTTCTATCAAGCTTGCTGCACTATCTGGCTGACAAGTGCTGGCTGTGTTGAAACCTAATGGAATTGGCTTGCTCTTAGTTATCACCTCAAGTGAGGAGGAAAGAAAATGGCTGATGTAGTAGGGGCAAAAAAAAATCTAGGAGGGAAGCAAGCATGGGCTTAGCACTTGTAGTTTTGAAGTAAATCAGTGTTTTTCACAATTGCTTCTTGCTGACATCTTTCTGTCAATTCAAATATTTAAAAAAGGTGCTAATGTTTGCATTTTTGAACAAGTACGAAGTACAAATGTTTGAATTATTTATAGCATACAAAATACAAACTTCACTAACAATAAATAATTAGAAAAAATCCTTACTTCTGTTTTACCAGTTTCTCTAATTCTGGGAGCTGTTCCTTCAAAGCAGGAATCATCCGTGAGTCATCTGACACAGACACATAGAACTCCTACAAAATCAGACATTTCATGTCATAAAGTTATACAGCACATGTCTAACCTATGACTGTGTTTTGTAATGTTCAGTAAGCACTGGATAGTGAAGAGATATCTTATTCCACTCTGTGGAGAGTAGGCATCTTTTGAATTATAGCAATGTCGTTGTCCAAAATCTGATAGCAATGAAATGTATTAAAATGCAAAGCCAGTGAACATCATGCCCATGAACATTAAATCAACCCCACCTTCCAGCATACTGAATTATACTTAAGATTATGGTAATTTTACATAGTGTCTTTTACACAATTTATGGGAAGGCGATTGCATTTCCTGCTAAATAGTGTAAAGTTAGTTCTCAAAAATGTTAATTTTAGTAATTTTAATAATTAACAATTAATGGTAGGGGCCCTGGGTAGTTATTGAACAAAGAGACCCTGGGGGGGTTCAGGTACATAATGCTTTGAAATTTGCGTCAGCGGTAGACAGAATGGTTATGTGTTTAGCATGCTTCCCTTCATTGCTCACACCTATGACTATAGGAGTTGGTGAGGCCTCTTCTGGAGTACTGTGAGGAGTTCTGGTCACCCTGTAATAGGAAGGATATTATTAAACTGGAGAGGGTTCAGAAAAGATTTACTGCG
This sequence comes from Ginglymostoma cirratum, assembly GCA_024137785.1. NCBI lineage: Eukaryota > Metazoa > Chordata > Chondrichthyes > Orectolobiformes > Ginglymostomatidae > Ginglymostoma > Ginglymostoma cirratum. Next base: position 40,829,432 of record JAHRHZ010000144.1, read on the forward strand.
ATGTTGCCGGGAATGAAGGGCTTGAGTTATAAAAATAGACTGGAAAGACTGACTTATTTCACTGGAGCATAGAAAGGTTGAGGGCGACCTTATAAAGGTTTATGAAATCATGAGGCGCAGAGACAAGGTGAATGACAAGGGTCTTTTCCCTAAGGTGGAGGAGTTCAAAACTACAGAGCGTATTTTTAAGATGAAAGGAGAAAGATTTAAAAAAAGGACATGCAGGGCAACTTGTCTTTTTACACAGAGTGGTTCATGTGTGGAAAGAACTGTCAGAGAAAGTGGTGGATGCAAGGACAGTTACAATGTTTAAAATTCATTTGGATCAGTTCACGAATTGGGAAGGTTTGGAAGGATAAAGGGCCAAGTGCAGGCAGGTGGGACTAGTTTAATTTGGGAACATGGTCGGCGTGGTCTGGTTGGACCAATGGGTCTGTTTCCATGCTGTATGGCTCTAAGACAATGACTCTAATGAAAAAAGAAGTTCATTTTTCTATGTCTTTTCCCCTTTCAAAGTAAAGCATAAAAAGATGTGCTCTATCAATAAGCGTTGTACTCCTTTAAAGTGAGAATTCGTTATAATGCTTAAATTTTAGCAAGAAGGAAACAAAACATACCTTCAATTTTATTTTTGATCAAGTCATTATATACACTATTACAGGAGTGAAGTAAGCCACACTTCAAAATCACAGGAGAGCATAAACTCTCATCAAACCATGTGCTTGAGAAATGATAAAACCTTATCACACATAACATTGACATGAGCTTTAACGTGGCATCTGTTACTGACTTGATTTATGCTGTAGACTTTATGTTTTTATAACCAATAATTTTTGTCTGCATCCTTGCTTTAAAGAAAAATAAACATTACAGCTTGATGATAGAATAAGGTTTATTCTATAGCTGACACATGTGCACCATCTAGTGTTTAACTGGTTAGTTTTTCTTAACATTTTAATTTCTTCAGAATATTTTCAAAATGTAATGACTAATCAGATGTTTCATAGCTCAATCCACCATCTTGTTAACCTCCCCTTACACTAAAGCACATGTGCGAGCGCACACACAGGATTAACACGCAAAACAAATGCAAATCAAACAAGTATTGCAGTTTCAACATGTTATCAGTTTATCTTGTATGTATCAAGGATAATCCATTACAGGATAGTTGGTTTCAAACAAAGAATTCCAGGTTTATAGTTTAAAGATAAGGAAAAAGGCAGAAAAGAAAGCACTTTTGTCAGCTAACAAGGTGTGGGGCTGGATGAACACAGCAGGCCAAGCAGCATCATAGGAGCAGGAAAGCTTGACGTTTTGGGCCTAGACCCTCCTTCAGAAA
>JAHRHZ010000144.1:40835770-40847177 GCA_024137785.1 Ginglymostoma cirratum
AAGGGTCCAGACCCAAAAGGTCAGCTTTCCTGCTCCTCTGATGCTGCCTGGCCTGCTGTGCTCATCCAGCTCTACATCTTGTTATCTCAGATTCTCCAGCATCAGCCGTTCCTACTATGTCTCAGTTCAGTAAGGTGTTGTCTTTCAAATTTTCATTCTAGTTTTCAGATCCAGGCAAGGCATTACCCCTCCATAACTCTAGAACCTCCTCTTGATATCTAACACCAAGATAATCCTTAACACTACCACTTTGAGCAACCGTTTAGTTATAGAATCATAGAGATGTACAGCATGGAAACAGACCCTTTGGTCCAAATCATCCATGCTAACCAGATATCCTAAGTAGATCTAGTCCCATTTGCCAGCATTTAGCCCATATTCCTCTAAACCCTTCCTATTCATTTAGCCATCCAGATGCCTTTTAAACGTTGTAATTATATCAGCCTCCACCACTTCCTCTGGTAGCTCATTCCATATATGTACCATCCTCTGCATGAAAATGTTGCCCCTTAGGTCCTTTTTATATCTTTTCCCTCTCACCTTAAACCTATGCCCTCAAGTTTTGTTCTTCTCCATCCTGGGGAAAGACCCTATTTACCCTATCCATGCCCCTTATGATTTTATAAACCTCTGTAAAGGTTACCCCTCAGCCTCCGACACTCCATATGTACTGAATTATGAGCTGTTCTGTGAATGGCACAGGATAAGATGTGGAAGGAAGTGGACATGCAAGATGGAATAGGGGCAGGATAGGTGGTTAATGCAGTGAGGTTGGTAAGATATGGTGAGAAAACCAGCTAGGCCTCCTAGTGGAAATCCTCCAATAAACTCTTTGCAACTCAGACGGAGCCAAAATAAGATTCAGCCCTATTTGTCTATTAATTGGGAGGAAAAGTTCTTGAGAAGGGAGGTGGAGAAGTCTTCTTAGTCATTTGTTGGGATCTGAAACAGATTACCCAAAAAGGTGATGGAAGATGATTCTAGAAATCATTTTAAAAGGCAGTTGAACAGGTCTTTGAGGATGAGGAACTTACAGGATTAAGGAGGAAAAAAAACCAGGGATGTGGAAGCAAGCACAACATAACTTTCAAATTCTAGTACAGGCAAAATGGGCCAAAGAACCTCCATCTGTGAGATTGTGTTTTACAGAAATGCAAATTGTTCTTGGAAGTTTGCAACATTGTTGGTGTGATTTGAACTCACAAAGTCCACTCACTTGTGCATGCAAAAAGCTTTATTTTATTCACTCACAGTATATAGGGGTCACTAGGTGGTACAGCACTTATTGCTCATTCTCAACTGACCTGGAGAAGGTGGTCTTGAGCTGTATTCTTGAACCACTGCATTCCCTGGGGCAGAGGGACACATACAATGCTTTTAGAAAGGAGAAATTCCTGGATTTTGATCCAGTGACAGTGAAGGGATACTATCATATTTCCGAGCCAGGATGGAGAAGTGGTGTTCTCACGTATCTGTTGCCCTTGCCCTTTTAAATGGGGAAGCTCTCCAGTTTGGAAGGTGCCCTCGGAGCAGCCTTGATGAATTCATCAGGCCCAATGCTAGACTGAACAAAGTTAATAATGAGCAAGTGTAATTTCAAAACTGTTGCTTTGTTCGTGACACTTAATTTGATCCTTGGCTATGAAGGAGCACTAATAAGTAATTATTGGTTGCATCTCAAAGAATCATTGTTTAATCTGAGGAAAAAAGCAGAGGTGAATGGGTTGAACAGGCATTGCATTGACAGCTGCTGGTTATTAAGCTGGGAATGAGATGGTACATATAGGGTGATTTAAGAACAAATTTAGAAATCATTACAAGGAATATTCTTTTTTGAACAAAACAGGTAAAAGTAAATGAATTTAAAGAACAACAATGATGTTTAAATATGCTAAAATGTGACGTGAAAGGATGCAGATTTAAAATCACAATCCTCAGTCAGAACTGTCAGCAATAGCTGCGAAAATTAGGAAATAGGTCTCGCACAGGACAGGAACTCCATATTAGAATATTGGGACACAAATGTATCCAACTGAGCTGCTCTTGTGCGCCTACTAGTGGCTAGAACAATTGTGCAATGGCAAAAAAAACTGACAACAGATTTGTGCTCACCCTCACCCTTCCTCTCAGTCAGGGACCATGGTGGAGGGACACCTGAAGGAGGAAAAAAAGAAGTACCTCAAAAATGTGGCAGAAAGTTTTAAAATACATTTTCTATTTCAGATCTCAATAACAATTATATTTTGAAGTTTTTGGAACCTGTTTCTTGTTAAACTTATGCTTGAACACAGGGTACAATTGCGTTTATAACTGATTTTTATTTTTCTTGGATTCCTTCAATTTGTTAGATTAACACTGAATCTAACAGTTCGCTGAATTACTCACTATGCTCCAAGATAGTTATTCTCTGATTTCAATCAAGTGCTCTTGCTTCATGTGATTCCAAACAGAAGGAACTAGAAATTAATGTATTCAGGTCTCTTCTCATAAAGAAAAATTAGCTCTGATGATTAAAAATGGCATGTAGCATGTGCTTGCTCACTGATGCTGGGAAAATGTCACCTGAATTGGTTAGGACATCCAGGGATCATATACTGCACACACTTGAAACTAGCAATAGGCTAATTCAATTTGCATTGAAAATAAACAAAATTAATACATTACTTTTATAAACCAAAAATAGTAATCTCAATGTGAAAAGATACTATCCGATACTTGTAAAGTACACACAATATAGAGGTAATCATTTCAGGATGTAGCATTAGTCTTAGGAGTAGACATCATCCTGTGTCCATTTCCAGCTTGAAGCTACTTCTAACAAGGCTTTCTGCCATTAAGTTAGATCAAGGCTAATCTGTATTTAACTCTATTTTCTCACTTAAAGTGGGATTTAAAGCCACATTTGGACTCTGATAGGAAAGCTAACAAACGAGCCAAGCTCAACCTGTCTCCAGATAAAGTCACTGAAAACTGCCATGCCGACAACCTCCTCCATAGACGGTAGAAAGGGAATATTCATCAATAAAGCCAAAACTAGCGCTTTCAGTACAGAGTCACAAATGATAAGGACATAATTTAATGCTAAAGGTGAATTTGCATTTAAACAGCACCTCATCATTAGCTCAATGCTTCACATGCACTGAAGTCCTACAGTTAAACCTTTCAGGAATCTGCATAAAGTATCCTGCACACCATTTCACCCATTGCGGGTCCAATGTTCACTTACCCATGATTTTCAGGGACTAAAAAAAGAAAACTTGCTAGCAACATCAAAAACATGAAATGGTGCCTATGGAAAATTAAGAAAAAAGCAATAATAACGGGAAACAGCATATTTGTTTTTGGGAAGTATGACTGCACATGCATCATCTTGCACGTCAGCTCACATTATTCTAACAACTTATGGTGAAGTTTGACAAATTTTATTTTTATTTTATCACACTTTCTCCAGTAGAGCATCATATTAAAAACACATTGTTTTTATTGAATTTTATCTTCTTCTGTGCTCAAAAGTTTAAATGGTCTGAATCTATCCAACTGACTCCCATTTCAAAATTCATCATTTGTGAATTTGTCCTTTGCAAGGCCTTCCAGGTACATAACCCCAGTAAATGGTTGGATTGTACTGTATAATAAATTACTTTGAAATATAGTGACATTTCTAAGTAAATGCGGCAGTCATTTTGTACACGTAGTTGATAAGAAGATCAATAAGACCAACAGTTAACTGTCTTTCAGTGTTCCTATTTTAGAAGAGGTATCCTGGGCCTGTTCTCATTCTTTAATATTGCACACATAGCACAACCGGTAAATTGGACATTGATCTAATATAGGATAGAGTATTGTGAAATGCTGTGCAAATCTACATTATCCACAATTTCTTAGGTGGAGCTTGATTTCTCAATTCTGTCTCAGAAGCAATTGTGCGACTAACAAAGCCAAGCTAATTCTGATACACAGACTGCACATAGTGTTTAATTTAAATTACATAGAAAACATGAATTCAGACAAAATAATCCATTATCTAGAGGACATAGCTATAATAATATTAAAAGAAAATAATTTGAGAATTCAGATTGGAAGAAAATAAATCATGAGACAATTTTCGTGGATTTTCAAAATACAAAAGGTAATTTTGATACAATTAGCTATATTTAATTTTAAAAATGCATTCCAGAAATTATAATATTAAGAAAATCAAAGATCTGAACCATTTTCCCCACATTAAGGCAATATTGAAAAGCAGCAAGTTACAACCTATTAAATTAATGTCTTTGGTGTTGTAAAAATCAAACCTGTCATTCCATTAGCAGGCAAATCAGGGCGTATAGTTTCCAGAAAGTGCTCTAATATCTTTTCAGGAGTTCCTGCCATCACTATGTATCTAAAGGGATGAGAGAATGACTTGATTAATCACAGAAAATGCAGTTTAAATTGCTGTGGACTTCCTAATTAAGCTGTTGTTAAAAAGGACTAAACTGATTATCAAGATAATTAAAGAAAGGAATCATTAAAATCAAGATGTTGACTTAGACAGTAATTAGCTGAATTTACTTTGTTTGTACAGTATGAAACATGTTACTGCTATAAGTGACTTAAAAAGTAGTAGCTAATTCAAAATAATGATTAGAAGATTCTGGACTAGGGAAATAGAGCAAGATGTCAAACTCTACACTGTTGTTCATATTTTAAATCACTTCTGGTGTATTGAAATCCTCCTATTACATTTACTGACTAGCCCATTCACAGGCCATAATCTATTTTAAATTGTGTAGTAATTTCTTTGGAGTGTCAAATTGAGTAAATAATCCATTTTTATTCTACCTGTACTTCATCTATTCCCCCTCTTATTCCATGATGGTGAAACTGAAACAGTTATGAATTGAAGTGATCACTCAGACCTCTGCAGCCACACCTGATGCTTAAGTGACATTCCCCACGTTAGATGACACAAAGTGCAATGCTATGGAACACCTACTTGTATTGTGTCTGTATGCTTCCCTGATTGGAAGGTCTGCTACCCATTGGTATCTTCTCCAAAACCAACACATCTCGTCCATGTTCTTTGAGTCTCACTGTATTGGCCTCAACATCCTGAAGTGCATTGTGGGGGTGGTATTTGACAGGAGAAAAGAAAGAATAAGTCATAAAATGAATCCTGTTTTGTTCAACTGAAAAAGTATCTACTTACTTATTGACCGATTTAAATGGTCATTTTGGGCCTTTTATTATTGATCAATTACGAATAGCTTGCTACTCTATTACAAAGCATGTCAGACTGAGGCTAAATTCTATAATACTACAGCTTGAAGTCATTTTAACTGATGCTTTCAGCACAATGCATTTGATTTGTGTTTAAACTTAATGAAAGATGTAATTCTGTACTGCAGATAAGCTTAGCCGTTAAATATGTTCTAAACTGATGTAATTTTCCACTGGAAAGATGCTTTTTGAGGATTTTTAATTCAGTTCACTCCATCCCTCTAAACAGATTGCTTTGGATTTGTAACAAATGAAGAAAATTTATGGCACAGACAATAACAGTGCTGCAGATATGATCAACGTGAATCAGAGCTGTGGGATTGTCATTTACTTAATGTCAAATCAGAATATTTAAAACACCTCAAACTGCAACATAATAATGACTAATCCATTAAATTTATTCCATTACAGTCATGGATTATAAGCATAGGTGGGAAAGATCCCTAAATCCCTCATCAGGCCTTGACACTGAAAAGTCATCAACAACTCAGCTATTTAGCATCCATTCCTGTCTGAACATATTGTTCATATTTTTTTTGAAAGTTCTTAAAATACAATAGATCAAACTCTCCTCAATGTTGTTGGGGCTACAAACGACTGCACAGTTTTAAAATAAAATTGTAGGCACAGAGACAGACTATCAGACATAGAAGCAGAAGTAGGCCATTCAGCCCACTGAATGAAATCATGGCTGATCTACCAATACTCCACGGCCACCTGCCTGGTTTTTCCCTACAATTCATTTACTGACTAGAAAATCGGTCCATCTCAGCCTTGAATATAATTAATAAGTCAGCCCTGGCAGCCCCTTTTGGCAAAGGGAACAATATCCTCTTCATCTCTGTCCTAAACAGGTAACCCATTACTTTAAGATTGTGCCCTCCCATCCTACTCTCCCACAAAGGGAAGCACACTGTTCGTATCTATCCTGTCAAAAAGGTTGTTGCTCATTCTTCTAAATTCCAATGAGTACATTTTGAACCTACTCTACCCCCTTCTTGGAAGGTAATACCTAGGATCTGCCTAATGAAGCTTCTCTAGACTGTGTCCAATATCAGGGTATCTTTTCCCTAGATAAGGGGACCAAAACCATTCATAGTATTCTAGGTGTGGCCTTGTATAATTTTGGCAAGACTTCCCTATTCTTATACTCCAATCCATTCTGAGGGCAATATCTCATTTGCTTTCCCTATTACACACTGAACTTGCATGCTAACATTGGATGATTTATGCAGGAGGACTCCCAAATCCCTCTGTGCTGCAGTTTTCTGCAGTCGTTCTTCATTTAATTAATTCAGTTTTTGTATTCTTCTTGCCAAAAGGTTTTTTTTTTGATCAAAACAAGAATCCTGCAAATACTAAGAACTAGTATCACAATAATTTTTGTTTCAGAAACTATACACCAAAATTAAAACACATGGCCCCTTGAAGTTATGAAGTACAATATTTGAAAGCATTTTTGCTGAATACCATATTCAATCCACAATAGTTTCACCCTTAAAGTTATATAACATGATAGTTAATAATTATCTGAATGTTTCAGAACAGGTGATTGCCTTTAATCGAATACCACGAGATACTTGAAAACTGATTTACAAAAAAAGTGATATTTTTACTAAGATTCTGAACGTAAGCCATTATCAGAAAGTCTCTTACGCAAAGGATCCGATTAAAATCTTCTTTATCAACACGTAGAAACTGACAATTGTCCTCACGAAGCACTATGGAAGCTGCTCTTGGAGTATCATTCACCAAAGCCAACTTCCCAAAATCATCCCCTTCTTGTAATGTACAGACTACTCCCTGCAACATTAGATCAGAGTCATTTATGATCATCAACTTACAAACATTCATTACTTTGCAGTCAATGAGAAATCCATACAACTTTCCTGAATTTCTTGTAAACTTAATGAAAGGATGTTTTACACAGTAAAATATGATGCGCAAATATCAGGTTCATTTACATTTTAATTACTGTTGAGAGTTAAAGTGATTAGAAATTTGCTACAGTTAATTATAGACAAGATGGCATGAACAAGATTGTACGCATCCCAGTTTTAATAGATAACAATATTTAAAAGATAAGATCTTCAAAACAATTTGTATGACCTTGACTAGTGTTAGTACTGCTATATTTCCTTTCAATGTTCCCAAAATCATAATTGTGTAGGCCTGCGATTCTTCATACATGCTATAAAAGTTGACAAATCGAAAGTTGTACCTTGCCATAGATAACAACATTCACAGTGCCCTTGAGGATAATATACCATGAAGTGCCCTCTTCTCCTTGATTAAACACTGTACAAATATGAAAGCAACAATCATCCTATTTCAGCTGCACAAAAAACTGTCAAGGCAGTTAAAATTTAACTTATTACAAAGTAAATGCAAAAACATTGCGCATGAGAAGTTCTCTGAAGATTTGCTTTGCCTTTATGTTTTGCAGAATCTCAGTATATTTGAGAAATACCAAATAAGTTAGACATGATAACAAAACAGAATTTGTCATTTTATATTTACATCATTAAAATTAGTGAAGGCAAGAAAATATAGCTTATAATAGAACTGTGCTGTTCTACTATGCATGAAGTGAAAATCTTCATTGCGGTTGTAATTAATAATAAGACCGCAGGAAAGTATACAATACTTAATCTGTTGGCTAATTAATCAGTTTACGTCAATGCTTAATCACTTATGCATTTATCATCTCTTCATGAGGTTACAATTTAATTTTAAAGACATTGCAAAATTTAATGTTGGATTGATGTCAATTTTTACTCCAGTTTATAAAAGATTAAATGACAAAAAGATGGCTGGTCTGAAACATTAACTTTATTTCTCACTGCATATCTGCTGAGTATTTCCAGAACTACTTGTTTTTATTTAGGATTAGTGTACCATCCATTTACATTACATTTTGCAGAAGTGTATTCCTTTATGTATTTGACCATTGAGCACGAGGGGGCCATTTATCCCCTTCAGATTGAGCTGCCATTCTTGATCATGGCTCATTATGTACCAAACACCATTTTCCTGCTGTATCCAAATATCCCTAGATGTTTTCAGCACCTAGAAGTTTATATTTCTATCTTGAACATGCGCAATGACTGAACTACCACAACATAATCACATAAAGAACTCTAAAAATTCACTTCCTATGGAGTGAAGAAAGTGTTACCTCAGTCCAAGATATCTTGGCCCTTCTTATTAGTTAAGAGCTTTTAATTTTCAATGAGATTATCCTCAATCTTTTAAACTCCAGGGAATATAGTTACTCAGGCTTGTTTCCTAGACCCAACTATCTTAGCTGCTTCTATGACCTTCCTTTCATCATAAGGTCAGCAATGGGGCATGTTTGGTGATGATTACATAGTGTTTGGTGCCATTTGTAACCTCTGATATTGAAGCAGTCTGTGCCCAAATGCGGCAGGACCTGGAAAACAGTCAGGCTTAGGCTGGCAAGTGGCAAAGAACTTTTCCACCGCACACATGCAAGGCAATGACTATCTCCAACAAGAGAGAATCTAATCATTACCTCTTGAGATTCGATATCATTACTGACTCTGAACCCCCAGGATATTGGTAAATGGGATTGTCATTGACCAGCCATATAAATATTGTGGCTACTAGTACAGCTAGAAATTCTGTGGCAAGCAACCCGTCTCCTATTCCTCCAAAGCCTGTCCTCCATCTTCAAAGCACAAGTCAGGAGTGTGATGGAATACACTCAGTTCTAACAACACAAAAAACCTGACACCATCTAGGACGGAGCAGTCTGCCATGATTAGGACCACATCCACAACTTTCAACATTCATTCCCTTCACCACCAATGCACTGTGGCAGCAGTGGGTACCATCTGCAAGATGCACTGCAGGAACTCAACAAGGCTCCGTTGACAAGGCTCCTACAGCCTCTACCTCCTGGAAGAAGAATAAGGGCAACAGATGCATGGGAAGAGCATAAGTTTTTCTCTCTGTCATCCACCATTCTGACTTGGAAATACATCACAGCACTGCTCGGTCAAAATCCTGGAACTCCTTTCCTAACAACACTGTGGGTATTTCAATGCTCCAAGAATTGCGGATGCTCAAAAAAGATAGCTCATCATCACCTTCCCTCAGGGCAGTTAAGAATAAGCAATGAATGCTAGCCTAGCCAGCAATGCCACCATTACACGAACAAATATAAAAATAGTCTCCTCAACCTCTCCTCCTAGCACAGTGCTGCCATTCCAGGGATTAGTTTCCTGAACATCTGCTCCACTCCCTCTTTGTTAAGGGCATCTTTCCTTCGGTATAGAGACAGATTGCACATGATACTCCAGGTATAGTCTCAGCGAGGTTCAACATAAGTAAAGCAAGACGTGTTTTCTCCTATACTTCTTGCAGGAGAGGCTAACATACCATTTACCTTCCTAACTGCTGCAACTGCATGTTTATATTCAGTGACTTATGAACAAGTCCACCATGGTCCTTTTGGACACCAACACTTTCCATCCTCTTGCTATTTAAAGTAGCATTCTGCACTTCTATTCCTCCTACCAAGTGGATAACTTCATACTTATCCAATATGTTCATTGATCTTGTCCACCTACTCAGCCTGTCCAAAAATCCACCAAAACTTCTTTGCACCAACCTGACAACACTCATTCCCCCCTAGTTTTACGTCATCTGCAAACTGGGAAATATTACATTTGGCCCCCAGATCCAGGTCAGTCATATAGATTGTAAACAGCTGGAGCCCAAACACTGATCACAGCCTGCCAACCTGAGAAATAGTTATTCCTACTGTTTTTTCCTGTTAATCAATCCTCAAACTGTGCCAGTTTATTACAGCCATCTCACATTCTGTTTGTTTACTAACGTTAAAATGTGAGACCTTACCAATAGACTTCTGAAAATCAAACTACACCACTTCCTCTATTTCCACTTATCTACCCTGCTAGTAACATTCTTAAAAAAAAACTTCAGATTTATCAAGCATGAGTTTTCCTTTAAGTTCATGTTAACTCAGCCCAAAAAGATCAGTATTATCCAAGACTGTGATTTTTTTGAACTGTGCAGTAAGTCTGCCGTGAATGATTTCAGGGACAATTATAGACAAGAGACTGAAGACGCGAGCTGTGAAGCTCTGAGTTCTGATGAAGGGTCCCAAACCAAAATGTCGACTTTCCTGCTCCTCTGACGCTGCCTGACCTGTGTTCCCCCTGCTCCACACTGTATCAACTCCAACTCTAGCAACTGCAGTTCTTGTTATCTCCTGTCTAAATGGCCTGATCTGCAGATATCATGGGGTCAAGGGAGACAACGGCAAGAGCATGGGGTTCATCTTTAGTGGCATCTACATGTTACTATACTTTAAGATAAGGCTCCTCCCAACCAAGCTGGCAAGCAGGACCCCTTGCTCGGAAGGTGGTTAATAAGGCCATTGGTGAGTTGAAGCCCTTAGGTGACTGTTCATTCACCACTTAATTGGTTTCATTAAAAAAAAAGTTACCCATGGATCTTCTTGCCCAGCATGATCCTGAAATGGCAAGAATGGGAGTGTATCATTCCAGGCCCATTTGCTCACTTATTTGCACTTAGAGTCAGAGTTATACAGCATGGAAACAAACCCTTTAGCCCAACTCATCCATGCTGACTAGATATCCTAAATTAATCTCGTCCCACTTGCCAGCATTTGACCCATATCTCTCTATATCATTCCTATTCATATACCCATCCAAATGCTCTTTAAAATGTTATTATTGGACCAGCCTCCACCACTTCCTCAAGTAGCTCATTCCATATTGGCACCATCTTCTGCATGAAAATGTTGCCCCTCAGGTCCTTTTTATATCTTTCCCCTATCACCATAAACCTATGCCCTCTGGTTTTAGACACCACCCACCCTGGGGAAAAGACCTTGTCTATTCACCCAATCCAGGCTCGTCATGATATTATAAACCTCCATAAGATCACTCCTCAGCCCCTGACGCTCGAGGGAAAATAGCCCCAGCCTATTCAGCCTTTCCCTATGGCTCAAACCCCTCCAACCCTGGCAACAACCTTGTAAATCTTTTCTGAACCCTTTCTAGTTTCACAACATCCTTCCTATAGCAGGGAGACCAGAACTGCATGCAGTATTCCAGAAGTGCCCTAACCA
>JAHRHZ010000144.1:40847577-40870637 GCA_024137785.1 Ginglymostoma cirratum
AGGCAGCATCAGAGGAGCAGGAAAGCTGACATTTCGGGTTGGGACAAGTCTTCACGTTTTCTGAAGACCTTCTGAAGAAGGGTCCCGACCCGAAATGTCAGCTTTCCTGCTCCTCTGATGCTGCCTGGCCTGCTGTGTTCCTCCAGCTCCACACTTATCCTGTACAGCCACAACATGACCTCCTAACTCCTGTACTCAATGCACTAATCAATAATGGCAAGTGTACCAAATGCCACTTTCACTACCCTGTCTACCTGTGACTCCACTTTCAAGGAATTATGAACATGCACTCCAAGGTCTCCTTGTCCTGCAACACTCACCAGGACCTTACCTGGAAGTGTGTAAGTCCTGCCCTGATTTGCCTTTCGAAAGTGCAGCATCTCACATTTATCTACGTCAAAGTCCTCGGCCACTCCTCGGCCTACTGGCCCATCTGATCAAGGTCCCGTTGTATTGATTCTTGCCACCTTCCTCACCACCTCCAGGGAAAGGAGAATTAAGCTTAATGTGTCCAGTTCTCATGTCCTTCACTGTAGATTCAAATACTCTTCTACTGCTAATGTCACACTAACTGGTCTGTGAATCCCCATTTTCTCCATACTTCCATGTTTAAATCAGTAGGGTTACATTTACAACTTTCAATGCTGCACACTGTTCCAGAGTATAGAATTTTGGAAGATGCATCCATTACCTCTATAGTCACCTTCTTTAACACTGGTGACTAGATCACTAGGTCCTGATCTTTGTCAATTTTGAATCCCATTAATTTTTCCTGTACTGCTTTTAAACAATCTATTTTCCTTTCAGTTTTTCATTCTCTCTATTCCCTCGCATCTCAATTGTTTCGATTTTTAAAAAAAAAAATTTACTCATGAAAGGTGAGAATCACTGGCTGGCCAGCATTTCTTGCCCATCCCTAGTTGACCTTAAGATGATGGTGGTGAGCTGCTTTCTTGAACCACTGCAGTCCACCTGCTGTGGGTTGAGCCACAACGCCATTAGGGAGGGAATTCCAGGATTTTGACTGAAGGAACACCATTAGATTTCCAAAACAGGAAGGTGAGTGGCTTTGAAGGAAATTTGCAGGAGGATGGTACTTCTATGTGTCTGCTGCTATTGGTCACATCCATCAGGAAGGACATGGGTTTGGCAGGTGCTGTTTAAGGAGCTTTGGTGAATTTCCTCAGTGCCTTGTATCAATGTCCACACTGCTGCTACTGACCGGTGTTGGACAGAATGTTTGTGGATGTTGTGCCAATCAAGCAAGCTGCTTTGTCTTTCTTGTATTTTTCATCTGTGACAACAGAGGCAAAGTAATTACTTGGCTCCATTCTGATGAAAGGTCACCGGACCAAAACATTGACGGTTTTCTTTTCACAGATGCTGACAGACCTCCTGAGTTTCTCCAGCTATTTGTGTTCTTGTTACAGATTTCCAGCACCTGCAATTCTTGGTATTTAAATTTCTCTGAATTCTCCTATTTCCCATAACGAAGTATTCTGTGTGCAAATGGACCCCCATCTGTCAATGCTAATATTTTCCTTTTAACATACTTAGAGAAGCTTTCAGTCTGTTTTTAATGAATCTTCCTAGTTTACATTTGTACTCTAACTCCGTTAATCAGTTTTGTGATCCTCCTTTGTTGAATTCTAAATTCCTCCCAAACCTCAAGCTTACTATACTTTCTTGCAATGTTATTTTTAATTCATTCATAGAATGTAGATATCGCTGGCTAGACCAGTATTTGTCTATCCCTAACTGCCCAGAGAGCAATTGAGTCACATACAGGCCTGACGAAGTGAGGATGGCAGATTTCTGAAGGACACTAGAGAACCCTATGGGTTTTTCCCAAAATAGTTTCATGGTCATCGGTAGATTCTCAATTCCAGATTTTTTTTTTTTTTAAAATTGAATTAAAATTCCACCATCTGCAGCAGTAGGATTTGAACCCAGAATAGTAGCCGAGTTTCTGGATTGATAGTCTAGTAATAATACTAGGCCACTGTCTCGCCTGTAAGCCTTCTGTGCCTCTCCCTTGGATCTAATGCTATATTTAACTCTCTTTTTGCCCAGTTGATTTATCTTTCCTGTTGGGATTTTTGTGCCTTAAAAGGAATGTATGTTTATTGTAAACTACATTAGCTCTTTACCTCAATCAAATGCCAGGCTAGTTATGCCTTTTAAGGTGTTTTTCTAATTTATCACAGCCAACTTGTCCTTAGTGCTTTCCTTTGTTTACATTTAATACTCTAGTTTTGGATTGAAAAGCATTTTAATGGATAGAATTTTTAATTAAGTTCAGTCTTCCCTAAAGGTCCCCTTACAACATAATTAGAAATTAGCCTCTTGCAATTGGTTTGGTTATTTTGCCTGGAAAACTTAACCAAGGCCAACTTTTTTTTTTTTTTAAGGCTGATATAAATCTAATATTTAAATGTTGTTATTCGGACTGGTTCTACTACTTACACACTGTCCCTGCTTTGGCATGAGATTCAAAGATTAGAACACCAGCAAGCTCTCGCTTTACCTAGAAAAGAGGCAAAAAAATTATTAAAAGATTCAAAATACAAACACTTGTTCTTTCGTTAAGCTGACTTTTTAACGATATTAACCACAACTTTAAAAAATAGCTGTTATGGTGCTTCAAAAATAACTTGTGCACAACGACGCTTTGTGAAATAATTAGATAGTTGATGATTTGTTGCGCCTGTTTAAATTTTAGAGATAACCCTTCTGATTTGATGCAAGTCAAGGCAGCAAACAGGTAACATTTTCTCACTCACGCCTCTCGGAGTGTACGTTATCCCAAAATGAATGATATCTACTAACGTTCACTGCTCCATCACAACTTAACGACCAAGAGTGTGTTGATAACTATGCCCCACTCTTCTACAAATCACCACAAAACCTATGAATGTATAAAATCCCAATGGGACCACTAAAATGACCAGCCTGCCTAACTGACTGCAAGTGAAAACAAAAGCAATTTACACCAAGTTTTGTCAGTAACAGTATACAGATTTTCTTTATTGTAACAGTTAGATTTAACAACAGAGAAAAAAGGATTTCTAATTTACACCGTGTAATTTAAAGTAGACCTCTTTAAAATCCCCAAAACACCCACAAACTCCTTCATGATTAAGCCAAACAGATGACAAACTGTTTAACACATACACTATTGGGTGGAAAAATAAATGAGAGAAGGCAAACAACATTCAGAAATTCAAAAACACTAAGGCAGCCAAAGAAAGAGGGAGAGAAAGAGAAAGAGATCCAGGGGGAGAGGGGGAGCCAGAGTGACAGCAAGACCGAGACAGACAGAAGGAGATATAGACAGCCAGAGGAAGCAACAATCTTGGCACCTACAGCTTTTCAAATACTCTGTAGCTCGACCAATTGGGGACTGTTTCAGGCAGAACTGCTTCAACTCAAAATTCAAAGCAGAATCCTAACATTCTGTGATTTCATGGTTGGACAGCACTTGCTGAATAATTCAAAGTGCGCTAAGAATTTCGCTGGCTATAGGATCGAGATTATTTTTCA
Source organism: Ginglymostoma cirratum (assembly GCA_024137785.1). NCBI lineage: Eukaryota > Metazoa > Chordata > Chondrichthyes > Orectolobiformes > Ginglymostomatidae > Ginglymostoma > Ginglymostoma cirratum. The sequence goes on from JAHRHZ010000144.1 coordinate 40,851,121, forward strand.
ACAATTCATTATTCCACATAATAACAATATAACTCAGCAAGTGAAATATTGATATATTCTGAAGAAATGTGGCCAACAGGACATTAGCATTACCCAATATATCTGTGTCTGCCTGTTGGGTGAAATTTACCATATACTTTTATGGCCCCAGACTAACAAACAGTACTAGAGGGAGCCAACATTTATGGCCTACTGTGAAGTCACATTGTGGTGAACTAGCTATATTTTGAAACCTAAAGCCAGGTGCTGGCATATCTTTTTAAAAAGCTTCAAGAACTTAAAGAATATACAGTCGTTGCCCTTTAAAGCATTAACAGATATAGACATTACTTTTGGAATAACGTTCTGTAGTTGGTTTTATATGTAGTTTTTGTACCTTTTTTTAAAAAAGGTATGTCTTGCAATGGCACCTTGGTGCTTTAGATTATTATTTGCCTTCAATTAACTAAAGAAGGTTTTTTTTAAAAAAAAAAAATCAGACAACCTCGGTAGTAGAGATTTAGGACAGTGATGAGCTTTGGTTCATGATAATGTTGTATGACCTAATGAGGTCATGAGTTGTATGACTGTCACTTGCTCTCTCTGTGGAGAACAAGAGGAGGACAGTACTGTCATTTCAAAGTGACTGACATCTTAGAGAATTAGTCAGAAGATCACAGGAAGTGACATCAGTAAGATGACCGTCACCCTTAGAGAACCAAATCAGAATTGTGGGGCATACACCAGCCATCAGAAATTGAAATCACATGCTGTTTGTACATTGTTAACACTAGCTCAGAGGTGGTAGCTAGTGAGATGAATAAACAGTAATTCTTAGCAGCTGGATACACAGTTAGCAGAGCAGACTGAAGGACATCAGTCAACAAAACAAAACAAAACAGGAGATAAGGCCCAATCAGCCAGATGTGATGAACTGGTGCTCCAGAGTAAGCCAATAGATCCACTATCTTTAGGTACTATTTTTCTGAATTTCATGTGGTAAACTTAATTCTGTGAAATTTGTAAAAATATACACATGTACCCAGAGTGGATTTGTAATTAGTCAGGACTTAAAGAATTTAGAAAATCGGTCTACAAATATAAATTTGATTAAGGACCTCACAAAGTTAAGTTGAAAACCAAGCAATCTGACAATGGTTTCAAGATTATCAGTTAGGTCTTGCTAGAAGCCACACAATAATGTGAGGTTCTGTCCTCTTGAGTAGAAAGGGCATGTCCAGGCATTGTCCTTTTCCAGTGAAAAGCAAAAAAAGCATCTACAGTCCGCTGGTTAGAGAAGTCCCAAAATTCACAACACGCTGAAAAGATTTCACCTTTACTTCTGTCCTAGATGATCACTCCCTGATCCAGTGAAGGCATGCCTGTACTATGGATTCTCTAGATCAGGGAAACAACTTCACTGTCTACCGTTTGAAGCCTGAGTCTCATGTGTCAAAGAGATCATCTCTCATTCTGTTAAACTTCAGAGAACAAAGATCCAATTTCATTGAAAGACAATCTAGTGAGCCTTCATTGAATTACCTATCTAAAAAAGGTGTATCCTTCCTGAAATATGAAAGTCAAAATTACTCAATATTCCAATATCAAGCTCACTCAAGCCCTGCAGAATTTCAGTCAGAACTTTGTCGTCCTTCAATCCTTGCAGTAAAGGATTGTTTATTGTATCAGTGTGCTAACTTTTGTTATTTTTAACACTAAGTACACCAAAATCCCTGAATATTAACATTTATAAGTTTCCTGTCTTTTCTCAAAAATCTGCTTTACTACACTAATACCAAAAAGTGCTATACGGTTCCCCCATGTGATATTCCACCTAATATCTTTGTTGCCTACTTATTTAATCCATATATTTCACTTTTTAGCCTCATTGCACGCATCTCAGAACTTGCATTCTCACTGCCTTTATATCATTGCAGACCTAGACATTACTCTTCATTTCTTTCTACGTTGTAAATAGCAGGAGTCCTAGCACTGATCCTTGGGCACTCCACAATTCGTTGCCTACCAACTTGGAAATAACCCATTTGTCTTTACCTTGTTTCCTATCCATTAGCCAACCTGTTAACTAAGCTGATCTACACTCCTAAACTCCTAAACTCTGTGCACCCCTGAATTGCATGTTAATCTTTGGAATGGTACGTTTTTAAATGCCTTTGGGAAAACCAAGTATACCCTATCTAGAACAAAAGCTTCATAATCTGCAAATTGTTTGGTGCACACAACCATAGATGTGTCTATCAGGTTGTCCTGTAATAGTAAAAATCCAAAAGCTAGTCACTTCACCATCCCAAATGCCCTATAAAGGAGGGAAAATAGCTTTCATCTTCATCGTCGCTACATTTATGCGGATTTCTTGTTAAATTCAATCTCTTTGGAATCAGAATCATCCTGAGCTACTACCTCTTCTTTAGTCCTTACTTCAAGCTTTTCATCAGCCAAAACACTTCATCCAATTTCCCACTCTGGAATTTAAGCTTTTTAAAATTCCTTCTTCCTTTCCATTGCTTTTTCTTTCCTTCTCCTCTCTTGCCAGTTCGAGCTTCCCTATTAGGTCTCTTTCCATTTCTTATATTCTTCTATTTTCCCTCCAATTCAAGTTTTCTTTTCATTTTTAAGTAAATCTTAGCTATGTCTAGAGGCAACACATCAATTGTAGGTTTTTCTCCTTTTGATTCTTATTAGGAGCTAAGCAACATGCATCATGAAGATGCCTGAAGGTTTTCCTTTAATCATACCACTAATTACTGCATGATCTGCTTTTAGCTTAAACTATTTTCAGCAAAATAGATCACTGATAAAAATAAAACCTAGAAGCACCATTCAGGTCACAGATGCATCTGTTTAGTTTCTGTCTGTTCATCGGTTTAGTTTTTTTCTTCTGGTCCTGCTGATTAGACACATTCAAATTTATTTCTCTCCAAAAAAGTTGCCCCTTCAGAGATGGGCATGCACCACTTTGAATAAGAAAAAAAAACACAATCATGGAGAAAATCAACCTCTGCTGCATTCTCATTACAAGACGGGGACCAATCAGTGACTAAACGCCTGGTCTGAGAACTAAGATTTACAGTTTACTGTTCTTGTGGCATCTCTTTGGCCCAACCTATTAGCATCCTCTTTTTTTGCTGTATAAAATGGTGTCCCTTTGTTAAGGCTGTTTCTGCATTGTAGTTCTTGAGAGTGTAAAACTAAAAACATTGGTTCCTTGTCTCCTTTTAACAACATTTACATTCGGCACTACTAAGCAATCATGGAACTATCGTCGTACCTGGTACAGCTACAGGACTATCACACAGCATAGAAGGCAATTTGGGATTTTGCAATTGATTAATTGATGGGACCAAATCCTCCAACCACATGACGTGCATTATTTGGATGTGCTATGAAAGTGCTTCTCAATATGCAGTGTAGCTGATTATTAGCAATTTTTATGGTGCTGAATGCACATCCTTATCCATTTCTCCACAATTTTGTCTATAACAACACTTTTGTCCCTTGTATTAGTATCAAACGATTTAATTTTATCTAGAATGGAAAGACGTCAAATCTTTAATCCATAGTTTTAGATCCATGCAACTACCTTCTTCTTGAAGTCACATGTCAATGGAAGATTCACTATCAGACTTGGAGACATGCTCCTACACTTGGATTGATTGCACATCATTCGCTCGTCTCAACTATCAGTCTTACGTGCTCACCATTAATCCACTTGGATTTTTAGCACAATTTTTCACATTTGACAAGTAGGCTATTTCAAATTATCTGTGCAGGTTTACCACAATTTTCTTTTCTCTACCTCCCCTAACCCTCGTCTGATTCTTCTCAACAAAAGCCATCTAAAATTGTATAACTTTCTGATCAGGTCCACAAAAGGTAGAACAATGGGTTGAATAGGTGAACTGCTGACCCACTGGTTTGGGAATATAATTGACTGATGTCAAACTTTCATTTATGCCTTTCTCATAGATGATTCACTGAACTATAGATCTCTCACTAGAAACTACATCAAAAAAAAACTGACCATCTCTCATGGAAATACAAAATAATGTATGTTAATGCAACTCAAGAACAGGAAAGGCCATTTGGTCCCAAGTCTATGCCACCATTTGATATGCTTGGGCTGATCTGACTGAGGCCTCAAATCCACTTTCCTGTCCATCCTCAAGAACATTCAAGTTCCTTGTTAATCAAGGATTTATCTACCTGTCTTGTAAGTATTCAGTGCCCCTGTCCATACTGCACTCTGGGGAAGAGAATCCCACAGACTGATGATTCCTGAGTGAGAGAGGGAAAAAATTATCTTCATCTCCATCAACAATGGGGGACTCCTTATTTTCAAACTGTCCCCTAGTTCTAATTCCTTCCACAAAGGGAGACATCCACACAGTGTCTACTCCATCAAGCACCTCAGGATCTTAATGTTTCAATAAGATCACTTCTAATTCTTCTAAAGATGACCAATGGAACCGTACTCAACCTGTCCAACCTTTCCTCATGAGATAAATCCCTCAACCCAGGAATCAGTAAAGTGAGCCTTTTTCTGCATTGCTTCTAATGCTTTGAGTCCATTCTCAAGTAAGGTGATGGAAATGTGCACAGTACTCCAGATGTAGGCTCATCAATGCTCTGCACCACTGTAGCAAAACTCTCCTCCTTTTATATTCCATTTTCCTTGCAGCATACAACACCATTCTATTTGGATTCCTAATCACTTGCTGTACCTAGAAATTGACTTTATTTAATTCATGTACCAAAACACCCAGCTTTCTCTGTATTGTGGCGTTCTATAACTTCTATTTAAATTAATTATTGCTTTTTCTAATCTTCCTGCCAAAGTATGCATGTACAGATCCAGGAATCCCCAAATTTTATTGTCAGTCATTCAGTAAATCTTCTATATAATCTGTTCAAGTCCATGAAATATTGTATCCAAGTGACTGACTTTCTTGGAACCTATCAAAGTTTGGCCATGCATTGTGGACAGTTAACAGATCAAGTTTGTTATGGATTGCATCCAAAAAAGTAAATAGGATCCAAAACTACTTCACTATATAACTGACAAGCTATCAGCTCACCAAAGTGCTTCTGATTTTGCATTTAGTGTATTTGAAGGCGACACCATCACAGTCATACCTTATTTCCTCTTTGGTAGGACTGTGATCATAGTTACTTCATTCTTCCACTGGTCATAAGGTGCAGACTCCAAGAATATCAGGGATCAATCACATCCAGACAACTTGCATGTGTTTTGCCATTTTTCACAATAGCTTATAGAATTGGTATTTCCGATTATCTGTAGCCTTCAAATTCAGACAACTACGCTCTAATTCTCTACGCCACTCTAATTCAGAAAGCCTGTTGGTGAACAACAGAACTGGTACCAGACTTTACACTTTAAAATTTGAAGTTACTCATTACAAACATACACCCACTAAAGCTAATCACTGCTGTTGTAATTGGTGTCTATTTGTGGAGCTCAGTGAATTCATAGTTCATGCCACCTATATAAAATTCAACAGTTAATACACAAAGTTTAATATACAAAGTATATTAAGGAAAAAAAAAGGAAAGAGAAAACGAGAATGAGTAAAACACTAAGATAGAAGGACAGAGCCCTGACAAAAAGATAAGTGCACACATGCATGCACACACAAATAGCTACTTACAAGTTGTAGCACACCAGTCCATCTAAAGATCAGTTACTAAATCATAATATATTTTATATCAAAGCTTAACGAGTTACACAATCAACATGGAATTAAAGGCAAGAGGCTTACTGTGGTAGAGAGCTGTGACAAGGCTTTAATGTGTAACAATTCTTCATATATGATTTCCAAATCATCAACTGTTCTCTGTCCTGGCCTATAAATTAAAGAAAATAAAAGAAAGAGAGAGAGAGTGAATTTATTCAAAACCGCATTAGTTTGTAATGACTCTTAGACCAAGTGACACTGGAACACATTCCTCCAGTACTTGTCTCAAGCTATTTGAAGCATGAAGCAACTTTCACAATCTGGCACCTTAATTTGGTTGACTAGGGTAGCATGCGTAAATCAGTTTTTAAAACCACAAACACAGATCAATATGTATTTCAGCATGTGGTTTAGTACCATTTAGAATATATATTTTGAATATATTGTTTTTTTCAAATGATTAAGACATTGCATGAGTTTATGGATCCATAAAGCTAGATTGAAGTAGTTCAGGCATTTGAGATGGAAAGCTGAAGAGACAATATTTGATATACTATCAATCTGATAAAAGTAAAGGCTTTATTCCCTCTTTTTATGGGGTTCTAACATAGATGATTTTGTAAAACAGCAAGCTCTGTAAACTTCCAAAATAAACATAATTGTCATGTGCAGATCAAATAAAGTACTTTTATAACAAATGCAAGAGTTCTTTAATTGAGATAAATGACCAATCCTAAAAAGTAAAATAAGAAATAAGATAATGATCACAGCTTTCTTGAAATTGATTTATCATGTACAAATAAAATAACACCAGCAGTAGCTTTCCACTTTAAATCCTAACTTACCAATGGAGTGTCGGTATAATTAATTTTACTCACTGTTTGCGTAAAATCATTCTCATGTGTGCATCTGGCCCAATCTGAGAAAGCAGAAGCATAGTTTCCTGTAGCTCCTCCTCACACACTTTTTTCTCCTCATCTGTGGGTGCAGGGACATCCTCCTGTTCATCATCCAGGAACCGATAAAACAGGTACTTGTCCTGGAAATTATGCTCTTGGTCCACTAGAATAGAAAAGTGGTTTAAATAGCTAGGATTTAAATCTAGCTTCTAGTCTATTTCCTTTTTTAAAATGAACATCTCAAACTTTATTCAAGTAGAAATATTTGCCTTAAACTAGATTTTCCATAGCATCAGCAAGATGGGGAGAGATATAAGTGACAAAAACAGGTATTGCTGGACAAAACTCAGCATGTCTGGCAGCAGCTGTGGAGACTACTCATGGTTATAAAGTAGGGTCACTGGGCCCAAAAGGTTGACTTTGCTTTTTCTCCACAGATGCTGCCAGAACTGCTGAGTTTTTCCAGCGCTTTCATTTGTCTTTCTGATTTACAGGATCCACAATACTTTGTCCCTCTTCATTCACAGTGGAGTAATTTTTGCCTTCAAGCCTACAGCAATGGAAACAGATCCTTTGGTCCAACTCATCCATGCCAAACTAGTCCCATTTGCCTGCATGTGACCCATAACCCTCTAAACCTTTCCTTTTCTTACGCCTGTTCAAAAGTCTTTTAAATGTCATAACTGTATCTGTATCTACCACTTCCTCCGGCATATACGCACCACCCTCTTGTGAGAAAAAGTTGCCCTTCAGGTCCCTTTTAGATCTTTCCCCTCTCACCTTAAACCTATGCCCCTAGTTTTGAACTCCCTTACGCTAGGGAAAAGGCCTTTGCTATTCACCTTATCTACAGCCCTCATGATTTTATAAACGTAGATAAGGTCACCTCTCAACCTCCTACATTCCAATGAAAAAAAAAGAGTCCCAGCCTATCCAGCCTCCTCTTATAACTCAAACCCTCCAGACTTGGTAACATCCTGGTAAGTCTCTTCTGTACCCGCTCAATTTAATAATTATCCTTCCTATAGCAGGTTGATAGGTACTGTAAACCCATCATAACAAATCATAGCCGGTAACTAATACTTTCTTGAAAGATTAAAAGTATCTTGTTTCCAGTGAATTGTTACAGTTAATGATCAATGTTCACAGCCAAGGTGTTCCATATTAGTCTTGAACGTGCTTGTTCCCAGTTTGTACTGAATGCCTTTGATCTGTATTCATCATTTAATCATTATTCAACCAAAGCAATACTCTAATTTCATACTCTGTACGTACTTGAATACAGTGTTTTCTACCCTTTCTGTATAACTCAGTTCTTTGACACGATCAGTGTCTCAATGACATTCTCTGACTGGTTCTAAGATTTCTATATTTTCTTTGTGCTATAACACATAACATGTGCAGCACTGAAGTGTAATTTGATTAGAGTAAAACATGCAGGTTCAGTATGATACCGATAGAATTATACTCTTCCCATGGAGTAACCTAGTCCGGCATCCGGTTTTGTTTATTGCTGCTCTACAATGAATAGACATGGTCTGAGACAGGACCATCCTCCTCCTTATCTGAAGGAGTCCATTAAATATGCCTGCATGATTTTCCTTTCACTTGCAAGAATTCATACTTAAACAGCTTTGAAAAAAGCTAATGGCCATAATTTTACCAGCTCCAAACGTGTCATTACATCCCCTAGTGCCTTCAGCACTGGCACTGTTGGAGTATTTTTTAAAAGTGGATTTCCAGGAGGTTTCCAAATGTACTCATGGCCAGCAGGCATTTGAGTGGCCATGGGTGAATTGCCAGGCTGCATTCTCAGCTCACCTGTCCTCCTCCAGGTTGGACCACCTCAACACCCATTTGAAGGCAGGGAAACGTGCTCTCAATTCACTCGCCGCTCTCAGTAAAGTGTGGGATTAAAATTTAGCTGTCGACATGCAGCAAAGGGGAAGCTCTGCTCCTAGCTTAGATCTCAGGCATCATTGATCAGATACAGAGGCGATGAAGAGTCTGCCTGTAAGCACCTTGACCAGGAAATCACAGAACTATCAAATAACTGGGTCCTACCATCTTCGTAATTCTTCCTTGTAAATAAATGACTCTTAGAATTCATATCCCCTAAGAAGTCATGGAGTTCATTTTGGAACCTTTTGCCAAGTTATACATTAGCAAGATGGATACAGCGGAATCAAAAATTTTGGGATGCAGTTCTTAATGAATACATCATGGTGCATTCAACTTAAGCTTCCTCATAAAAGGCCATGATTAACTAAGAATATGGACTGTAAGTGAATTACGTATTTGTTAACCATATAGCAATGATGCAGCATTTATTACAACGGGTAATGGTGTTACCATGGTTCATGACTCCTTCCTCAAGCAGCACCTGCCACATGCCTACAGCCTGTGGGCGGGAATGAACACAAGGTGTCTGTTGGATCATCCAGTCCACTAATTCTGTGCCAACACAGCACTGTCTAGATAAAGGAGAACCACTTTAAGAAATTATCAAGATAAACTATTAATTCAAATAATAGAGCATAATTTTTAAAAAGAGCCTTTCAAATTAAAATCACTCAACAGAATCAATCATCAAGAGGCAGAGAGTTTGTCAGAAAATAAGCTGCAGACTGTCAATAATATTCCATCAGTGAAAACGACAAGCAATAACTTCATATTTACAAATTATCTCAATTTTAAATTGGCAGTATTTAGTTAAGTTGGTTACACGGCCATCGAGTCCAGGCTCGGAGTTTGCACAATACATTGGTGATTTAAAGGGCTGGATTTTCTGAGAACTGCCACTCTGCTCCGACATCTTTCCTGTAAGAACGAACTCCATATTTTTGGTAATACATTCCAATTGTGACACCTGCAGAAATACTAAGGGCATCCTAAATATAACAGGTCCCACAATGTAGGATAGTTTTGGGGTGGAAAACAACACTTCATTTTTCACTGCAGTAATTGTCGCATTCTGTGATTTAAATATCCAGCAGACAGAATCACTTTGACAGCTCCTGTGGAAGGCTAAGTATCTATTGCTAAATGCAAGGAGGGATGCCAGGACTAAATCAGGGCTCAGGGTGGGAATGGTGCCAGGTATGGGAGGAATGTTTAGCATAAGTCAGGGGTTTTCAGAACCAGTGGGGTGAGGTGTAGGCTCCGAAAGAGAAAGGCAATGCCGTGTCAGTCTGGGAAAAGGTATAGTTCAGGGCATATACACTAAGGGGGGGGGGGGGGGGGGGGACATGGTTTAATCGTTCCCAGAAGTTACACTAGGTTTTTAATTGCCTAATCTTTCCTGGGCAAATATTAATTTAATTGAAATAGAATCCTTTGAATTCTGTGATTTAAATGGATACTTTCAGAGGGTGCCAGGTGCAGGAGAATTGTTGATCACAGTCTTTAGATTTCCGGGTAAGTCCCTTAGAGTCTGCAACTCTGGGCATTCAGCAGGGTCCTGACATGTGATACAGTGTGTGATGTAGAAACGACTATCCAGCCACTGGAAAATGAGGGCCATACAGTCTTTCTAAACGGAAGTGTTTTTAAGGTGAGGAAAAGCTCCTGGTGTTACCAGCCCAAATGAAGTCAGTCTGTCTTATGGCTCCGTGGAGCACATACCTCTGCACTGGTTTTACAACACCAGGAGAACCAGGATAGACTGGTGCTGAAGTGTATGCTCCAAGGAAAACAACGCAAAACAAAATAGCTTTGGATTTTTTTTAAAAGTAGACAAAAGCAGCATGAGTGGGCAGAGTCAGGCTCACACAAATCTAGAGTTTTAGTTTTTGCTTTCAGTTGTTGAAGCTGGGGTTTTTGGGAGTTGAAGCTGCTAGATACAGCTCTCTCTCTGCTGCTGTAAAAATCTAGAATTCTACCTCTACTGTTAGACTCACTCTTTCAGTTTTTTCCTTACTCTTGGACTGCAGATAGCGCACGAGTGAATCTATTCTGCTGATACATTTAGGGATGCTGCTACATCAGAACTTTGAGTTGTAGTTAAGATATATTATTTTGTTAAGCATTTCAATAGAGTTGAAGTTATACCAATTATTCTTTTCTTGTTTGTATTTTAACTGTGGTGTAAGAATAAAGTGTGTTTTGCTTAAAGCCTGGTAGTTTGACCAATCCAATCACATCTGGAATACGGTGCCTTACGACTGGACTATAAATAAGAGATTAGGGTCCACGCTAGCTCCTTGAAATGTTTGGAGGGGATTTGGTTTGATCCATAACAAAGACAATCCAGGGGCTCAAGTACAGAGCCTTAAGCCAGTGTCACTAATGCAAAGGTCAGTGTTGTCCAAAAGTAAGGCAAGTTTCAAGAGAAAGATGGTGTGCAAGAAAGCCATGGCGTGGCTTTCAGAAGATTGGGAGACAAAGCAATAGAAAATTGCTTTTAAAAATTAGGGAACAGAACAGAACAGAAATTAGATAATGAGAAACAGCTTTGGAATCAGATACACAAACTATTGGCGGAACGGTAAAGGGTGGATTGGTTAGTTCAGAATAACATCAGTAGAGTGATGACGACTCCCATTCTCGCCAGATAGACTAGGGATTTGTCTCCTTGTTTTGCCCCGTGTGGAAGGCAATGACAAATCATGATTTGTCAAAAAAAAAAGGCTCAGGATGAAGCATCAGCTGGTAACAAGCCAAGAGCACACCTTTGGAAAAACACCAGTAAGGAATGAACATAAAGCAAGAGGTTAGTAAGGTCACAATAAAAGCAGAGCACTGCAGTTCAGTTCTAGCAGGATAGAACAGAAGAAATAGAAGTGGTGTGAACTTGTGGTCTAACCAAGGTTCTGCACATTTGAAAAACTTTTGGTCTCTACACTATTACCACAATTTAAAAGGGCTGCAAAAGATAAAAACATTACTAGAAAATTCCTAGAATTCAGGAAAAAAAAATTAAAATCGCATCTCTAGCAGAATGGATGAAGGTGGAGGTGATTTTAAAATTAAAAGGCTATATTTTAAGATAATGTTTGAGAAGATATATTTGGAAGTGAAAGCAGAACTCAAGGTCATAACAGTAAAACAGTCACAATTAAATCCAGTAGCGTGTGAAATGTCTTATCTAGAGAATGATTAAAATATAAAACTCAAGATGAAAGGGAGTGGTTAAGGTGAGTAGCATAGATGTATTTATGGGGGAAAACTATAAAACATATTGGGTATGGGGTGATGCAAACTGTGGAAGGACAGATGGATGGGCTTAGATGAACAAGGGTAGGAGGCGGCTAGAGTGGAGCTAAAACTCAACTGTATTGATCTGTTGAGATGAAGATCCCATTTCTATGAATACAGGTTGCAAAATTTTATTGTTAATTTCATTGCCACGAGATTAACTAGTATTGTATTGAAAATATGAAAATTGAACTGTCAATAAACAGTAATATGCAATTGCTTTCTTTAATGTGTGAAATTCTTCCATTCTTTCAACTAATTTGGCTACACGTCCATTTTTTGCTGGCAAGACAACAGAAAAGCAGGTGACCATTTCCAAATTTCACCAAATCCACAAATTTCAAACAGTTATTGCATACAAGGTTTGCAACAAGGGTTCTCACCTGCCTGGAGCACCAGACGGAGGTCAGTACTCCCTATGGCAAGGTGAGCAATGAGAATAAAGGAGGGAGTGGGTTGGATCCTTCTACTCTTGTGCTAACTGCTTGTTATTCCCAAATTCCCAACTTTGACACACATGCTAACATAGATTTAAATCAACTGCATATACATATTTCTTCCTTTAAACAGAAACACTTCTAAAGTGAAAAAACGTTTAAATTTCAAAAATGATCAATACCATACTCACTTGTAGGTCTTCAGGTGGTATTTCCGGTCTCTAATCATGTGAGGTGCTTGGGATAGTATCACATTTCGTAAAACTTTTGCAGCTCGGAGGATTTTTTCAGACGGAACCTAGTGTTGGGGGGAGAAATATATTTGACTACTCCACATTTCATTAGCAAAGCCAACATTCACTGCCCATCCCCAACTACACTTAAGACAGTGATGAGCCAACTTCATGAACTGTGGTTCATGTGGTGCAGACATAATACTTCTAGGGAAAAAAGTTCCAGGATTGTGATCCATTGAAATTTAGCACCTATTCCTTCACTGTCAAAGTCGAGGTGGTGTTACTCAAAGGGACAACTGCATGCACTAGTGCCCTCATTCACTTGTTACTTACAAGTAACAGGCTTTTATAAAAAAAAAAATCAATAAATTTGTTTTTTAATTTGTATTTTAAGGGGTCACCTTAAAATTACACTTAATATATTGTTTCAGAAACATTTCAAGGTCACAGGTTTGGAAGATGCTGTCAAAGGAACCATGGGCAAATTTCTGTAGCCAGTAGTGTAATTGGGGTGTGGGTCAAGTGGGCTGCTCTATTCTGGATGGTGTTGAAGTTCTTGAGTGCAATGGAACTGGACTCATCTGTTGCTTGTGCCTTGTGCCTTGTACCTTATAGACAAGCTTTAGGACATCAGGATGGGTTAAAAAAAAAACTCACTGAATTCCCATTCTCTCTATTGATATAGCGGGTCCAAATGAGCTTTCTAGTCCATGGTGACCCAGGATGTTGGAAGTGGGGGATTCAGTGATGGTAATACCAACGTCAAGAGAAGATCATCAAATTTGCTCTTTCAAAATGGTCAATGCCTGGCACTTGTGTGCTGTGTTATAGGCCATCATCAGCCCAAGCCTGAATGTTAGTTCTTGCTGAACTGCTTTCTTATCTGAGGAGTCATAAATGGAATTGAACACTCATTGTCACTAAACATCTCCACTTCTGACTGTGTGCTGGGTTTGACTCCAACCCATGAAGAATTTGCTTGCTGATTACCAATTACATCAATTTTATTTGGACTATAAGTCATAAAGTTACAGTTGATAAAATGCTGTCTTGAGGTCAAGGATCAATCTATGTTGCAACTACTAGCAAGGAGCTCTTCCTCTATCTTAAAATTTACAACACACAAGTTTAAGAACTTGTCTTTTAATTTGTATCTTAAGGGGTCATCTTAAAATTATGCTTAATATGTTGTTCCAGAAACATCTCATGCAAGGATTTTTCCAGCTACAAACTATAGCTGAGGCAACCATGAGGTAACTCTGGTGCGCGAGGGTAAAATGATGCTGCCTTCTTTCCTTTGACCATGTCTAAGGGTCTGATTCATCGACAGCAGTAGATAATCATCCTCTAAAGTCTTAACAAGATGCAGGTTATTGATCGATAGCAGTTAGAAAATTTATATTAGTTTTTGCGGCTTCTTCTGGTACAATGGTAAAGTCCTCATCTGAGCCAGAAGGTGTGGGTTCACGCACCACCATCTCTGAACAGGTTGGTCAGAAAACTTCTACATTGTAGTTCATCATTGTTGGGAATTAGCGAGCTCTGTTGGCTAGACAGCTGCAATACAATGCTGAACAACATCAGCAAGGTGGGTTCAGTTTGTGTACTGGTGGAGGTCACCTTCTCAACCCTGCATCTCACCTGAGGTTTGGTAACCCTCAGTTCAGACTCACCATCCGTTGTCTCTCTCTGTAACGAAAGGCTGGCCACTAGCACTAGTGACTTTCATGCAGCCATTCACACCCCATTTGGACACACCCATTGCTCTTCACCATACATTAGTTCATTGGAATCTGTGACCCTACCTCCGAGCCAGAAGCTTCATGTTCCAGCCTCACCTGTCTTAGAGGCATGTCCAAACAGTTTGACTATAAAATATATACTTCAGTTCATTAGATGATGAGGAGATCTGTGAACTGGTAAGTAGCTCCACTGGGATCCAGACTAACACTTCACAAGGTCTGTAACAGTGTAGGTGTTGTGGTGTCCCTATCGCTGGGTCTGAATATCTGCAATCAAGTCCTGCTTGTTCCAGAGATGTGTCATAATACGTCAGAACAAGTTCAGCGCCAAAAATAAAGGCATTTCACTCCATGAGATTAAGATATTCGGCCTTATCACCACCTAAACCAGATTCGTTGGAATTTCATGCGGTCTCCAACATTAACCCTTTCAGAGCCACGACTTTATAAAAACAGCAATTTCATATTTGAACCTTCTAAGGTTAGAAATTTTGGCATCAGTAGGACTTCTCCACAACTTGTTTCTAACTAAATTAAGATCCCAATTTAACTTATGCTAAGCATTTGACTACTCTTTGACTGTTGGGATTCTATTTTACTTTAACAATATGTTGTGCTTTGATATTTTAGGACCTTCAGAAAAAGTATATATTAATTTAAACAATCTTCAAAGTAGTTGTAAACTCCCATTACCTGAGTAATGGTTTTAACAGGATGTAGAGGGGCACGATTTTCAATGACTGTTGTCTGAAAGATAAAGATGGGAAAACTAAAACAAAATTAAAATCTCAATACAATTATGCATAAAAAAGGTTAACAAGTCTAAAATGGTAATGCAGGAAAATGAGGATGGAATGTAATACCTCTACAAACTTAGTGTGTGTTTGTTTTGTAAAATTCCAAGAAATAGGATTAATTTCTTGGGGGGTGGCAGGTGCAGGAGTTGTCTTCACAATAAAATTTTATTGTAAACAGTCGGAATATTCTAAACATTTTAAAGAACGCATTAGGTATCTTGAAAAAAAAAAAATCAGTGAAAGTTAAAACTGAGCAAAACAATTTAGTACAAGAATCTCAAACGACCATCCCTTCACCAAAACTAAATTGATGGAATTAAGAATTGTTCAAACAGAGTTATTTCCAGTAGGGCTTTAGTAAATTAAGCATTGGTGTAGTATTCTCATTATAGATGTTGAGCTTTCGGACAATTTTTGTTCAGCCTTCAGAACACATTAGTACCATCCACTCGACACTAAGGGGTGATGGTTTGCAGCTTGGTGGGTAGTACACCTGCCTGAGCCAGAAGTTCAACTCACACTCCAGACAGAAGGTGCACTCTTAACATATTTCAACAGGTTGATATATATTAGCCTGCTAATCCCTCTAGCATTTCCCACCAATTCTGCAAAAGGGATAAGATAAAACAGACGTATCAGTAGGATACTCATTAATAACCACCCATTTAAAACTTGATGTTACAACTGAACAAACTTATCTTTTGAGCCAAAAAGACCAGAATTCCCATGGTCACAGATTCGAACACAGATTTCTTTCATGTTTTCCTGTCCAAATGTATCCAGACTATTACAGACACCTTAAAACTTTGAACAAATCTATCTGCTGGCTAATCATGCACATTGCTTTGACTGCGCCTGGACTCTTTCCAGTTACAAAGCCACGGTGAAAATACACCTAAAAAAAATTAACATGTTGCTTGATGCAGACTTTTCTCTCTCTAGGTCAAAACATTTACAGCCAAATGTCACAGTTTCCTCTACTGTAATATTAGTCTGTGGAACCAAGTTTAAAATCACATCAGATACATAAAATAAGCTCAAATAATTCAAGACGACTCATCTCAACAATCGTTTGAATACATGGAGTCATACAGCACAGAAAGAGACCCTTCGGTCCAACCAGTCCATGCCAGACATAATCCCAAACTGAACTAGTCCCACCTGCCTACTTCTGACCTATATTCCTCCAAACTTTTCCTATTCTTCATCTTTCCAGCCAAATGTCTTTTAAACATTGTAATTGTAGATACTGAAGAGGAATCTCTGCCATTGCGCTGAATTGTTAGCCTGAATTATTTTTATAAGGCACTGGAGGGGAATTTCAACTCCAGCTTCTACAGAATCTTACAACTGAGCTGGCAATTAGAGCAGCAACTTTGCAAAGTATTGCTAGAAGTGTTTAAAATTTAATAAAAAGAAACCAAAGTACTAACTCAGGAGGCTGGTAACAAAAAAAAAAAAAAAAAAAAAAAAACAACAAGACACTCGACAGCACGTGAAACTTTAAAAAATGAAAAGTTGACCACTGGTCTTAAAAGGTGACTAGATATTGGCAAGTAGTGAATAGTAGGTTCCTTTAGTAGTGCTGTTTAGAATTGAAATAAATTCCATGCTATTTCCAAATGAATTTGTTTACCTGGTAATTCCAATAAAGAAAAATATTCTCTCATGGATCACATTAAATAAAATTTAACCAATTTTTCTAATCAACCTGTTCAGAGATGTTATTACACACCTCTAGAGTAGGTGGGACTGGAACCCAGGCCTCCCCATCCAGAGATAGAGACACTACCCCAGCGCCATAATTATATAAAGACAAATACTGGCTAGAAAGCTGAAAGTTCTTGAATCTTTAAATTCTGCATTGAAATATTAATTGTTTCTACATTATCAATGTACAGTAGAACTTCAGCCACTTAGGCAAGTATATATTGCCAAGTAAATGATCTTCAAGTACTATAAATGATAGCAGTAGACGTGGATTAGAATAATATCTTTAGAAGTTACATAACAATGTTTCCTACTACAGTATTACAACATCGCTTAGAACATTCTCTCAATCAGAATGGTTACAGCACAGAAGGACAACATTTGGCCTGTCATGTCTGTGCTAGCTATCTAAAGGAGCAATTTACCGAGTGTGATTCCTAGTTTTTTCTATAGCTCTGCACATTCTTCCTTTTCAAATAAAAATACAGTTTCACTTGAGCACTTCGGTTCAATCCATCTCTCCAACACTCTTAAGCAGTACATTCCAGATTTAAAAACTTACTCGCTGCACGAAAAAATAAGCAATTGTGACAAAAGTTATGAATGACCTCAAGTCTGTGACCTTTGGTCTCTATCCTTCCACGAGCAAGAACACGTTCTTCCATCTACACTGTCCAGACCGCTCATGATTTTGGATACTGTTAAGAGATCTCCTTTTAAAAACTTAATTTCTTTTCTAGAAGGACATTTTACCATATTCATTTAGCTATCTATTTAGGTTATGACTTAATTACAGAAACAGAGTTATGTATTTAAAAGTGACTGTAAGACAATTAGGAAATATCAGAGACAGAATGTGAAGTCTACGACACGGAAAAAGAGCATTTGGCCCATCATGTCTGCACCTGTCAAAAACCAAATTATTCTAATCTCATTTTCCCCTATTTAGCCCATAGCACTGTATGCCTTGATGTCTGAAGTCTACATCTAAATACCCCCGAAATGTTATGAGGGTTTCTGCCTCTACCACCCTTACAGCCAGTAACTTCCAGATTCCCACCACCCTTTTTGTGAGAAATAGCTTTTCCTCACATCTTCTATAAACCTTTTGCCCTTTACCTTAAATGTACACCCCTAGACATTGATCACTCCATCGAGAGGAAAATCTCTTCTTCTATAACCTATTACACCCCTCAATTTTATACATTTCAATCGTCGCCTCTCTGCTCCAAGGAAAATAACCCAAGTCTAATTCACTATATCCACACACAGATTACATAATCAATACAAAGGCTCCAGTGTAAGACCTTGGAATTTGACCTTTCTATGCAAATCGTTTACCATTGATCAAAGTACTTAGTGGTTTTCAGATACTGTACCCAAGACAAGGAAAACCTAATGATGCACGTTTCCTAACTGTCCATCTCCAACATCTGGTGACAGAGCACCTTTGGTGGCCATGTCACTAGGTCTCCCTCTGTTGGAGGCAGTAAAGTGGGGAGGGGGAATGGATCTTGATATGCATATTTGGGGTAGAGACAGACAAAAACAACTTATTCGTGTTCAGCTTGCTTTCTTAATTTAGATCATCATGATAGCTGTACTCAAGCAGGCTTATAGAATTTTTCATTTCTTAAAAAGGTTTTGAAATATGTTTTGCATTATTATTTTTCATTTGTGTATAAACAACATTTTGTAGGGAAACAATATCTAGTCATGAACACATGGACCAGAGTTGTGGAGGTGCTTCAAAAACTCACTGAAAAGGATTGCACAGGATTAAAAAAAAAAACAGCCTGAGACCAGTGTAATAGTCGTTTGATGTGGGTTCCCTAAAATGAATTTCCTATCTACTGTGTGTTGCCTAGAAACATGCAAAAAAACACTGCATTGGGTCCTGTTTCTATCCCCAAATTACGCTGTTGATGTATTGCGTATTCTGCCAGTTTAGATATTTTCAGTTAACCTGGTCAGATATAGTATTACCCACCTCTGAAGCAAGTGGAACTTGAACCCCAGGCCTCCTGGCTCAGAGGCAGAGACAGAGACACTATGCTATGCCACAAGAACCTTTGTTCTCTCATTTTGATATGATAAAAGTTTTTGTTAATATTTCTAACCCTACCCCTCGAGAGTGATTCAGTGTTACATAGAGGGCAATTTCCACCATTCTATTTGAAGGGGCTGAGATCAGAGATTGGAGATTGAAGTAGTACTGTAATCCTCTACCTGACCCATAACCTTTATCAACTCCTTTGTGGGAGCATGAAAACACCTGTTTATGTTGTCATTAATTACCTGACAAAGCCACAGTTAAAATAAATTTAATCTATAACATGCATTGATAAAGCAGTTTAATTCCAGAGTCACAGAATTGAGAGTTTCAATGTTTCCTTTAATTATGGGGATAGCAGAATTATTCACTAATAATAGTTCTTCCAGAGAGTGACACACAGCAGTGTTACAAACTAAAATTAATGCCATATCTGAGGTGTTATAGAATTAATTTAGATATAAATGTGAATCTCAAAACATACACCTCTTCATTGGAGTTGAATGTGAATTTACATTCCACAAGTTATCAGCTTTTGTGTATTTCACAATGACAGACTACCAGGAGAAATCACTCTTTTTCAGAACCTGGTGCCTATTCTCCCCAGGAGGTCAGTACTCGCTCCCTAAAAGAGAAAGTGCGATATTCGTGTTTCAACTTAAATACAAGTTTGTGCTGGGACATGGGCACCGGGGCCTAGCTATTTAATGACAGTCAGAAACAGGCAAAGCATAATGTGAGATAACAAGGTGTA
>JAHRHZ010000144.1:40871037-41016492 GCA_024137785.1 Ginglymostoma cirratum
TATGAAGAAAATACCTGATAGATTAAGGGACACTATCTTGACGTCTTGTGTTCCTGTGGCTGGTATTATAATTATGGCTCCTTACACAACTACACAAATTCTAATATATATCACCATCCACAGTACAGTAATTCGTTATCATTTCAATACAGAATAGCCAAAGCTCATTGAAACGTGAATATTTTCTGAAGGAGGGTCTAGGCCTGAAACGTCAGCCTTCCTGCTCCTCTGATGCTGCTTGGCCTGCTGTGTTCATCCAGCTCTACACCTTGTTATCTCAGATTCTCCAGCATCTGTAGTTCCTACTATCTCTGAAAGAATAAATGTGAAATTTGTTCTGGCAGCTCATTATAATTCTGACTTGCAATCAGTGTAGCCCATCCTTGTCACTGGCTGTAAGCTTAAAAAGGGGAGAGAGGAGAGGACAGGGGTAGGCTCTGGCTGCAGCAAACTTTCTAGACTGTAAGGAATGAATGGGAAAAAAAAGGACCAGACGATAGCCGGGGTTTGTGATATTGCACTGATCGGATCTGGTCTGAGAGACAGGAAGTTGTACTTAGAGAGGCAGAAGAGGCAACTCTTGCTATCAGGCAATGTCCATCTCTGCATGGCTACATCCAACAAATGAAATGAGCTACCCAGTTTTAGCAAAGGGGCAGCAGTATTCTATGAAATGTGGCAGTTTGCAGCCACTTAGCAATATCTCTGTTAAGGTTTGCAGCTTATCCTTTAATTCATTTGTGGGATCTGAGTGTTGCTGGCTGGCCAGCATTTGTTGCCTGCCCAGAGTTGCCCTTCAGAAGGTAGTGGTGAGCTGCCTTCTTGAACCGCTGAAGTCCACCTGCTGTGGGTTAACCCACAATGCCATTAGGGAGGGAATTCCAGGATTTTGACCCAGCGACAGTGAAAGAAGAGTGATATATTTCCAAGTCAGGATGGTGAGTGGCTTGAAGGGGAGCTTGCAGGTGTTAATGCTCCATGTTTCTGCTGGCCTTGTCCTTCTAGATGGAAGTGGTCATGGGTTTGGAAGGTGCTGTCTGAGGATCTTTGATGAATTTCTGCAGTGCATCTTGTGGATAGTCGACAGTGCTGCGACTGAGCATCGGTAGTGGAGGGAGTGAATGCTTGTGGATGTAGAGCCAATCAAGCAGGCTACTTTGTCTTGTATGGTGTCAAGCTTGATTGTTGTTGGAGCTGCACTCATCCAGGCAAGGGGGGAGTATTCCATCACACTCCTGGCTTGTGCCTTGTAGATGGACAGGCTTTGAGGAGTCAGGAGGTCAGTTACTCTCTGCAGTATTCCTAATTTCTGGCCTGCACTTGTAGCCACTGTGTTTATGTGGTGAGTCCAGTTGAGTTTCTGGTCCATGATAACCCCCAGGATGTTGATAGTGTAGGATTCAGTGATGGTAACACCATTGAATGTCAAGGGATTGTGGTTAACTTGTCTTATTGGTGATGGCCATAGACTAGCATTTATCTGATACAAAATGTTACTTGCCACTTGTTAGCCCAAGCCTGGATATTGTCCAGATCATGTTAAAACGCAACATGGGACAGCTGCAGTATCTGAGTCATTGGGAATGGTGCTCAACATTCTGCAATCATTGGTGAATATTCCCACTTCTGAACTTATGGAGGGAGGAATGTCATTGATAAAGCAGCTGAGGATTGTTGGGCCTAGGACACTACCCTGAGGAACTCCTGCAGAGATGTCCTGGAGCTGAGAAAATTGACCTCCCACAACCACGACCATCTTCCTGTGTTAGGTATGACTCCAACTAACGGAGTGTTTGCCCCGATACCCATTGATTCCAGTTTTACTAGGGCTCCTTGATGCCACACTCTTGTCAAATGCAGCCTTGATATCAAGGGCTCTCACTCTCACTTCACCTCTGGAATTCAGCTCTTTTGACCAGATTTGAACCAAGGCTGCAATGAGATCAGGAGCCGAGTGGCCCTGGCGGAACCAAAACTGGGCGTCACTGAGCAAGTTATTACCGAGCAGGTGCTGCTTAATAGAACCTTCCATCACTTTATTTATGTTTGAGAATAGACTGATGGAGCAGTAATTGGCCAGGTTGGATTGGTCCTACTTTTTGTGTGCAGGACATACCTGAGCAATCTACCACATTGTCAGGTAGATGTAACTGATGTAACTTGTAACTGTACTGGAACAGCTGAGCTAGGGGAACAGCATGTTCTGGAGAAGTCTTCAGTGCTATTGCTGGAATGTTGTCAGAGCCCGTAATCTTTGCATTATCCAGCACCTCCAATCACTTGAAGTGAAATCAAATCGACTGAAGACTGGCATTTGTAGTGCTGCAGACCACTGGAGGAGGCAGAGATAGATCATCCACTCAGCATGTCTGGCTGAAGATTGCTGCGAATGCTTCAGCCTTATCTTTTGCATTGATGTGCTGGGCTCTTCCATCGTTGAGGATGGGGATATTTGTGGAGCCTCCTCCTCCAGCGAGTTGTTTAATTGTCCACCACAATTCACGACTGGATGTGGCAGGACTGCAGAGCTTAGATCTGATCCGTTGGTCGTGGGATCGCTTAGCCCTGTCTATCACTTGCTGCTTTCGCTGTTTGGCATGCAAGTAGTCCTGTTTGGTGGCTTCACCAGGTTGACACCTCATGTTCAGGTATGCCTGGTGCTGCTCCTGGCATGCACTCCTGCACACTCCATTGAACCAGGGTTGATCCCCTGGCTTGATAGTAATGGTTGAGGGGGATATGCCAGGTCATGAGTTTACAGATTGTGCTGGAGTACAATTCTGTTGCTGGCCCACACTGTTTCACGGATACAGAGTCGAGTCACTAGATCTGCTCAAAATCTATCCATTTAGCATGATGATGTTGTGTGGCACTATGTATTCTCAACAAGAAGGCTGAACTTCAAAGTCCTCAAGAACTGTGCAGTGGTCACTCTCACCGACTTTGTCATGGACAGACATCTGCAACAGATTGGTGAAGAGGAGGTCAAGAAAAAGTGTTTTCCTCTTGCTGGTTCCCTCAGCAACAGCCACAGGCCCAGAAAGCAGCTGCATCATTTAGGACCTGATCAGTTCGATCAGTAGATCTGTTGCCAAGCCACTCCTGGTTCTGGACACTGAAATCCTCCACCAAGAGTACATTTTGTGCCCTTGCAATGCTCAATGTTTCATCCAAGTGTAATTCAACATGGAGGAGTACCAATTCATCAGCCAAGGGAGGATGGTACATTTCAAATCAAGAGGTTTCCCTGTCCATGTTTAACTTCCTGCCATAAGACTTCATGGGGTCTAAAATCAATGTTGAGGACTGCCAGGTTAACTCCCTCCTGACTATATACCACTGTGCGACCACCTCTGCCGGTACTGTCCTGCCAGTGGGACAGGGCATTTCCAGGCCTGGTGGTGGTAGTGGCGTCTGGGACATTATCTCAAGGTATGCATCTTGGAAACAGCCTAACATGAGCATGTTAAAGATCATAGTGGCTTGGAGTCAAGAAGTATTATTCATTGAATGCTTTGGGCTGCTTTTATTGCCTATTATGAATTACTGTCAAGATGATGGTAGTGAGTTGCCTCTTAAACCACTGCCATCCCAGGTACTCCTATAGTGCTATTCAAAAGTGAGTTCCACAATTTTGACCCCACGGCAGTGAAGGAACATTGACATATTTAGATGTCAGAATTGCAGGAGGCTTTGTGGGAACTTGGAATTAGTAGTGTTCCTACACATCTGCTGCCATTGTCCTTCTGGGTGACAGAAGTGCTATTGAAGGAGCCTTGTTGAGATTACTGTAGTACATCATCTGGTAGATGTTATACACTACTGCCAGTGTAAGCAGTGCTGAAAGGGATGAATGGTGACAGCGTTAGATGGAGTGCCATCAATGCACTGCATAATGTTGTGTTTCTTGGAGAGAAGGTTGTTAGCACTGCACTTATCCAGACATGTGCTCAGTGAACATCCCTAACTCTGACCTTGAGGGTGGGAAGGTAATTGATGAAGCAGCTGAAGATAGTTGGTCCTGGAATTCCAGCAGAGATTTTGTGTGGTTAAGATAACTGGCCTCCAACAACCATCTTCCTTACTGAGAGGTATGTCTCCAAACATTAGAGATCATACCCAATTCTCACTGACTCCAGTTTTGCTAGGGCCACTTGAGGCGATACCTAGTCAGATGTTGTCTTGATGTCATCCAGGACTATTACCCTCACCTTCTGTCTACTTTCCCTCCACTCTATTGAATATTCATGCATCAGGAACAGCATGTATTAGACACTATCATGGCCCCTAATTTCATTCCTGACTTTGGGGAGCCCTGAAGTTTCAGCTCAACGACTCTCACATCAGTTCCAGTGTGTTTGCTGCACAAATACTTGTCTTCACCTAAATTTACTGCAATGAGAACTCATCCCATAATACCGCATTTACACTGAATGGCAACAGCAATTTGACCAGTGCAGACAGAAAATGGCACTGCACGAAATCGGTGGGGGCAGGGAAGCAAGCCGTCTGACCAGCATATTCATCGAGTACAGAACTGACATGCAACAGTCGGCAAGATGTAAAAAAAGTGTCTTCCTGACCACACTTAAGCAAAGAATTCTGCCATCTGTATTGCTCCCAGATGCATGGGATGCACATCAGAAGGCAGTGACTCAAACAAACCGATTCTAGGTGCCACACATTTTCAAACCCCAACCTCAGAAGCATCTCTAGCTCAGCAGAGAACAACATTATCAAATATAGTATTCCCTGTTCAAACTCACTTTTGCACAACCATCTTTACAGCTAGCAGATGGGCAGAAAGGCTAAACGTTATTGGTCTAACCTGGATTTGAATTCCCATTTCAGAGTTGAAAGGTCACTGTATAAACTGTTCAGCCCTTAGTTTTGCTTTATGTAAATTTCATGGATTATTTGGATCGATTATCTGTAAACAGCATTTGACCTGGCATAACACAATTTCAAGAAGTTTATTTATATCCTGTTTCACACAGCCAGTTAAATATATCCATTTACCATCATACATGATTAAAGCAATTTGTTAACTGTGAAGTTGTGATGTAAAAGTTGAGATGTAATTTGCTGAGATCAGTTTATGGAAAATAATAGCGAGCAAGTCTTAATTTCCCATGTTGCTGCTCTAGATGGCTGGCAGAACTTCCCCCCTCAAGATGTCTCTTATGTAGACCAATTTAACTTTTCAATAGTCATAGTTACCAAAAAAAGTTTGACAGATACTAATGAAAATCTATGTAAAAGGGCTTCATGATAATAAAATAATCCCTCACCAAATTTGATTATCCACAGCAATAGTTTAAGTTGGTGTCTGGTTTAAAAAGAACTCTGCAGATATATCCGCAATAGAAAGCAAATTACTCTTAAAACAAGCCAAGACACAATTGTAAAGTAAAGGCCTCTAGCATACATCTTTGGATCAGTTGTAAACTTTAGTGGGAACACCAAGCATATTTTGAAAATTGGTGCCAATAAGGAAACTACAGACAATTAACTTCAAATCGACAACCTAAAAAGTTTAACCTTCAAGCAGAAGATGGCCGAGGTGGCGAATTCTTTAAAGAGCAGCTGTCACTGTGCATGGAAAATGACACTTGTGTTAAGTTATTATCACTGCACCATAGCCCTGTACTCAGATGAAAGAGCTGGAAATCACTTTATTGATTAGTTAATTGAACTGTGGTATTTGATCCAAGATATCAAGTTGCATTTAGTGCACAGCAATCACTCAAGAAAAAGTTACAAATGATGCTCAAAAACATGTAGCAATTATGAACTGAGACATGCTGAAAATAATACTCAAGTCGGGAGCTCAATATTTCACGAAAACCAGCATTACAGTCCAGCTCAAACTACAAAGCAAAATACTGCAGATGCTGGAAATCCTAAGTTGCTTTACAGGTACGTTAAGGATAAAAAGATAATGAGGCAAAGAGTACGGCCCATTAAGGACCACAGCGGTAATTTGTGCGCAGAGTCAGGCCAAGCAGGTAGGGCTCTAAATGAATACATCGGCATGGTGTTCACCGGAGAGGGAAAACATGGAGAAAAAGGATCGATTTTTTTTTTATTCATTCATAGGATGAGGGCATCACCGGCTAGGCCAGCATTTATTGCCCACCTCAAAAAGGTAGTTCAGAGTCAACCACATTGCTGTGGGTCTGGAGTCGCATGTAGGCCAGACAAGGTAAGGATGGCAGTTTCTTTCCCTAAAAAAGGACATTACTGAATCAAAAGTTTTTCCAACATTTGCAGTGGTTTCATGGTCACTATTAGACTCAATTCCAGATTTCTTTTATATTGAATTCAAATTCCATCACATAATTAAATAAATTAGCATAGATATAGTGGAGGTTCAGCATAGTCTAACAGGCTTAAAAATATATATTTATTTCCAGGGTCAGATGAAATATATTCCAGGTTTTGAGTGAGGCAAGGGAGGAAATAGCAGGGGCATTTGCAAAAATTTTCCATTACTCTCTGGTAACAGGAGAGGTGCTGGAGGACTGCCAACATGGTACCATTATTCTAAGGAGCAAGGGAAATACCAGGAAATTACAGGCCAATCAGTCTAACCTCGGGAGTAGGGAACCTATTGGAAGCAACTCAGAGTGACAGAATTAATCTGTTTTTGGAGAGGCAGGCATTAATCAAGAACAGTCAGGATGGTTTGGTTAAGGGGAGGTCATGCCTCACTAGCATGCTTGAATTTTTCAAAGCGGTGACCAGGTGTGTAGAAGAGGCCAATGCTTTTAATGTAGTCTACTTTGTTATCAAAAGTCTTGCTGAAATCCAAGGGTTGAGCTTAAAAAGGATATCTTCAAACCAGGCCATTAATGGTTAATCAGTAAGGGTCAATTGGACATGACAATGAGCAACTGAAGGAAATGGAAAATGTACGTGAAAAACGTGCCTAACGCAAATAACAGCCTGTTTTGACTGGGGAAAGACTGCCTGACCTTACAGTCATCAGTCATCACATTGAGTAAAAAGTTAGCAAGTCGTATTGCAGCTGTATAAGACTTTCATGAGGTCACATTTGAAGTATTGCATGCAGTTCTGGTCGCCACAGTAGAGGAAGCATGTGGAGGTTTTGGTGAGGGTGCAGAAGAGGTTTAACCAGGATGTTGCCTGGATTGGAGAGTATTAGCTATAAGGAGAGGTTGGACAAACTTGGATTGCTTTTGCTAGAGCATCAGAAGTTGAAGGGGTGTCTTGATAGAAGGAAGTAAAAATAGGAGGGGCATTGATAATTGGAGTCTTTTTTCCCCCAGGGTGGAAATATCAAATTCTAGGGGCATAGGTTTAAAGTGAGAGAGGGAAATTTTGAAGGTAGATGTGCGGCGTAAGACTTTTTTGTTTCTGTAGATGGTGATCGATGCCTAGAGCACACTGCTAAGGGAGGTGGTAAAGCAGACAGGACAGCAACATTTAAGATGCATTAACACACATGAACAGACAGAATACAGGGATACAGACCATGTGCAGGCTAAATGAGAACAATTTAGAATGTCATCATGGTCAGCACTGATATGGAGGACTAAAGGATCTGTACCTGTGCTGTACTGTTCTAAATTCTAGGTTTGTCCTACTAGAAGGAGCCGATCATGGGATTGGAAGGCACTGACTAAGGAGCCTTGGTGAATTTATGCAATGCATCTTGGAGAGAATATACACCGCAGCTACTCAGCATCTGTGATACAACGAGTAGAAGTTAGTGGATTGTGGTGCTTCGTGCACAAGCAGGCTGCTTTGGCCTTTCTTGAAAAGACAACAAGATTTTGTACGTCCCCCTCATGGTATAGGGCACATGGTCACAGCAGACTAGGAGGTACATGATAGTGTTTCAGTTACAAGCTGGGATCTGGCTTGGACTTTCCACCCCAGTACCGGCTCCTGGGATTGACAGCCTAGTAACATGCATTGACTCAGCCCATTACCACCAAACCCTTTCCATTATGCATATGAAACCGTATTCGTGACCCGGTGTCTCCTGAAAGCTTACGCTCAAACTTGGTTTTGTTTACATACACTTGTTCAAGTATGCCTATATTTCTAAAATATTTTTAAAACAAGAACTTAAAAAAAGTGTTGGCTTGTACATGAAGAGGTCGGTAAAGATTCAATTCTGTCAGTAAACAAGTGATCATATACCTTGTTTTTTGACATCGAACACAGTGCATTGCTGCTCATATTCTCTTTTTCAGGGATTCCTGGAAAAACACAAGCAGTACATTTTCAATATGAAGCATTTTACTTCAGTGTTCTCAAAGATCTCTTATCACAGTACAGTTCCTTGCATTTCATATGAAAATAGCTACATCTGTTGTTTTAGATCTTTATTCTTTATCTTCCACATTTAGTACACTAATGGGATAGTCTAAGCAACTGCATTGCAGGTATATGCTAAATGCAGGGATAAAAATAAGTTGCAAGGGATTTGACAATTAGATGCAAATTTATCAAACTCTTGAAGTGCTGTGGCCATCCTCTATTGAGTAGGAGGATAAGTGTGTGTTTCAGTACATGTGGAGGAGGAAAGGATGAATAATTGGAAGGACTAAAAGCTTGGAGATGGAAAAGTCTTGTACTCAAGAACTACAAGTGAGAAAACAGAAATAGGGCCCAAGTTATCAGTTGTGAAGGAGACTAGTTTCTAAACATTGCAGCAGAAGGCAAGATTACAGCTGCTGACAAAGTGACTTTCTGCCAGATCGAAAAAATATCACAGATGTAAAAGGCTAAATGCAATCATCCAATATTTGGAAGACTGGATCGTAGGATGATTGAAGGTGAAAGGACAGGTGCTTTCATGGGACGGCACCACTGTGAGGAGAACAGACTCTGACATGATGGATGCAAAAGTTGGCTCTGAATTCAAAAAGACGACAACAGTTTGGTGCTGGCATTGTGCTGGAAGTGATGAAAATGGTGAAGGGCAATGGAGTGGAAGGGGAGGACAAAGGGAACACTTTGCTTTCTATGCTACGTTAGAATACTTAACATTTATTTTAGAAATGATGAATTTTCTATATGTTTGATATTTTAAGGGGCATTTGATGGATTGAGTCAGAAAATAAGATGGCTATTTGTAGATCATCAGATGGTTACAAGCACCAAACAGAACAGCTTTTTGTTCAACAGCCAGAATTAACCCATTATACTTTAAAAACTCGTGAGAAGAACATCGCAAAACAAGCAAGTTCTGCTTTTGTGCTTCCAGCCTGTGATCTTCTCATTCATTAAGACAAATGGATGGAAACTTTGGGTTGAAGTAATCGGTGACAATTATTGGCCAAGGTCTTGAATAAAACAAATAAGCGATCTTGCAGTTGACTTTAGTTTAGAAACAGTACAATCAGTATTCAAGCATTTAGTTTGAGAAACTCATTTCAACCAAGATCCGACATTGCGAACATACTGGCCATAAGTCAACGTTGTGGAACAGCACTCGTTGCCCACCTGTGGTGGAAACAGCCAAGTTTTCATTCTGTTCATTTCAAGTGCTAGAAAATATCAAGCCTAATGCTACACACAATCCTCACTACATTATCAAAAACAGCCAACAGCCACTGAAGGCTCCTTGTCCCACCAAATCATTCACCCAGAAATAGAAAAGCAAAGTAAATGAAATCCAGAGAATGATGACAGAAGCCGGAGGTAGACAAAAGCAAAAAGTAGCAGTCAACAGAAATGTGCATATTCTCTGACCTAAAGTACAACTTCGAGTTCAACAAATTATGCAAAACAAAAATTCACACTTCTGCCTTTGCATCCCCTCTACAAACCTTACATTGAAAAATTTACAGTAAAATTCTGACAGTCCACATTTCCAGTTCGATTTTCTAAAGTCAAACGAATCAAGTCAATGTATAATTACAGGCATTTGCCACTAAATGTCACCCCTTGCATCACAGATCATTGAAATTACTTTGGAAAAAGATTTCAGCTGTCATCATTTACTCAATAACTGTTTGCGTAGATGCTCCTTGAAACCACAGGAGGAGAATATTCTTATATCTTTCGTCTCAGAATGAGTTAAGACAAAAAAACTTGTAGGAAAGTATTTAATAGGTGGTATTTTCCCGCAGTAGCATTTATTTGAATAATTCAAATGGGAAAACCTTAGGTCTCACGTGTCCGGTCTACTTTAAATAGTCTTATTTCACTTGATTTTACAGATTATGCCCAAAGTGCTTTGACTCCATTAAAGCTGGAGTTGCTTGCATCAGGATGGATTTCTTGTGATTGCTAAGAGAGTACAGAACTGATATATCAACTGCCTGATCGACAGGGGATCACAAAAATGACAAATATTGTACAATGAAAACGAAAAAAAAAGGCAGAGATAAAAGGAATGAAATATGAACATGACAAACTGAGCTTTAGAAAATGTTGGCTTTAAAGAATAATGACAAAAACAAATGCAGCTTGCAAAATTAGGCTTTTTAACCAGTAACTACATAAAAGAGAAAGTGGAACTTCAGAGACTGAATACTGAGAAACCGTGTTCCATACAAAATAGAACCTCACACCACAGGAGGGCAGTAGAATCAATTAATCTCACAAACTGATCACAGGGAATTGGTGCTAACATTCAGATCTAAAACATTCAATTGATTTATTCTATCTTACATCAGGTAATATGTTAATTTTTCACATTTTAATAACTCAGTGTCAATATCTCTCAAATTATGTACACTTGAGTTTCACAAGTTCAGCTGCCTGCTGTGTAGCAAGAGCTTTTCATTGGTTTTGTCAAATCGATGAATCCAGGAAGTGTAATGGATCTTACTTTCCATCTCAGACTGCTATCATTCGAGTGAGAAGTCAGGAAATTTAGTTCTTGAGTTTGTTCCAGATTTCAGAGATGGAAACACGACTCCTATTGCTATTGTACGTTTAAATAGAACTTGACTACACTGAATTCCCATGTGAACAGTTCTGCATTTCATAACAGACATATAATTTTGAGGTCATAAAATAGATTTTTTAAAAATTCAGTCAAACCACAAGTGTTCCATTTGCAACAGATTTTTATGTCTAAGCCAGCAAAGTCTGATGGTAGATACCCTCACAAATGGGTTAACTAATCTATGTCCATTATCCCAGTCAAATATATTGCTCTGAAGCCCATGTTGATTCCTGAAATGAGCCATCAGAGAAAGGGGATAGTTACTGAAAAAACTGAAAAGTATTTACAAGGACATAATGCAGTAAAACGAGAGTTAATTTGCACTAGGATACTGAAACACTGAGGGGCAAGTCCAGACACAATAAACAACTTCCAAATTAACTGATATTTAAAGTACCTGTTTAGGTTTCTAAAGAGTTCAAGCTGAGACTTTACCCTAGCCTTTTAGGGTGCAGTTCACCCCTTCCTGACAGAAGCAGTTAGTTATTTACAGACACAATTAAGTAGTTAAATCAATTGAGATGATTTTTGTTAAAATTCCTAGACTCCAGAGTTACTTGCGCTTAATTATTTTTAGTCTACTGAAAGAAAGGCCTGTACTCACGGTCATTACTAGATGTAGTTTCCATAACACCATAGGGAGGGACCAAATGCCCTGCCATGTACTGTCGATATTTCTGAAATAAGGTAAAATGTGCATTAGTGCATTCACTCTCAATAAACAGAAGGCTTGTTCAAGCAGATTTGAACCAGTTTGTACAGAAGACTTATTTTTTAAAAAAAAAGAGATAACTGAGCCTATATTACTGTAAATGAATTGCAGCACAGTGTTAAAAAACCCAATGAATTAAAATAAAGAATTGGCTGGTGTACTAAGTGAATGGAGCACAAAATTAAAGCCTTGGAAATTCTTACAATGTCATTGACATTTGTCAAGTTGAGAATGTCACAATTGCATAAAACACAACTATTTCATTAATAAATACTGTTGAGCAATGTCATACGGAAGGCAGATTTGGTTTGTGCCCAGATTTTTTTTTGCATGTACTATTACAGCTACAAATCTCTGCTGCGGAACTCTGCTCTATGTAATTATGCAGCTGATTCTCACAGCTGTTTCTGTTTTATCACTGCATCATTTCATAACAGTAAAAGAAATAAACTACACTAATGGTAAATTGACAAAAAAATTTAGGATATTCCTTGAAATATTGAAAGAGCATTAAAATTAAACACAAAATGTTCCAATTTTTTCTTTTCACATTCCACGATTTAACTATTTTCTAACATTGCACAGATTTGTGTTGGTCATCATATTCCATGACTACTGTGACCTCAATCTCTTGACGTCTCCATTTGGAAAGTCTGGAATACCCGTAATGCTGTCTCTGATCAGTTCCTGGTCGCCTTTACCCACACCACTCACCACCTTCCTGCCCTAACTTCATTACCCTTGCCCTACCCAAGTTATGTGGCTTTCTTAATCTCCAAGACTGATGATTTGTGCAGTTGTCTCTGCTTCTATCTTCCACACTTCTCCTTGTAAGGTTCTTTTGCAGTCCCTCCATCCACCCTCGCCCTAATCCTGCGATATTCGGCAGTGTCTACCCATCTCTACCAATGTCTTCTTTACAGCCACTCATTTTCTGAGATCTATCTGTTGCCATAATCCCTTTCCCTTAATTCATGACCAGTCAGTCAATTTGTTAAAAATCACCTCATTCCCTCTCCAGCTCCCTAGCCCAATTCCGCACATCTCGTCCCTTTCTTCAGCCAGAATCCTTTTTTCACTTGAAAGCCCAACTTGCTATCTGCCTTCCCCAACTAGTGTCCCATTTCTAGCAACCTTTTGCTCTTTAAAAAAGGTTTTCAAAACACTCAACCCCTATTGCTGTGTCCATTTCACTCAGAAATTCACTGCATTCAGCTGCAGTCTGTTGCATGACAAAATTCTGAAGATTGCACTAATAAAAACGCTTGCATGAACTTTTATTTTGGTCATTTAGTTTAATATGGAAGTATGAAAAACAGTTTTCCTTGCAGAAGGATGCTGATTTTGTTTTACAGTTTCCTTAAATCAGAATAAGTTGTGGCTTCAAATACTAAATCTTTTCACTTGCACAGCATTACTACTTTCTATGAAATGGGGTTGCCTTTCCAAAGCTTCTGCTGAGGGGCAAAAAAAACACAAATCGAACATTAATAGAAAGATACATTAAAAACAACAGAAATTTCAAATGAACCCAATCAATCAATCAATCGCTCTCCTGACGTCAGGCACATTTACCTTGGTGTGGTAAAACAATGCTCTCCGAAAGTCACTGATTACTCAGGTTAGGGGTGTTAAATTTAACAGCAGCGAAACAGAATTGAAACATGCACTTTGGTAATAGACTGTTTTGCAATAACAGTATTATTGCCCCATTCATCAGGTTTTCATTAGTGTTTCTAAATCTATAGTTTCCGAAAACAGCATGAGGCAGTGGATTAACTAAGATTACAAATCATTATCTTGATTTGGACATTACAAATCTGATGGATTTATACTATTGACGGCAGAGGATTATTTAGTTTAAAAAATTGTTACAGATCTAGATTGAGCTCCCAAATCATTTGACATTTTAAACAGAGACTCAATTTAGGGATGCATGAATTGACATGAGGTTTTATGGAAAACAGATCTGTTGCCATTGAAAAAAAGTCAATTATTTGGCACGTACAAAATGGCTTTAGCACTGTGGAATTTTTCCATGCACATTACTGGCATTTTCATGACATTAACTTTAGAATGTAGATATTCAATGCCTTGGAAGACAGTACAGTTACACATCTTCCAGGCAGGCTCTAATTAAGTGTGAAACTTTGGTCACAGCCCTCTAATTGTACTGTGTAGAAAATAAAATAGCCTCAGATGCCAAATCATGCCAGGTCACCAGAACAGAATAAAGCCATATCTGTCCGTCACATCTTCTAATACATTTATATAACAACCAGCTCACCCATCAGCTTTCAATTTAACTTTCAACTTTCAGAAAGGAAAGAAACATACTTACAAATACTCAGTTGTAAAAGCACTGACCAGCAAAAAGCCAGTGATAAACAGTTCTCTGGTTAATCTCCGTTCTAATCATTAAATGATCCCTGACAATTTGCTAGTGAAATCTAGTATCCGCTATGGGAAAGCATCAGACTCTCATGGAGATATCCCCGTCTTGCTTTCCTTCCTTTTCTCTAATAGAGAGCTATTTTGATGACAGTGTTCATCTAGACATGGATGAGAAATGAGAGATCTCTGGTCATGTAGCAACATTTGGAGAAACTGACATTGTTCTCTTCAAAGATAAAAGATATTTAAGTACTTGAAGGTGGAGAAAACGACAGGGCTACAGCAATGGAGCCAGGGGCTTGGCCGATTTGACAGCTTTTTCAAAGAACTCTGGCACGTCCAATAAGCTGAATGGCCTCATTCTGTGCTGTATCATTCTCTAACTCTAAATACCTTAATTAGGGCTATTGCCTGTGTAATACAGCTCACCATAAATTGCCATCTTCAGGAACAATCATGCGCAATTATATTTTGGTTCAGTGAGCATTTAATCGTTAACACAGGTAAGGATTTTCTTTTAAGTTTATCATGTGACCAATAATCAGATAGAACTTTCTTCCATGCAACAAAAAGGAACTTGGTGACAAGAACTTATTGTTTTCTTTGAACGTTTAGAGCAATACAATACTTTTTTGGAACTTCTCTCTTCCTGTATGCCATTGTGTGTTGATCAACAATTCTTTCCCTAATTTTACCTTCACTCTTTCCACAGCCCAGACAGCATAGCTCAGACCACACATCACTTCCTAGACTAGCAAAGTGACAGCTTCATGGCATGGGCATTACAGCGCCAACAGCTACTTGTAGTCTCAACAAAACGGTGAAGATATTATGGCTTTAACTCAATAGTTTTGAGTATTTAAAACTAAACTATTGAAAAGAAACTTTAATTCCCCTAGTATTATAATGAGAAGTGAGGGGTTGGCAGGATTACACCACCATCTCTATACAAATGCTTTAATCCTATCTACAAGCTACATAACATTCACCATTAATTGGATCTTTGAAATATGTACAAACATTGCACCAGAAGCACAAAACAGGATTGAAATCTGTCAAAAATCATCTTTTGGGCAAGCTTGTGAATATCGGTCTGGAGAGGGGGTTGGGGCAAGGTGTGAAAATGAGGAAATCTCCTCAGACCATTTGGCTCCAGGATACATTCCTGCCTCTGTGGAATTCTGCAGGATGACGGTGCTTTCGTTTCAGGAATATTGACTCAAGTATTCCCACCAGTGACTGCTTTAGTTACAGTGCCTGCATTTACCGTGCAAAAATTACTTTCCATATCTTTATAAACACAACACAAAACTGTCCCAGTTCACAAACTATTTGCAGAAACGATCCACAAAATGTATCAGAATTACCTCCTGGCATTTATTGATGTGATCAGCAAAAAAAGAAATTTAACAAAAAAAACATAAAAGCGTAATGCCTACTGTCAGCATTGGAGTCATTACAAGATAAAGTAGCCCCATTCAGTTGTGGAAGCAATTCTGCTGTTGACAGAGCAGTGAAAGGCCTTTGACAAGGCCCTGAGCAGTTTTATACAGCACTTGGAAGCAGGTGATTAGATTATAGTGATGATATATGATTGCATAGTATTGTTGTGTCCCTTTAGGGAATCATCTGTCAGACACTTGTTCTGATACCTTTCAGGACATGTTACAAGATACTTGAAATTGTTCATCGAGAACTATTTAATCTGACAATGTGTGAGCTGTGAGAGCCCATTAGAAACAGTGGAATGAAAGCTGGGAATCAAAATAAAATACATGCAAATTATAGATTTCTATTTCCACAAGGAAGAGCTGTTAGCAGCAGCAGCAGCGGCAGCAATATGCTAGAAGAGAAGTTTAAACAGAGTGACACAACCACAAAACCATGAAAGAAGCTAATGGTATATTGGCCATTATCTTAAGGGCTGAAATACAAAAAAAAGAGAGAAGAAATAGTGTTGCACAAAGTCTTGGTTAGGCCCCATCCAGAGTACTGCACACAGTTTTAGCACCAAGCCAAACAAGAACGTAATAGCACTGGAGGGTGACAAACAATATTCCTCAAGAGATGGATATTTACCTCTTTATGAGGCTCCAAGACAGAGCCATAGAGGTATTACAACAAAAGTAATTTGTCCATAGATCCACAGAATCCCTACAATGTGGAAACAGGCCTTTCGGCCCAACAAGTCCACACCAACCCTCAGAGCATCCCACCCAGACCCACCTAATCTACATATCCCTGTCCTACGGGCAATTTAGCATGGCCAATCCACTTAGCTTGTACATCTTTGGGCTGTGGGAAGAAACCGGAGCACCCGGGGGAAAACCACACAGACATGTGAAGAATGTGCAAACGCCACACAGACAGTTACCTGAGGGGAAATTGAATCCAGGCCCCTGGCACTGAGGCAGCTGTGCTAACCACTGAGCCACCCAACTAAAGCACTGGCACAACTGGCAGCAGTGGGATCCGAACCCACTCCTCAGAGACTGGAGTCTTAATCCAGTGCCTTAGACTGCTCAGCCACTGTACCCACCCATTTAATCCCGAGGACCACCATCGAGCGGACCAATAGGCTCCTGTAGATGTAGTTTCCACGCCTGGTGATAGCCTGCAGTACACTCCTGCATTGTCTTACACCTGGTACTGGTTTGTGACGCTTTTTATAACATGACCCCCAGAAAACCCGGACTTTGAAGACTGTGATGCACTAGAGCAGCAGTTGAAGAAGAGGAACAGGAGGCGGAAGCACAGGAGAAGAAAGATGACACACAGCAGAAAGGTGGTGTCCTAGCTACATAGGTAAGTGAGCATTACCAGTGAGGGTCTCATGAGGTTGCCAATGTTAAGCATCACTTGATTCAGACACTATAGCTGAGCTCTAACCTGGGGAGCTGTCCTGGTCTCTAACACACTAAGCTGCCTTTTAGGACACTTTTATTGAGGATGTTACCTGGAATAGATCAAATTATACTCTGAACAAAGAATGCACATCTGTCCAGAGATCCCACGTGTCTATACTATGTCCTTGCTCCCCTTCACTACTTCAGTCTTTTCTTCTTATAGCTCTCACATGAGTTTTGTGTTGTCCATATCTAGATAGTGTTGAAAAATAGGAAGTGCACTCAGTTACAAGTGAAACACAACCAGTGACCCACTCAGTGCTCGCTCTTAGATGTCCATACAGCAGAGGTGGGGACAGCCTGCTTAAAAACCAAAGAACTGCAGATGCTGTAAATCAGGAAAGTACTGAGTTAACGTTCAGTGTCTGGTGACACTTCCTCACAGTGGTCACCAGCCCAGAAACATCAACTATTTTTTCCTTCACAGACGCTGCCAGACCTGCTGAGCTTTTCCAGCAACTTTGTTGAGAGACAGTCTGCTTGCTTTGCTGTGTTCCTTAGCTGCAAGCTATCCAGTCATCCTCATTGAGGTTCCCCCATTGTGGTGGTGCCAAAAAAGGTTTTAGAACTGGCATCACTGCAGCATAACCTATCACAGAATCCTGTTATCCAGGTGCTTCCTCAGTCAGACCGGCCATGGGTGAAGAGTGAGGCTACTCCAGGGAGGTGACTCTCCTGCTTCAGTGAAGCAGCAATTTGTTTCACGAAACAGCATCCACAGGAATGACTGTGGTAATCATTTAAGTTGGACCTGATCTTCTGTCAGTCCTCTATTCCTGTCCTCCCACTATTACGCAGTTACCCCATTTGCCCTTCAGCCATCCGTGACAAAAATATAACTATCCCTCAGACCATGCCTCACACATTAGGCATTAATGCCTAAAGACACAAATAAAAACAAAATACTGGAGAAACTCAGCAGGTCTGGCAGCACTGGTGGAGAAACAGTTAGCATTTCAAGTCTGATATGACTGGGTGTTACATTCCTCCTTCTGTTGCTTCATGATAAACTCAAAAAATCTCATGTTCCTGATGCAGATCTCATCTACTCTATGGTAACCGCCTGGAGACCCTAACGGCTTTTGCTGGGATTGGTTGTTTGAGTCTGTACTGATTTTTCACCATTTATATTTTATTCCATTATTAAGTTAAAAGTTTGGTTTAGAACTGTAAACTGGGCACTGAGCTGAAAATGACCTTTTGGACTGTGGGTAACAGCTTGTGTTAAAAGGAAAACAGGCCAAACAGGCTTTTATTTACTTGAGGCCAGGTCTGGAAGTTACTTGCAGTTTGATTCCTGATCAAAAGCTTGCGCAGGCATAGAAAATTAACTTCACTAAGCTGGGATGAACCATATGGTCTACGATGGTCTGAGGTCTGACGCTACCAGCAGGTAGTAGGTTGTAAGGAGTTGGGAAGGGAAATAAAATGATCGGGTTTCCCATTCCTAGCTGCCTATCACCAGGAATCCCACCGAATTAAATAAACCATTAACTCGTTCTCAGAACTCTTCCTTCAACTCTCAGTGTGGATTTGAGTACAAAGCTTTGATTTTCTTCTGTTCTTTTCACAATATGCAACCAGGCACTTTCAGATTTTATACTCTCAAATAGTGAGATGAATATAGTGAGACGAACATAGTTTTTTCACATTGAACAACACCTTCACAATTTTAAGGCAGCTTCTTTCATTCCTTTCTCACATCTAAGTATTATCCCACACAAATCCATTTTCACAAGTTTGGTTTTTGGGCCATGAACAAAATAGAGCAGGTGCCTGCCATTAGTGGTAAAAGCTTTGGCTTGAATCAAGTTGGAAACAGTGGGATTCCAGGAAAACACAAAAGATTAGTTCATATTCTGTGAAAGATGGAGAACTGTCAGAGAATACTCCCTCCGGCTAGTTCACACATAAATAATAAGTGCAAGAGGTACTGAATAATGACTGATGGTCATAGCGTACCCAGCCAGGAATCAACACTCCCCAAAAAAAAAAGTGAAAAGAGCAGGGGAGAACAAATTAACACTTGGACTTAAAGAGGTGAAGGATCAGCAGAAACTGTAAAAAGATTTTGTCATCAAATCAAGACAAGAAAGGGAAGCAAGCTATTTTTTAAAAATGGGTAGTACTGCTGTTAATTTTGCCACAGAAAAGGCAGACTTGTGGACTGCAAGATCAGAAAAACTTATTAGTGCAATTGAGGAGATTGTGAAAAGTATTACTGAAATTCTACCAGAGACCCAAGGTAACAAGAGCTGAGAAGCTGATATCCCTTTGGATTTTCAGGTGAAGAGGAGAATGTTTCTTGTTAACGTCAGTTCTTATTTACAAATGACTATGCATCAAAAAGAACAAATATCTGATTTCATCTGACTTTTACAATGCTGTAAGCCTCATGCCCACTTCAGAGCTTTCACGTGTAGTCAGTGAAAACACCGAATTATATTGCATGACCCACTTTTTCCTCTCCTGCAGAATGAGGTTTGCTCAACAGAAGGATGGAAGTGGCAGCTTACCAGAGGGGGCTGACCTACCAGGCATATCCTATTCCACATGGAGATGATTCTAGCCATAATGAGTGCTGTAATGTGGTATTGATTCCAGACCAGATAGGCCCCTATCTTCAAAGACAGTTACATGACATAACAATTGATGTTTGGGTACAAAAAGGTAACTGCCTCACCTTCAGTTAACCCTGTGAATGACTTCAGTGTAGTCAGTCAGCAACATGTAGGTAGCGAACAGATCATGAAGCGCAGAACCAAGACTACATGTGTCTGTCTGTGAATATTGTGGCCACGTGAATAGTTACTGCTGTAAATAAAATTCAAGATAGACTCACCACAAACCTAGGCTTCATGGTATATATTAAATGGGTTAACAGATAGAAAACAAGTAAAATGTATCAAATCAGAACAATAATGGGGTTAGCAATGGTAATTAGTACCTCATTCCTTCTGATATCCCACATCTGACTAACTGTACACATTTCTGGTTTACAAGTTGCAGATAAGCAACCTCATCAATTGCCTTTCACGTCATCCAGCTGACCCAGACTATCACTGTCATGTTGAGACATTGTAGTTCAAAGCCAGGCCATTTAGGCCCAAAAGCTGCTCAAGGTCATGCTCATGACCATGTGAAGAAGTTTCCTCAACTGAAGCCAGTGAATTCTCACCTGACAATGTTGGGCAATACTGCACAGGAGCACCAGAGCAGCCAAAGGCACAATGGAGGACTGACAGGAAAGAAAGGAACTGCATGATTTGTTTACATTGTACAAAATATGGCATGATTGAATTTACAGATGTATTTGAATTGTTCATTTTGTCATGGTTTTAATTGTGCCTTTGGAGGTCAAGTGGATGCTGAGATGTCCAATAACTGAGGCAAAGCAAGGTAGGAGACTGTTGGAGAGTGTAGTTGGGATTGTGTTACTGATATTGCACTCTGTTCTTCAGAGATATCCAAGCAGGAAGCAGTAGTCCAAAAGGACTCCCTTCTCTCCAAGAAGAGACCACTCTCAAAAGGAGTGGTCTCTTCATGGAGAGGTGGTACTGCATGCAGTTGACAACCGCACAAACCTTGACACGTTCTTGATTACAACAGGGCTGTTAGCTCTTCTGTTAGCTCTGTTAGCTCTTCAAATAGTGATGTTGGGCATGTGCAATGGATGTTGCATCCTCCATGATGCTGAGCAGATAATATTCAGTTGTGAGCTAGACAGCAAGAGAATGCTTTAGCTGGAATAACCACCTCCAGAGTGGCTTCACTAGCATCAAATCAACATTGCTCACTCAATAGCATCATGTTCTCCCTGCTCTGCATATCTCCGATTGCTGTTCGCTGCAGACACACTAGTAGCTTTACTAAACAGTGCGTCTGGCATAATTAAGTCCAAAAGAGAATGTACATGCTGTAAATGCCAATTTGGAGTTCTAACAGCATTCACCACAATCCAAAAAAGGCCAACAAATAACGTCAATTTGTCATCCATTGTGTATTTCCAGTAATTTGTTTAAAAACTTTGTCATGCATTTCATCTCAGCAGTAGTTCTTATCAAAAAGGAGGAGAAACTCAAATGTTTACATAAATTAACAATACTTTGTTGCAGTAAATATCAAGTTCATAGTTGTTCAATCAGGGCACTTCAATTCAAAAAAAAAAAAATCACACAAATAACTCTTTCCAAGATGTGTACTTTAAAATCCCACAGTATAACATCAATTTAACCACTAATACCTTTTGAAGATGCAACAGAAACCCATTGACAAAGGATAATATTTCCCATAGCTAAAATTAGATGTTCCATCATTGGTCGATTATCCCCCAACTTGAAATAAAAATTATGTATGGAACTAAAAATTTCATCCAGTCAAAAAAGCCAAAGCCTGAATTTTGTAGTCAAGAGCAAAGTGATGGAATCTGAAAGATAGCTGCTAAAGACCTAGCAATTTTGTGGTTTACTCCTTTCCTGTGTCCATTTGAATCTGACATCACATAACAGGGATCTCTGAGCATCCAACAGCAATGCTATCAGTCAACAAAAACAGGCAATCATACTCAAGTATTTACAGACAGTAAATAGGAGGCAAAATGCATGGAAGTTTTCACTTTTAAATCAACAATTTACCAAGATTAAAATAAACAATTAGGACACATGCAAAATTATTAATTGGTAGAACCCAAAATATCAACCTTCAAAAACCATTTAAAATGGAGTTTAATTATAACAAATTCAAATTTCATAAATATTCAGCAATAACTATAAAAAACTTAATATGCTGTTAAAATCCAGTTAATGCTACAAAATGTAAACACATGCTTGTCAGTTCAGTCATTTTTACTTGGTGGCAATGTGAGGAAAGCATTGTATCACCAACAGTAACCTTTGGATTTCTACAATTAACTACTCGTGTGCACTCCAGACGTTTCCATTTCAGAGAAATAATAATTTTGTGATGTTATTAGTTTCATACGCATTACCACTAAAAAATTTAGTTCAATCCTGCAGGGGATTATTAATATCTCAAGATATTATTTCAATAGACAGCAACCAGATTAATATACAAAATTTCACATTGATTATGACTTGTATACAATGGCAATAACTGGATCATGTACATCAAGGATTCCAGAATTACACAGGCTTCTACTTTGCTAATCTTCGCCATAAATTTGTTCCAAACCTGCAGGTACTGTTTATTAATAAAGGAATTCAAATGAGTATTCCATTGCATTTAAGAGTACAGGCAGTATAATTTAAGTCATTAGTTCTAATTCTGTTTAAAAAAGGCAGAAACGAATACATAATATTCATTCGATAATATAAATCACTTAATGAAAGTAAAATTCTTTCAATTACACTTTACTTCCTCCTAGTACTGAGGAAGTTCTGTCCAAAAGTCACCAATTTAAGTGGATAATGGGTTTTGAGTTTAATATTT
This sequence comes from Ginglymostoma cirratum, assembly GCA_024137785.1. Lineage (NCBI taxonomy): Eukaryota > Metazoa > Chordata > Chondrichthyes > Orectolobiformes > Ginglymostomatidae > Ginglymostoma > Ginglymostoma cirratum. Next base: position 40,893,431 of record JAHRHZ010000144.1, read on the forward strand.
TTGGAAGTCAAGATACACAGAAATAAAGCTTTTTGTTAAGCCAACCAGATCCCATAAAATCCTAAATTCAAATTGATCAGTACATGTGCAAGAAAGTCCCTTTAGCTGTATGCGTGACACATGTAACGCATTAGACACAATCAGATTTTGAAAAAAACCGTGCATCCCCCATTAACCAACTGAACTTACAATACAAATACAGGCAACTTAATAACTCATTTAGTTGCACCCTGCCACATCATGATAGCAAAATGTCCAAAGCAATCCTCTGCAACTGTCCTTTGGTGAATCATAGCAGATTTGACCGGGATGAAGGTTCCACTGACAATCACGAAGAGGAAAATAGTGAGAGGGCACAAGATAACCACAACACACCTCTTTCTCTAATGACTCTGCCTCTAATTACCATAGCATATACATGGATTAAAAAACAATGCTCTGCAAGTCTCTGAATAAATTCAGATCTGTATGCTAGTGTATTACAACAATATAACAAACAAAAGAAACATCCAATTAATAAAGCCACAAGACTTTTTGCTTTTCTTTAATCACCCGAGGACATTGACTAAAATACAAAATGTGAGATTTAGAAGCTGCAGCGGACCATTCAGCCCTGCAAGGCTGCTCCCCATTTGATAATATCAGGGCTGATCTCATTGTGGATTCAACTCCAATTTTCTATCTACCCTCCATGCCCTTCAAATCAAGAACCTATTTAACAGAAGTTTCTGGAAAAGCTCAGTGGGGCTGGCAGCATCTGTGAAGAAAAATAAATCAGAGTTAACGTTTCGGGTCCAGGCCAGTCCTTAACAGTCCTGTTAACCGATTTTTTTTTCCCTTTGGACGCTGGCAGACCTGCTGGACTTTTTCAGCAACTTCTGTTTTTGGTCCCGATTTACAGCATCCACAGCTGTTTTTGGTTATTAAGGAGCTGTAACTCAGGATTATAAATATTCAACGTCCCTGCCTTTACTGCTGTCTTGGGGACACAGTTTTGTGGAACCATGACCAGAGTAAAAAAAGTGACTACCTAAAAATGAGAGACCTTAGTTTTAAAGTATGCCCCTTCTTTGAGGTCTCTCCCACAAGGGAAAACATCCCCAGCATCCACCCACTCACGTCCCTTTAGGAGCTGATATCTGAACAAGAGGACCTCTCAAATCTTCTAAATGCAAATTGATACAGGCTCAACACTTCGAGCTCTCGGATAACAACTCATCGCCAGAATCAGTCACTTGAATCTTCTTTGACCTATTTAATGCAAATGTGTCCTTTGAGGAAATAGTATCCTATAAGGAAGGTCAAAACTGTACAGAGTACTCCAGATTTGGAGTCACCAATACGCTATATAAACAAAGTAAAAATTTCTTTACCTTTGCATTAAATTCCTCATTCAGTAACTGTCAACATTCCATTTGCCACCCTAATCATTTATTATGTCTATACACTATGAAATTCCTATCACAGGACACCCAGATCTCTCTGTACCAAAGCACTTCATCTTTCTCCATTTGAATAGTGTACTGCTTTCCAAATCACAACTTTCCAGATTATACTCCATCTGCCAAAGCTTTTCCCACTCTCAGCCTATATTCCTCTATAGACTCCTCACATCCTCTTCACAAAATATTCTTCTACCCATCTTTGGGTCAAAATTAACTTTCCATCAGTTCTATTTAAAAGTTTTGGTATAGACGATGAATAATTGAGGCCCCAGCACGGATCCCTGTGGCACAGCACTCGCTAAGTCTTGACAACCCAAAACTGACCAATTTGCAGCTGTTTCATATTAGCCAACCAACCCTGTGTACATTCTAATACGGAACCCCTACACTATTAGCTTTTATTCAATAACCTTTGACATGGCACCTTTTCAAATATTCTTTGGAAAACCAAAGTATACCACATCTGCAGGTCACCCTTTATCCACAATGTTTATTACCTCTTCGGAAACTCAAATTAGCCAAACACAATTTTGCTTCTGCAAAATTGTCTCTGCCTGATTACATTAATATCTTAAGTGTCTGCTATTACCTCCTAAACAATGGATTCCAACGTTTTTCCTTTGACAGATGTCAGGCTTATTGGCTTGTAGTTTCCTGGAGCCTTCTTTTCTTGAATCAAGGAGCTTATTTTGCTAATTTTCAATCTGATACATAACACCCGACTGTATAAATCACTTACGCACACCAGTCAAAAACCCAACTATGTTCATTCAAGACTAATAGCTGATGCATTAATCCTCATGTACCTTAAATATTAAATTTTAACACTTTTCCTCATCATAATAGTCACAATACTTCAGACTTGTTTCATTCAACATTCATTACATACAAAAATGTTTGTTCAATATGGAACTGTCTATATTTGGGAGAAGCTTTCTTTTTCTGAGGTGATTAACAGTGAACAAGTTAATATTGGACATTTGAGGCATTCCTTCAGATTTATATGCTGTACATCACTCATTTGGTAATGTAACAATAACTGCACACAAAGTAACTTGCTATTTGTGAAGCATTGAAATTGACCAACACAAGGCCTTCCATAATAGAAAGTTCTTCCAGTTTTCACAACTTTTAATGGGACTGTTATGCAGAATAACGGTCAGACCTCAGGTGAAATTAGGCTCATTATCTACAAGATCAAAAAGACCTCGCCAAGCAAGCTCAGCAAGAATTTACTAGGATGGTGTCTGGGTTAAAGGGCACAGGTTTGTTTGTGACATTGAATAAACTTGGATTATAACTCCAGGGAATTAAGAGATGAAGCAGAAACCGCCAATGGGTTTGAAATTCCAAAGTGCAGAAATTCAGCAAAACTCCCAATGAGTATTTTTCAAACTTAGTGGCACTGCCATCTAGAAGGACAAGGGCAGCAGATACATAGGAACACCACCACCTGCAAACTCCCCTCCAAGCCACTCACCATCCTGACTTGGAAATATCTCTCCATTCCTTCAGTATCACTGGGTCAAATGATTGGAACTCCCTCTCCAGTTGCATCGTGGATGTGCCTACACCAAATGGACTGCAGCAGTTCAAGACATCAGCTCACGAACTTTTCAAGGACATCTAGGGATGGACATTACTGGCTGGACATTTAACGCCCACATCCCACAAGTGAATTTAAAAAAATTGTAGGGTAATTTTAGGATAGGAAACACAGAACAGAGGAAATAAAAGTGAACAAACATGACAGGTGATTTTTCTTTTACACTTGCACTCGGGGTTGAAATGTAGGAAAGTTGACTTAGAAGGGAAGCAATTTATACAGCATGAGAAGAGAGTGTACAGATTGGCTGAATGCAAGATGCAGCAGTTACTGTTAAGTGTCATACGTAATTGATTAAATTCAACCAGGCAAATAGACTGATTTCTGAGGAAGGGTCACTGTACCTGGAACATTACCTCTGATTTTTTTCCTCCACAGATGCTACCAGACCTGCTGAGCTTTTCCAGCAACTTCCATTTTTGTTTCTGATTTACAGCATCCGCAGCTCTTTTGGTTTTTAAATAGACTGATTTGTCAGGCTGTTGCCATAGTGATGCAACAGGAGTTGGCCGTCCCTCCACATTATTTTCATGGAGGAAGAGTTATGAATAGACATAGAAAATAAAGAACTGCGGATGCTGGAGATCTGAAACAAACAAAAACAGAAATTTCTGGTGAAAATCAGCAGGTCTGGCAGCATCTGTAGAGAGAAAACAGAGCAAACGTTTTAGATGCTATAGGTCACAGGATTTTATCAATTAACAGTATGGCATGGAGACGCAGTAATCAGTATCTTCTTCCCATGCTGTATAAATTGTCGTTTCCTTCAAAATTGGCTCTCGTGTTTCAGTCAGAGTACAAAACAAAAAACTTTGACCTCATGTCGCTCTCTTTTTGGCAGTGTTTAAATTCTGTACTCCCAAGGAATTATTTGGATAAGTATAGTGTTTCCAAAGGGGAAAAATTTCAACTCTTACACAAAAGGTTATGAGAATGTAACAAACTGCTCCAAAAAGGCTACTGATGCAATGCTCATTGAATTATTTAGAGATACATATTTAGTCAGAAAATGCTGATACTAGGAGACGAAAAGGAAGAATACAGAAATGAAAAAACTGCAAAATATTAACAATGGGTCATAATGCCTAAATTTCAAAAGAGCTATGCAGGTTGGTAGGGAAATATCTTCTGCAAAGATATCTGTGCTGAGGTTTAGAGAGAAAAGGATGGATGAGGATCTGGGTTTCCCAGTCACTCCAGTAAGGGACAGGTCCTTCATGTTTAATAATTCTAACGAATTCCATAATTTAAGAATTTCTTTTCCCATTTGACAGATGGGAAGACTGGGACGCTGACCAGTTCCCAGGCAGCAAAGTTTGCAGCACATGGCCAAAGCCAAGGACCACTTCAGATGGATCCTTGTAAGTAGCAAAGGTCAGGGTTGTGGGGAGTTGTCTCAGCTGTAAGCTGCCTGTGTTGTTACTTGTTAAGAGGCAGATTTACCGTCGCCATCCTGTTTTTGGGATCTGCAGTGTTGCTTGGTTTAGAGGAAGAGATCTTAACAATTCTAATAAGAGGAAAGTCTGGTCTTGAAGATGACATGGTTCATTGTGTGGTAGCAACTATGGGCTAATCTTAGATTCTTTTGGCTCAATCTGAGTTGTATCAGGTTTTTGAGGGTTTGGAGCTGTGAGGCAAAGCATGTTCTCTCACCACATCTTATCAAACCTCACCTCATTAACAACCTAGCACCACCCTATGGCTTCTCCCACATCGAGTTCGACCATACTTTAGCATGCACCATTCCCAGAACAGCTCGGCACTCAGCTGATATCCCAGAATTCATCAGCATCCCTTGCACCCACATTTTCAAAAAACCTGTAGTGAACCCAGGCCAGCCTGGAGCTGTCCTGCACTGTTTTGGTTTGTGACATCTGACCCAGACATGGCAGACAAAGCTTGTTCATGGGTTGGGGGTTCTCCTGCTGGATGGTGTAAGTGCTGATATTGAACATCCTCCTTCCCCAGGACCAGCAGATGGTGACCATGCTTTCTGCTCCGAGGTGGTCACCCGGGTTAGAGCAGTCTCAGCCTTCTGGAGGAATGCTCAGCACTATACAAAGGCGTAGAAGGCGTAGAATCCCTACAGTGGGGAAACCGGCCCTTTGGCCCAACAAGTCCACACCAACCCTTGCAGAATCCCACCCACATCCATCCTCCTATAACCCACCAAATCTACACATTCCTGAACACCATGGGCAATTTAGCAAGGCCAATCCACCTAGCCTGCACATCTTTGGACTGTGGGAGGAAACTGGAGCACTTGGAGGAAACCCATGCAGACACAGGGGAGAATGTCTGTCTGTGTGGAGTTTGCACAGTCGCCCAAGGGTGGAACTGAACCCGGGTCCCTGGTGCTGTGAGGCAGCAATGCTGTACTTCCCCACCGCCCCTGCTCAGAGAGCATGAGTACCATCATCTCCTCTCTGATGCATCACACTTGCCCTGTCTCTGCTACTGTACCCATCTCCCAAAGGTTTTTGCTCTATCACTGTCACTGTTGCCCGTAACATCTCCATATTCACTCCAACAACAACATTGAGAGCTGTGCACACATGTTCATCTCCCATAATACCTGCCTGACTCTTGCTTCTTGAGGAAGACTGTCCCTAACAGGGCAGAAGGAATCACAAAGGGTGACAGGCTGACCAACAGGGGTGGCTCCATCCCCCCACTGAGAAGTGGATCCAAATTCTGACCACCCTGAGCAAGGCCTGGGACTGGTATCAGATGCTGCCCCTTGACTGTGTCAAGACCACCTCACCAAAGGCTAGATTCAGTGGGGCCTACTGACAACTTCCACAAACATCAGGCTTTGTGTCTGTACTGAGCAGCATGGCATGATAGCAGGTTCATGAACTTGGTATCTCTGGCTAAGGGGGTGAAGCGCACAGAGACAAGGCAGAGCAAGACAGGGATTCTTCAAGCATCCACGTAGGCTCAGTGCAATGACAGCAAGTGAGAAACCTGGTGATGCAGCCTGGTCCAGTTCATGAGCACAGTGTCCTTGCACCAGCACTGCAATGATAGATGCTGGTGTAGCTGGAGTGTAGCACTGAAGTGCAGATGCAGCAGATAAGTAGATGGAGATGTGGCTCAAGGATTCAGAGAGGCTGGCACATATCAAATGCCAATATCTGTGGATATGGGTGTATATGGACAGAGCATGTAGAGTATGCCCAGAGATGCCAAATTTCCAATATGGAGATTATTTGGAGTAAATGGCAAGTCGTAATTGCTTGCTCTGGTTTCCTTGTTGAGATTTCCCAACGTTGAGCTGGTTTTGATACATTTGGTAAGATGGGAGCCTGAATATTAATGAGACGAGTTGCAACATTTACAACATGTTTAGTGACAAACTGTCAATTGAGATTTCACCACTGCTTAGCGAGAATCTCGGTACTACTTGTGAAAAGTATGAAAGATGAAGTGAGAGGATTTTGAAGTCACAATGGGCTTCACTGCACTGGTCACACTGTTTTGCTACACATCGCCAGACTTTGTTGTTCAGCTTTAGAGGATTCAGATCACTGCAAAAACCAACCTTACCATTTGATTCTTTTCGATTAGCAATCAATACTTACACAATTTGAACGGACAAACATCAGTTTAAGATTACACTAGTTATTGCAAAAATGTACACAAAGCACTATAGTTCCATTTTAAACAAGTTTATAAAATGCTACCTATTTAATTTGCTTGCCTTGTGTTTACAAGATTTTGTTAATTCAAAATGTTAAGCTTAAAATGATCATAAAAATATTGCACTTTTGATAATTACCAGAGATTCTGAAAACCTTTTGAAGGCAGATATTTCTGCCTAAAACACAACAGTAAGAATATTGGACAAAATGAGACAGGAGGAAATATTCTAGTGACAATGCTCATGAAAATTGTAACTCAGTTGTAGCAAGTCTATTTAGATATAACATTCGAAAACAAAACCAATTACAATTTTCTTACATAAGCAGAACAAAAATCAGCCCAATTCAGCAAACAGTTCAAGGTCACAAGAATGTTTAAAATCATACTCTGTTCCTTGGAATGCTTGCGAGGCATGTGCTTGCTGTCTCACTGGAGTCGTGCAATAAGCAATTCCCGTTTCCCTCTGGAAGAACAAGACTCATACTGATTTTAAAAAAAAAAAAAACGGACTATCCTCAGAGGATTAGTATATGCAACCTCTTTTCCTGCAGGTCTTCTCTCTTCTGACCTAGTCGTAGCACTCAACAGCAAGCATAACACATTTTACAGCAATTGTCAGCTGAGTCACTAGGGGTTTACTTTAACCATAAGCAATACTGGTGTGTCTCACAGATCATTTCACATCCCCTCTACACATTAGCTGGGAGGTTTGCATGAGAGGCTGTGTCCGAACAGATGTGACTACACAAAGGATTCGTTTATACTTCATTCTGAAAAATCAGTACTGTTTGCCGTACATATGGCTTTTCTACATAAAAATGGTCTAATGTGCAGGCAGATAATTGGATTTTTTTTAAAACTGATTTTGATTAAAAGAGTCTTTGGTTTTTTAAATAATGAAATATGGCAAAATAGCAGCAAACAATTGTATACAAATTACTGGAAATTTGTCATCTCAGATATAGTATTTATCATGATTTTTCTGAATTACTACTTCAGCTAATTCTTTATTTGGATAGGTGCATTCCTGGATCTCAAGACAGCTTAAAAAAACAAATTTAATTCCCAGTATTTTGAAGAGGAATGCCCCCTCAACAACAGTGGCTTAGTCTCACAGGTGTCAGCAGTTGTCTCACATCCCACGAAAAGTATACATTTTAATGTTTAAACTTAGTCAAAATATTCAACTGTAGGGGATACGGATGAGGCAAATTCAATCCATAGCTGGTTTGTAGCACAACTTCCCAGGAGGAGCTCACTGAAAGCAATCAAGAGTAGTGTCCCAGCTGATGGTATTCCCAATCTAGTTCACAGAATCCCTACAATGTGGAAGCAGGCCATTTGGCCCATTGAGTACACACCTACCTTCTCCCCTACCCTTTCCCTGCATTTTCCATGTCTAACACACTTAGCCTGCATCTCTGGACACTAGGCAATTTAGCATGGCCAATCCACCTAACCTTCACATCTTTGGACTGTTGGAGGAAACTGGAGCACCCACTCACACATGGGGAGGACATGCAAATTCCACTCAGTCGCCAGAGGCTAGAATCAAACCCAGGTCCCTGGTGCTCTGAGGCAGCAGTGCGAACCACGGACCCACTGAGCCTCCCTGGGACAGGGAGGCTAACTCAAGATTTTAATTTTCCAAAAAAAAAAACTAATACACAGAATGAAGACTCAAAAATCTTAACTAAAGCATGCGCTATTACCTATGACAAATATGCCAAACATGCCGTTATTACCATAATTAAAGAAATATCTTCACTTTTGGGTTGTTATTCTTTAATGGAGGCAAACAATAAGGATTGTTCTGACATATTAAAGATTTGAGAACCTTTATCCATAATGGCATTGAGTTAAACCATGACTGCAGGACAAAAGGAATGGAGACATTTGCAGGTGTGGCCACTGTAGGGCCAATTATCAAGGTGAATGTTATAAACAAAGTGATATGTGGAATGGTCCAGAGAGAGAAGAGAAGAAACTCTTTAGCAGTTTCTTGCCATGCCACTGATACTGTAGGTTTCTAAACAAGAAACTATACAAGATGATAGAATTATCTCCCTCATACATATTCATCTTTGTGAAAAATGTCAAGTCAGCAAACTTTGTGAATATTGAATCAGGTACTAAAACAAACAAAACCATTTCCTTTCTATTACAAAGAAATTGCTCGATTTTTCAGATGTCAACATGTGAATACATGAAAATTGTAACTATTCTACTTGGTTATCAGTGTAGATTGGGTAGAGAAACAACTCAAAGACTAAGGCAGATACACTTAAATTTAGTTTTACAAAGAAATCTAGATGGTAATATATTACTAATTCATGTTACAGCAGCATTTGTACACTTCAAATTTTACATACAATATATGAAACATTTACAAGTTACCAGATCCTTTCAATGTATGTGGTAATGACAGCCCACATAAGGGCCTCCAGGAGATGTATGCAACATCAAGCTGGCAGAATGGATGGTAAGACAGTTGGTGCTCACTTGAATGGAAACTGATCTCTTCCTGGATTTCCTCTAACAGAGGCCACAACATTATAACTCACCCTAAATATATGGTCATGTCTGTATCCTTGGAATGCATTCCACATGCCGTATTTTGCAAATTTCTTGAAATTTGACTGAAATGAACTAAATGACGAGAGTCAGGATTTGAATGCAAGCTATTTCCAAAGAACCAACCATTATGCTTCCCTGATCCAAAAAAAAGTGCCCAAATAGTATATTAATAGCAAGCTTATTCATTAAATGCGCATTGAAAAATGAGAACAGGAATTATATTAAATATATTTTAGTGGAAACAAATACAGTGGTTGGAACTTCTGAATTTTTGCGAAGAGTGAATTTTTAGTACTCTGCTTTCTGTACTGTGCCAATGGCACAGTGTGAAGAATCTATTCAGAGACTTTCCAAATCTAAATTAATTTGGAAAGAGGCAAGTAAAATGAGTTCATCCTCAAAATCTTCTATTGAGGCCACCTGATCACATGCATTGCACCTGATACTGGAATTCAACTTTTCTGGGAGAAGTCAGAGGATTGAATCATGACATTATTTAAGGATACAAATGTTTCAGACATTGAGAATGAAAACTAGCTGAATGCATTCGGAGTTGGAGTTCACATTCAAGTTAAAAATAAAAAAAGCCTCTAACTTTTAAGTAGGCTTTTCCCTACTGTATTCCCTAAGAATCTAAATTAATTGTGGTCATCCTCTTTCTAACTTAATTTGTGCTGATTCCTGTTTATTTTTGGAGCAACTTTCTCAACACTTGCTACCGAACATAATTAAGATTGATTGCAGAGTCATGGGTTACGTTCAATGTTGTTAAAGTCAAATAACTGCTTAAGCAACAAACTTAAAGCTAGATTAAAAGAAAATTGAAAGTTGGATTTTATTTCTACTAAATACAAACCTTTTCAGTGAGCAGCTTGATAGTTTTGTTCAGAATATTTTCGTAAATCCACTGACCTGTACTTTAGAAGTTATAGATTTCAAATTATATTGTAAGAGATAAACCTCAAAAATAATTTCATAAAAACATTGGTGCTTTTCTACAATATCGTAACAGGAGAGGCAGGGTGACGATTTGTAAACCTAACCTGTCAGCAACGATTTAGCTGATAGCAATCTCATCTGAGTCATAAAGTTGTGGACTAAGTCTCAATCCAGCACTCAAGCACAAAAATCCTGATTTGCACTGCAGTGCAAAGGGAGTGCTGAACTGTCAAATGCGCCTATTAAGACCTTGACTGCCTCACAGGTAGACTTTGTAAGAGTACCATGGGAATCTTTTAAAGAGAAACAGCAAAAGGAGTCCTGGGAAATACTTACCAGTCAGCATTTTTAAAAAATAATCTGGTAAAGACCATGTCACTGTTTTGGGAACTTACAGTGTGCAAATTGGTTGCCGTGTTTTGAACATTACAACATTGGCAGGAGTGGTTTAAAGGGTTCCAAACAGTAGTGGCAAAGTAGGGCATGGTATATATCAGAAAACTCAAATGAACAGAGGCTGTGGAGCATGCAGTCCTGGAATGTGTTGCAGAATCAACTAAGGCACAGGATTTTTAGATCTAGAATTATGGAACAGAGGCAAATTAATAACCTATTCTAAAAGAATCTTTAGGAAATAGTAACCATAATTTAATAAAACAATTTCATTGAGCTTGAAAAGATTAGTTCAATCTGATACTGTGGTCTTAAATCCAAACAAGGCTAATCATAAAAATAGGAAGAAATTGGTGGCAGGGATTGTAAAAATACATTTCAAAGATTTGACAGTAGATAGTTAATGGCTAGTGTTTAAAGAATTATGCTTGATTTACAAATAACCTACATTCATTTAAGGCAAAAATATTGAACAGGAAAAGCAACAGAGCCACGGATAACAGAAATTAGTATTACATTAAAAGGGGAGGCTTTAATAAAACTATCAAAGTTGTAAACCTGAGGATTGAGATTTTAGAATACAGCAAAAGGAGGATCAAGAGATTTGATAGAGAATAGAATGAATGTAAAATAAAAAGAACCATAAAACAGAACGTAAAAGTTTCTCCCAGGATGAAAAAAGATTAGCAAAAGATAAATATGGATCTGTTGTTACGGACAGAGGCAGGGTTATTTATAATAGAAAATAGAAATGAGAAATGACAGAAGCAATATGTACTTTGTATCTATCTTCACAGAGAAAGGCAAAAGAAGCCACCCTAAAATAAGTCAAATCTATGAGTCTAGTGAGTGTGGAACTGAAAGAAATTAGTACTAGTACTGAAGAAATAATTGGACTGAACATTGAATTCCCAGGACAATAAGATTTTCACCTTAGAGTACTGAAAGGGATAGCTGCAGAGATAGTCAAAGCAATGGAGATCATCTTTCAAAATTCTATTAATTCTGTAAAAATGCCTGCAGGTTGCAAGTGTAACTCAGCCACTTAGAGAAACAGAAAATAGGAAACCATATACCTGTAAGGCGGATGTCAGTGGCAGGAGGAAATACTGGGTTTTCTCAGAGGATGTAATTACTCAATACATAGAAAATAATTCTGGCTGGACAGGGTCAACATGGATTTATGAAGGGAAAAATTATGCTTGACAAGCCTAATGAGATGGTTACTAGCAGAGACAGAGGGGAAAACTAGTGGGTGACGTCCACTTGGGTTTTCAAGAGGCTTTTGATAAAGTATCATGTAGGTTAGTAAACAAAATGAAAGAAAGTGAGATTGGAATTAATATACAAGTATGGATTGGGATTGGGTGACAGGTAGAAAGCAGAGTAGGAATAAATGGGTCACTCTCAGGTTGGCAGGCTATAAAAACAATTAAATACCACGCGGATTAGTGCCTGCACCCAGCTATTCACAATCTAGATCAATGATTTGGATTTGGAGGCCAATTCCATTATCCAAGTTCACAAATGACATAAAGCCCATGGGAATGACAGCTGCAAGGATCTTTAAAGGGATTTTAACAAAATGGCTGCCAGAGAAGATTCATTGTTTTTCCCAGGTATGAAGGTTGAGTAGTTTGGGCCTGTACTCGAGCGAGAGAGCGAGATGTGACCTTATTGAAAATGTACAAAATTCTGAGGTGTTTACTAGGGGAGATATGGAGAAGTTGTTTTCGCTTCTTGGAGAGTATAGGACCGGGGACATCATCTCAGAGGGAGGAGTTACCCTTTAACAAGAAGGATGAAGATTTTTTTCTTTGAAGGTGGTAGAGAAAAAGTGTGACATTCTTTCCTACACAGGGCTGTTAAGTATATTCAAGGCTGTGACAGATTTGTGATCAATAAAGGGGAATTGAGGGTTACAGGGAAAGGTAGAAAAGTGGAATTGAGGATTGTCAGATCAGGTATTATCTTAATAGATGACAGAGCAGACTCTAATGGACTAAATGGGTGAATGTTGTATGTTTCGATGAGATCACCCTACCCCTCCACCCAACTACTGCTATCTCCTTCCCTTTCTCTAAACCTTGACTTTGCTCAGGGACTGGGGCAAACAAACAGTGTGTGTGGCACCAAGGGCTCTTTCAGTGTGTCTGTCTGGATCAACAGTTTGCTAATTGTGCTTTAGCAGTACAGTGCTGCAAACTTCAAACCAATTCTGCCATAATGTAACATCCACTGATTTCAGTGGGCCAATGCTCATGTGTTTGACTGGAAAACAAGGCTTGTGCATGACAGGCAATTAACAACTTTCTTTATTGATGTTTCTAAAATTGACTTTTTGAGACATGTTGATAGACCTCCGGAGAAGGCAGGACTTGAACCTGTGCCTTCTGGCTCAAAAAGGTAGAGCACACTACTATGCTATAAGAACAGCCCCCAGTCTTATTTATAAACTCAAGTGATCCATCTGCCTTTTCACTACCTTGTTGACTTTTTTCAGCCATCTTTGATTAGATATACATCAACACCAAGCTCCTTTGTGTATCTACATTTCTTAAAATTGTGCCACGTTTAGTATATCTGCCTGGCAACAGCCCAATTCACCATCCTGATGACGATGATCTATATCATTATCTACCAAAATGCTAACTTCATAGGATTCGAAAACCTTATTCTGCTGTATCCACTCCATGTAGGTTATTTATCTCAAAAGCTTTTTGAGGAAGGTTAAATGGACCGAAACTGATCATTTAGCAGCACCAATGCAAACTATTTCCAAGTCGGCAAACCATCCAACCCACCATCACCTTCTGCTTCCAATCGGCCACTGAACCAATTCTGCACTGATGACACCATCTTCCCCTTAATTCCATTGTTTGGATCTTCTCAACAAGCCTTCTATGTAGCACTTCCAGACGGTCATATAAATTTACTATAACCATCTTGAAGGAGCTTTGGTCGCCTCAAAACTAAAACAAACAAAATTATCACAATTTGTCTTTCTCAAATCTGTGCTGTCTCTCTTGGATTAACCCACATTGTTGCAAAGGCATATTTATTTTGTCCCCAGTAAATTGTTTCCCATAACGTTTGCACCACTGGTATCAGATTGACTGACCTGCAGTTTCCTGGTTAGCTTCCTCCACTTTCAATAATGCCTTAAACATTAGTTCCATACAACTGAATTGCGCCTGCGGCCCATGGGGATTACCATATTGTGACCAATGCCTTTTTTGTTGCCTTCACTTCTTCCAGCAATCTATAAAACATTTTGGTATTTGGTTCGCTCACTAAGTTGGTTCATTGGTTCACAGACATTTCATTATTCTGCTGGATAACATCAGTGCAGCCTCAGATGAATAGCTGTTGTGTTTTCCCACCTGGTATTTAAAATCTGGGGTCTGTTGGATTGGATTACCTCATCTCTAATTTTCCCTTGCAGTGGTGTGTGTATAGGGTCTAATTCTACGTGTTTGTTGAAGGCCTTCTTCGTAGAGAACCAGGCTTCTAGGAATTCCTCTGCTTGGCTTGTCCTAGAATCCTGGTGTTGTCCCAATTGAATTGGTGGTTTTCCTTATCCATGTGGACGGAGGTGAGTGAGTGAGTAATGATCGTGTCTTTTTGTTGCTAGTTGGTATTCATGTACTCTTGTGGGCAGTTTTCTTCCTGTCTGTCCAATGTAACGTTTGTTGCAGTCCTTGCAAGGAATTTTGTGTATTACACTGGTTCTGTCCATAGCAGGTAAGGGATCTTTGATTCAAGTTAGAAGTTTACATAGGGTTGACGTGGGTTTGTGCGCTACTCTGCTGCCCAATGGTCATAGGAGTCTTGTGGTCAGTTCGGATATGTTTTTGATGTATGGTAGATTGATGAACCGAAGACCTTACCCACGATGGGCAGAACCAACATAATATACAAAATTCCATACAAGGACTGTGACAAACAATGCATTGGGCGGACAGGAAGAAAATTGGCCACAAGAGTACATGAACATCAATTAGCAACAAAAAGACATGACCAATACTCACTCGTGGCTATTCACACGGATAAAGAGAACTACCAGGATCCTAGGACAGGCCAGAGACAAACATGGGAATTCCAAGAGGCCTGGCTCTCTACCAAGAAGGCCATCAACAAACAGAACTAGACCCTACATTTACACCACTGCAAAGGAAAACCGGAAATGAGGTAATCAAATCCAACGGACCCCAGAGTTTAAATACTAAGAGGGAAAACACAACAACACTTCATTGGTGTTGTGCACTGATGTTACCCAGAGTAATGAAACGTCTGCAAACCAACGAACCAACCACAGCATCAACACCCTGAACTACGAATCTACTCAAGAACCTGAAAATACATTCCACTCAGACTCTGATTTAATCAATTTTCAGTAACTGTATGTTGCCACAAAGTGTGTCAGGCTGTTTAAACCTTTTGGTCTTGCACGTATCAGGACATAATACTAAATTTGAAATGGATATATTATACTGCATGAGAATAGAAATTTGAAAAGTGTACTTTTACATGAAAAATTGAGTGAAAAGTTAAATAAGTTGCCCCACTATGCTGTCTACATCAAAGACAGAAGTCATACATAATAATAAATAAATAAAATTAAGTTAATGGCTCCTGGACTCAGGGAAAGCCTATTAGGGAACAATGGAATACCCTGAAGATGCGGCCAGGACAAGACCGCTACACTGGGCCACTGGAGACTAAGTCATAAACATCCAAAGACGACAACTGCCACTCCTGGCCGAGACTGCCAGGCTACAGGAATACCTGGATGCTGAACACTGGGACAAGACTACCACATTGGGAAAAGACTGCCAGACCGTGAGACTGCCACGCTGGACAGAGACTGCCTTTCTCCTCCTTCAGGCATCCCGGCCTAGCTGCAGTCCTGAAGCTCCTGTTTAGCATGCGAGATGAGGCCAAGGGATTCAGCCCAGAAGCCACTCCTTGCTCGTCAGGAGACCCCAGGTTAGGGTGGAGCCATGTCTAGTTAATCCTGGCCTTGCTGCCAGAGGCCTCTTCCTTCACCGGCCACTTTCCAGACTGGGAAGTAGAGTTAAAGATGGCTAGAAGGGCAGGGAGCTCTCTAGCATCTTGACCAACACTCTTTTCTTAGCCACTATTCAACTCATTTGCTGTGCACAAATTTCTCAACATTAAAACACTGTTCCCAAATTTTAAAAAAATTACAAAGCCGGCAGTCAATACATATTCACTTTGAATTTATTTAATAGTAGCATTAGTCAACTGATTTCATAGTTGCATCGTAAGCCCGAGAACGTTGTCAAATCAACAACCAACAAAACCCCAATGTGGCAATGAGCTCAAGAAAATCAACAGTATCATTAACAGTATCAAATACAATCTCTGGACTGCCATCTGGCATGGGGTCCACAAGATTAAAATGATGGCTGAAAGATTGGTGTGGGAGAAACTGGTTTGAATTCATGTGATATTGGCACCAGTCCTGGGGAAGAAGGGAGCTGTTCCAATGGAACAGGCTCCATCTGAATCATGCTGGCATCATGATCCTGGCAAATTGCATAACTAGGGCTGTGGATAGGGCTTTAAGCCAAAGAGAGTAGGTGAATGGGTTCAGTTGCATGGAACATCGTGGGAAAAAAAACATTAAATAGGCTGATGTATCAGAAGAAGTTATTAAAGTTTCCAGAACAAATAATAGGATGGAGTATGGAAAGGCTCAGGAATCTAACTTCTGGTACAGTAGATAAGGGGCAACTACGACAAGGGGAGCAATCAACATAGAATGGAGGGTGTTGTACTCAAAATGTACAGGGAATATGAAACAAGGTAAAAAAGGAGCTTGTAGCATAGATTGAACTTGGCAGCTACAATATGGGTATAACAGAGACAAAGCCGTAAGGGGATCTGGACTGGGAACTAAATATCCAAGGACAAAATGTCCTATCAAAAGGCAGATGGACAGTTGAGGCAGGGTTGCCTTATCAGTAGGAAATAAGCTTAAATCAATAGCAAGAAGTGATGGAGATTCAGAAGGCATACACAATCTGTGGGGGTAGAGCAGAGGAACTGAAAATATAAAAAAGACCCTGACAGGAGTTGTGTATAAGGCCTCCTAGCAGTAGTCAGGAGGAAATGGGGCAGAAAATAAATCAGGAGATCGTAGAGGCATGCAAGACATGCACTATGATAATTATGGGAGACTTCAAAATGCAAGTGGACTGGGGGAAAAAATAAATTAAAAAAAAAATCAGGTTTGTAGCAGATCTCCAGCAAAGAAATTTGTGGAATGTCTTTGAGATGGCTTTTTGGAGCAGTTTGTGGTCCAGCCCACTAGGGAACAGACAATTCTGGATTTGGTGATGTGCAATGAGGCAGACTTGATTAGAGAGCATGTGAAGGAACCCCTAGGGGACAGTGACTATAACATGATAGAATTCACCCTGCAGTTTAAGTGGGAGAAGCTGGAAACAGATGTAACAGTATTACAATTGAGTAAAGGTAACGACAAAAGACTGGAGGGAAGAAGCTGGCCAGAGTGGAGTGGAAGGGGAGCCTAGCAAGGAAGGCAGTGCAGCAGCAATGGCAGGAATTTCTGAAGGGTAATTCAGGAAGCACAGCAAAAATTCATCCCAAGGAAGAAGAAATATAACTAAAAAGGGGAAGATGAGGTAACCACAGCAGACAAGGGAAGTCAGGGACAGCATAAAAACAAAAGAAAAGGCATATAATATGGTGAAGATTAATGGGATGCCAGAGAATTGGGAAGCCATTAAAAACCAACAAAAGAAAACAAAAAAAAAAAGCAATGGGGCGGGATGATGAATATAAAGGGAGTAAGCCAGGTAGTAATATCAGAAAACACATGCAGTCTTCTTTTATTTTAGATATCTAAAAAAGGACAGACAGAGGCAAGAGTGGACATGAGACCACTAGAAAATGAAGGCTGGAGTAGTAGTTATGGGACATAAAGAAATGGCAGAGGAACTGAATAAGTACTTTGCATCATTTTTCACAGTGGAAGACACCAGTAGCACACCAGAACCTCAGTCAGGGGCAGAGGTGAATGTGGTGGCCATCACTAAAGAGAGAAGGTACTGAGGAAGCTGAAAGATCTAAAGGTGGATAAATCATCTGGATTGGATGGACTACATCCCAGAGTTTCAAAGGAGATAGCTAAGGAGATTGTAAAGGCATTTTTGGTGATCTTTCAGAAACCACTAGTCAGTGAGTGTTCCAGGGGACCGGAAAATGGATAATATAACTCCCCTGTTTAAGAAGGGAGAGAGGCAGAAGACAGGAAACTATATGCCATTTAGCCTGGCCTCAGTCGTGGGTAAGATTTTAAAAGATCATTATTAAGGATGAAATTGCAGAGTACTTGGAAATGCATGCTAAAATAGGGCAGAGCCAGCATGGTTTTGTCAAGGAGTGACACCTGACAAATCTGTTGGAGTTCTTTGAGGTGGTAACGACCAAATTAGACAAGCGAGAGCCAGTGGACATGATTTATTTCAGAGCTGCACAGAGGCTCTTAAATAAGATAAGCACCCATGGTGTTCGGGGCAAGATACTGGCATAGTTAGAGGATTGGCTGACTGACAGAAGGTAGAGTGTGGAGATAAAGTGGTCTCAGGATGGTAGCCTATGGCTAGTGAAGTCCTGCACTGTTCAGTGTTGTGACCACAACTATTCATTGTTATACATTCGTGATCTGTTCCCAGGTTTGCAGCTGACAAGGATAGTGTTGAGGGAGTAGGGAGGCTACAGAAGGACTTGGACAGGTTAGGAATGTGGGCAAAAGAAGTAGTAGAAGGAATACAGTGTGGGGGAAAAGTGAGATTATGCACTTTGGTAGGAAGATTAAAGGCATAATCATTTTTGAAATGGGACAAGGCCTCAGAAATCTGAACCACAAAGGGACTTAGAAGTCCTCGTTCAGGATTCCCTTAAAGGTTAACATGCAGATTCATGATGCAATTAGGATGTCAAATGCGTTGTCAATATTCATTTCAAAGGTGGCTAGAATACAGGAGCTGAGATGTTGAGGCTCTGTCAAGCTCTGGTCTCACCATACTTTGGAATATTGAGAGCAGTTTTGGCTCCATATCTAAGGAAGGGTGTGTAAGCATTGGAGGGGGTCCAGTGGAGGTTTATAGAATGCTCCTGTTGATGAAGGGCTTGTTATATCAGTTGTGGTTGAGGACTTCATCTGTATTCAATGGAGGTTAGAAGGAATTTTTGGCAGGGGCGGGGGGTGGTGGTGAAATGAGGTGGAATCTGATCAAAACTTAGTACGGAGAAGCCTGGTTAGAGTTGACATGGAGAGAATGTCTTCACTCGTAGGAGAAGTTAGGACTCGGGGCACAGCTTCCAAGTAAAAGGGCTGACCCTTTACAATTGAAATGAAGATTTTCTTCAGCCAGGGGGTGGTTAATCTGTGAAACTCATGGCTTCCACATGCCTCTGGTGCAAAGTCTTTCACTACAGAGATACATTCTTGATTAGTAAGGGGATTAAGGATTATGGGGAGAAGGCAGGCGAATGGGGTTGAGAAACATATCAGTCATGGTCAAATGGCAGAGTGGACTCAACGGGGCAAATATTTTTCCTCCTATATCTTCTGATCTTATAAAGAAGAAGGGTAAAAGGGCAAGAGTATGTGGTGGTGTGATTTGGCATCCTAATTGAGGTGGATGTGTGGAATGTGCTGCCGGCAGTGGTAGTCGAGTCAGATGCATTAGACAGAGACATTTAAGCGACTCTTGGATAGACACATGGATGATAGTATAACTTAGGGTATGCAGGGCAGTTTGATCTTCGATACTAGGTTGGCAAAACAGTACAGGCCCTTCAGCCCACAATGTCATGTTCTATATTAATTCCAGCCCTTTAATGTTCAAAGTTTCTGAATGTCTCAGTAGGTACATCAAGGTTGGTGCAGACTGCTGAACATGGTGACACAGTAACTGCAAGCTCATTGAAATTATAATTGATTTTGAAATCAGAGTTTACTTCATTCGGTGGATTTGGACTGGTTTATTTGACATCTTACACTGGCTTCAAGCACTTCAACACAGGAAGGCCAAAATAAAAAAGGTAAATAGATTCGAAGGAGAAGCAAATGCTTTATCATATAAAATTCCTGTTGTACAAAGCATGTGTAGAACAGTCGAGAATATTTAAAAATCTAAAAGCAAGCATATGTAAAACAGACAGAATCTGTAGTAGAGATAAAAGGTACTGCAGATGCTGGAGAATCCGAGATAACAAGCATGGGGCTGGATGAACACAGCAGGTCAAGCAGCATCATAGGAGCAGGAACACTTGACGTTTCGTGCCTAAACCCTTCATCAGAAAATCAGAGAATCTGTAGTAGTCCTTCACAAGCAAGATCACTTAAAATGAGCATCTACTACCTACATTCACGCTCAACTAGGTTAATGACAAATTTGGCATTAAAATTCAACCAAATATTTTTATTCTCCTTATTGCTTTAGTGTTTAGCTTTGATTTTAAGTCGTTACTGTTTTTGTTGTTTGTCTTTTTGCAACAACTTAACTGTGTCACTGTATCAAGTCAAAAAAATAAATTCTTTCTAAAAAGAGACACAGATGCCAGCATCCTTTCATGCTGTCTGTAAAACAAAAGAAAACCTAACCTCTCTTCCACCAATATTACAGCGCACCCACCATGTGATGCACCTCTGAATATCCTGGAGAATACAGATATCTTTCTCCCTTAATTTATAACTGGGAGCCTGACAGAACTTCAAAAGGTTTCAGCCTGCACGTTAAAATAAAAGTGTGCTTGAAGAGGCAAGGATGAACCTTAATTAACTAGGAGGGTAGGGTGGTACTGGGGTATCACTGTTCTGTCAAACCAGAAGGGTTCCTTCATTTAGAATCATAAACAGGCCACCCAGAGAGAAAAAGCATAACCTCCTGTACTACAAGTGCCTTAAAACAACTTAGTACCTGTTCCTTATTATCCCATAACTCAGTTAAAACATAATCATATCGTTTGATCATTCCCAAACTTAATCAAGCCCACACAAATTGCAATCATCACCTTTTCAAACCAGTAGTATTAAAACGTCAGTAAAAGCACAGCTCCAGATGGGACACTGCACAAGATATTTCAATTCTTGATGACATTTAAACTCAAACAGAAACACAAAATACCAGGAGTAGGTTATTTCGGTACTTCGAGCCTGTTCCACCATTTGTTATGATCATTACTGGTCAACCAACTCAATAGCCCGTTCCTGTTTCTCCCTGTATCATTTGATCCTTTAGCCCAGTGTCATATTCAATTCTTTCTTGAAATCATACAATGTTTTGGCCTCAACTGTTTTGTGGGAGCGAATTCTCCAGCTCACCACTCTCTGGACGTATTTCTCATCTCCGTCCTAAATCATCTGCCCTGTATCCTCAGACTGCAACCCCTGTTTCTGGGCTCCTCTATCATCCCCTTTGCTGCATTTACCTAGTCTAGGCCCATTAGAATTTTGTAGGTTTCTATTACCCTGGGTAAGCTTAGCTGCCAGATAAAAAGGTGCTCCATTTTGCATAGTAATAATTGCCTCACCGAGGGATTGATCCTACGTAGAGAAATAAAACACAAAGGAATTAAACTCCAGGAAAAATAAGTCCAATTTTCTCAGTCTGTCAGCATAAGAGAGCCTCATCCCAAGGATCAATTTATTGAACATTTGCTATACTGCTTCCAAAGCAGGTATATCCTTCTTTAGATATGGAGACCAAAACTGTGCTTAATATTCCAAGAGTGGTCCCTGAAGAGTTATTCCAAAGCTTCTTTATTCTCTTACACCAACCACCTTGCAATAAACAGCAAGGTGTTACATGCCTTCCTAATTTCTTGCTGCGTCATTTCTTTCAGAGTTCCTTGCACGAGTACAGCCAAATCCCTGCGAACAAACAAGTTGCACACCTTTCTCAAAGATAACTAACTTTTCTATTCTTACATTCTCACACTTCCCCACATTAATTCTCCATCTGCCATCTTGTTGCCCCCTCCCCTCACCTGTCATGTCTCTTTGCAACACTAGAAAGAAATACTGAAGCATTACGTGGGTTCAGAATGAGAGAATGCAAAGAGGTCTAAAGCAGTTTTATAGCACATGCATGTTAATACACAAAGCATGTGAAGTAAGGTTGATGTGCTGCAGGCAGAGGTAACAACATGGAAATTTGGGCACAAGTCTTCCAACTAGCATCAGGCAGAACTGTTCTGGTGCTAATCACAGGAAAACAGACACCTTTCTCACCAGATGTTTCAGGCTAGATGTCTAATCGTGGCTGTCCCCAGAGCCTCCATTGTTTAAAAGAAATTGGTGTGTCTTGACACAGCACATAAGAAGAACTGCAACTTTTTTCCAACAGCACCAGCTGCCACCTTCTGATACATAAAGTTTTAATGTCCCAAAACATTTCATTGCAGGCGTCTGAGTGAATGAGTGACTGGGTTGTGTAGTTGTGTAAGTAAGGTGTGAGAGGCAGCTGGATAGTGTGCCAGCTGGAGAGAATGGCAGCATGACAGCTGGCTCAGGTGGTGAGGTCAGATTAGAAAAAAAAAATAACAGAGGTGGTGGGGGTGTGGTGAGGAGGTTGGGTAGAAGAAATAGAGATAGTGACCGAGATAGTCAGTTGTATAATTGCCCAGTAGTTTAGAACTTGTTTCAAAATCTGTCCATTGTTTCCTGGGTAACTGTCCAGGTAACTAAGTCAGAACACATGTACCTGACTAACTTACAGCTACAGACTTTTCAGAGTGCCAGAAGAAAAATTTCTGCCCGTCAGAAGCTTCAGTCCATGAGCATGAAAGATTGGGCAAACAGAACCAACAGTTCCCTCTTATAGCGCAAATGACAAACAAGACAAAGCAGAAAACGGGGTTGATATGACATATCAGGTCGATAACATTAATGACAACTAGGCTGAACACAAGTTCAAATGGGAAGTGAAAAAGGGAAGTAAGAGGGGCAAAGAAAGAAGATGCTAGATACTTGCAGTGAACATGAAATGTAATTCAAAGTCTCCTATTGGTATATTAAGTAGTGAAAAGCTGGTCACAGGCAACAGGTGATTGGGGACCAAAATAGGGGAATTACTCCTGGTAGCAGAGAACATGGCTGAGATGGTAAATGAATGTTCTGCATTTGTCTCTTCAAAGAAAGATACTGCTAAAGTCATAGTTTTAAAAAAATCAAAAAGAGGTAGCTGAGATATTGGATGTGCAAAGTAAAAGTGATGATAAAGTAGAGGAATTTTAAAAAAATCTGTGTGTACTTAAAGTTGATGTGTCACTAGGAGCAGATGTGAAGCATCTAAAGATACTGAGGGAGATATGGGAGAAAATTGAGGTGGTACTGGTCATGCTCTTTCAATACCCCTTAAATAAAGGGGTGGGACCAAAGGATTTGAGAACTGCAACTGTTACAGACTTGCTTAAATAAAGGTAAGTCAATAATTGCTCCTCAGTTTGATTTTAGTGGTGGGAAAGCTTTTAGAAATGATCATTCAGGACAAAATCATCCATCATGAAGATGTGTAGATTAAGGAAAGCCAGTCTTGTGACCAGACTATTCAACTAACTGGAATTATTAATGAAGTAATAGCAAAGTTAAGGTAAGAGGAAGTTTGGAGGTTTGAAGTTGAACTTGACATGGGCTTCTAAAAAAGGGCAATAAAAGTTCAAACCAATCAGATTAAAAGCAGCAGTGGCAGTATGGATACAAAGTTGGTGGATTTGGTGGGAGAGGGGATTTAACTGTTGTCTTGCGGATGTGAGTGAGTTATTTGTTCTCATATACTTGAAAGATACAGCAAAAAAAAAAAAAGTGTTTTGTTGCCACACTCCAGAGCCATTTTTAGTTAGAGAAAGAAATTACATAAATATATAGAGTTCATCTTCTGTATTTGAAGATCCTTTTATACCGCTCCAGGGCTTCTGTAAGGTTTCTGCAAAGTGTCCCGGGCACAGCAGCAACACCACTGCCAAGGGTCCATGCTTCAGGTACCATCACTGCCACTGCCACAGCCACAGCCATAGCCGAAGACCAGCCGAGTCCATGCTCTGGGCCTACCGCCGTCCTCACACTGGCAGTGAGACCCTGCTGACACCGCTCTGGCTTCCCCATGATGTCAGAAGTTAAAGAACAGAGAAAAAAAAAGAAAAAGATGAAATGGGCGGGTAGGTGGTGTGGAGGTGAAGAGAGGGAGAGATCCTACTGGAGAGTGTTCGACATCAGGATGGCAGACATGCTGGTAGATAGACAGCTGTATGGGAGAAGCAATTTAAAAACGTACAGAAGTATGAAATGCCATATTTTGTTAGGAAGAATGAATAGAGACAATAATAAAGACCTCAAGGGCATACATTTAAAAGGGATTGCAAGACCAGAGAAATCTGGCATAAAGTGTTCACAAAATCAATGAAGGCAGCACAGCAAAGTGGATGCTCAGCTTTATAAATACAAAGCCTACAAATGCCACGCTTGACCTTAACTGGAGAACAGTGTCCAGTTCTTGGCACCAGCCTTTAGGCAGGAGCAGAGGGCTTTCAGAGAATGCAATTTGATCCAGGTATGATGGACAGTTACGTGGATAGATTGGGGAAGATAAGATTGTTCTTTCAGAAAAGGGAAGGTTGAAAGGGTGTTCAAAATCACAAAGGCTCCAAGGCAGAAATTTGACAGATGAGCCCGGAACCAGAGCACACCAACTTAGGGTGAATGGCAAAACAAAAATGGTAACATGAGATGAAAAACAAGAGTTCTTCCATGTACATCACCCACAAATGATGCCCAAGATTCACACCTGAGAACGTGGAGACCAATTCCAATAGGAATTTCAAGAGAGACATCCTGATGATAATCTGAAGAGAAACTTTGCAGGTCTCAAGTGAATGGGGAGGGAGTGGTCGAGCGGAGATACTAGCATGGACACTACAGGCGAAATGGTGCTTTCTGCATTGGAACAAATTATAATGGTGCCTCAAGCAGCTTGGTGCCAACAGTCAGCTAGGGCACACACAGGGGAGCTTGAGCAGTAGAGCAGACCCTTCCAGTCTCTCTCATTAAAAGGCTGAGAGAGAGACAGAATTTGCTCAACCAGTTGTGAACGACAGGCTTGATGCCATGTAAATTCCTGCCAGATTGAAGTTACCCATATCATGAATTAAGTAATCAGAGCATTCTCTAGCACATCCTTGTATGTGTTATAAGATTCAACATTGCAACACATTTTTGGGTTAAGAACACAAACATTGAGATGTTTCAATGTCATACACAGCAGTGAGACAGTGTAACTCATGTTTCTGGAATGACACTGTGCAGAGGTGTAGGATAAGGAGATTAGTTCTGACTGAAATGCTAAATTAAGCAGTACACATCACCCAACGTGTTTCAATGTCACATGATCTTGCTCAGTCTTGCAGGCAAGATGAAACTACAGTAAGAGATTTCTTAATGAAATTAATAATTCTCTTAACACAAGACGACCAAACCAATGGTACAAAAAGGATATTTATCCATCTGTGTTTACTCAGTCCCCAACCCTCTTCCCCACCCTATCGCCATAAACCTGCCAACTTCTCATTTTCAAGTATATATATGTGTATATGGATCCAATTCCCTTTTCATATTTACTGAATCCCAAACTGTTTTGACCACCATGCAAAATTAGTGAATTAATTGCCAATTATTTTAAATCCATCACCTCCAGTCAGCGTGCAAATATGCAATTTTGAACATTACCCATGATCCAATTAACTTGCAAGTGAATATCACTTTAAATACCACTTCCATAGGCCCTTGGACACTAGTTTCAATAGGTTTTATTTGGTGGATTCACTTCTGAGCAAGAGTTTACTTCTACAATTTTAAAATCATATGGGGTTCCAACAGCCAGATTTGCCCATATTCATAAACGTTAGACCGGCTTTGGCAGGTGCCTAAAGTAACTTCTCACCAGGATAGTACCTGATGTTAAATCTCCTGATGCTTTTTTAATTGTTGCCACCTGTTTCCCCTGCAAGGGGGAAGTTAAAATCAGCCCTTAAGCCTCAGAGTATTGTCGGGAGAAGGGCATAATGTAGCAATGCACCGCAGAGGAGAAAGAAGCGATGAACAAATGGATCATAAATCGCTCAAATTTATGTTTAAAACAAGATGCATTATGATCCGTAAAGGACTGCACAGTAGCTAGAGGTGATGTGCCAACCGAAACAGTCAAAACTGAATATTAAGAGCTTCAAGAGAATCAAATTAATCCAACCAGGTTATAACATGATGAAAAAAAAAGTCAATTTTATTCCTTGCAGGGTGAGAATACGGTACTGCATAGAAAAATGACTTCAAACTAATACCTTAAAGATATCCTGTTGCAGCTGTCAAACTACTAAAAAGATTGCACTACCATTAATTTGCTCACACAAGAGACAGTCCGAGTTCAAGTGACAAACTACTCAAATTTGATCTCATTTACAACTCCGTCCAAACGCTGATCAGGTTGCTACCTCAATTTACTTTGATACCCAATATTCAATTTGGTAAACAAATTTTCATCTGACATAACTTTAATATTTAGATAGTAATAAAAGGCAGTCACATTTGGCTAGCAGAATACAAGATACTTATTGGATAAAAGAAAACATTAAAGTCAGTGCTTGATAAAAAGGATTACAAATACTGCCAGTTAAGTCTTTTTGCAACTTAACATATCTTCAGAACGATATTTGAACATGAACTAGAGGAAACCAGTTACAACACACAGTAGATTAAGACATACCTTCAGTATAGGTTAGCAGTTGGTCAGTGGGGCAAGGAATAGCCCCAGCAAACAAAGGATCTCTTGCAGCAATGAGAATGGAAAAAAATAAGATTTTCAGAGACACAAAAAGCACTAGTGTTATTTGCAAACCAGCATGTTGCTTTGTTTTTCAGTTCATAGCTCAAATGCAATTCACTGCATGCTACTTGAGCTTGGAATTTTTCACCCCCAATTATAGTACTGTCACTATGAAATATAGGAGCATTTTCAATTCAACTAATTTTCTGTATTGACATCTTCATGCTGGGTAAATGCAGTTAATTCTTAGGAGATGATGAGATTACCTAGCAAGAAATTGGAGGTTCATTCTTCTGTCTGGATTACACTGCAGCAGGCAAGACATATATGCCTAGTTCATTAGAAATTTAATTCACTTTTCAAATCTGGAGCACTTATTTTACTTTGAGGTTTAGAAGTGTTTTACAGTGACTATATTTGGGTACCAGGTACTCTGTTGCAATTTTTTTTCTATGTTACATGAGCAAAGCGAACAGTATCTTCAATTCCACTGAGAGGTGAATCAGTGTACAGGGCAGAACAAAAAAACTCCATGAAATGACCGTACAGATTAGAGACTTTGTGTCATCCACTTGCTCTTTGACATGTGTCTACTCTGTATCCCACATCCAAAGAGGAAATGTCCTGTGAATTTCCTGCTTCTTGAGGCCATTTCCTGCTTGTCATTCCATTGTAATTGCAGTGCTGTCACAGCACACCAGAAACTGGGTAATTGTAGATTCATTGAAATGTTTAATGGCACAAAACTGTAATTATTCCCATTAAGTAACTTCAATTTTATTTGCAGAATCCTACGAAATGTGCAATCCATTATGGCCATTAAATGCAAATAAAGTGAAATATTGTTTCAACTATACAGAGTCATTTACAAATTAGAGGACAGAATCTTGTCGGGACCTGAACAGTGTGAGCTATAGGGACAAATGTAGTGAATCACATGCAACATCCTATTTTGACGTCAGGACTGCATCTTTCACTTAATTTCTGGGCATTGAGAGGAGATTCTTGTGAAGCAGCAGGAAGTTGCACATGAAGGAAGATTGCTTGTTAACAACCTCATTAACTGCATATCTCTCTTCATTTATATACACGTTTCTAGTGTACAACCTGCTGCCAGCAAACTGAATGCTGAGAATTTGCCATGTGGAAGCCAGACAGAGTACCTGTCAATTTCAGCTTGCTGCCTGCTCCAAAGGGTAGCCACATTGGACCAATATCTCAGGGCACGCTCCATGGGCACTAGGCATAAGCACTCACATGGACACTGGCACTCAAAGCCTGTGCCAGCCAAAGAACCATCATGGCACATCTCTGGCACTTACAGGATACTTTTGCACTTCAACTCAACACCTCCACAGCACAAAGGCACTATCCTTGTAATGGTGTCATCAAGACATGGTGCACTCAGGGACACCCGCCCACTCATGGACTGTTCACTTACTCTAAGGTTTGCTCACTCCGCTTACATGGATGCTAACAGCATCCCTGTCTTGCCCCTTCAATCAGGGATACCAGGTTCACAGAATGTTGTTGTTTAGCTCAACATTGTCATAATTGTCCACAGTCCTCAGTCATTTTAGGAGGAGCCTTCAGTGGCATCTGGCAACAGTGAGAGTGGTAGAGCATGAGCCTTGGTATGGGGTGGGTACAGTAGCACAGATAGAGGGAGTGTAACGCATTGGAGAGAAGGTGGTGGCCCTATCTGTTAGAGTGGAGAAGGACACTGACCTTCTTCCCACAGTGCTGGGCTCTCCTCTAGACAGTGGCGGCTACACTGACAGGTGGCAACATGGGACCAGGTTGGCACAGTAGCCTTCTCTGCCCCACCCCAGCACCACCCACTCCACCATGACCTCCGGGTCTTGGCCCACACCACAGGGCACAGGGTGGGCCCCTTCCCCACCACATACAGCTAATCAGTGCAGGGCAGCACTGGATTAATGATGTTTGGCCAGGTATACAGTTTAAAGATGGCACTATTGCCAGGGATGCCAGTCCAATCTAGGCTATCCCGGCAATGGTGAGTTGAGTTGTTAGTGAGTGGTAGACTGGAGATAGAATCAGCTAAGAGAGGGTGCCACAGGGCCTGGGTAATTAGTTAGTGAGGGGAGTTTGTCACAAAGCGATGAGTAGTGGTGCTAGGCCTCTCAGAAAGAGATCACTGTGAAACTCAACAACTGACACCCGAATAAAAAATAAACACACAAAACAGCACAAGATTCAGCACAGAATCTTTGCTGCATTTGAACACTTCAGTCTAGCTGGCTGTCCTTTAATTGTTAATATACTGTTTGCATATTTGACATAGGTAACTCTTTAAAAAAGGTAACCTATACATTTGTTTATAAACTAATTGCTTCCTGGGGAGGTACAAACAAACATAATAATATGATCTGCTTCTTTGGTGCCCATGCTTCCCCACCCCAACAACACCGGCACCCCTCCATGAGCCTGCTGCACCATTCAACAAGGTCAGGGCTGATCGGTTTCAAATTTCACATTCCAATTGATTGCCAACATCCTTTGACTTTCTTATCCAAGTGTTGAAAAGATAGTCAATTAAAAATGGTTAGTTAAAAGTCTCAACATTTTTTAAAGATGTCATTTATTCTGTTGCTAAAACCTTATCCTAACATTGCTGCAACTCAGTGCTTAAAAATCACTGTCCCTTTAAAGGACATGGAGGAATTGATAAAACTAATAATGTCCTTTTAGACCCCTTCCATTAAAACAGCATGACCGGGGGAGTTACTGGGTTATTACTGCAGAATTACATCAAGACGAACATTTAAAGAAATAAACCAATATAGGAGCAGCGCCTTGAGCCTGCTCCACCATTCTAGATCACAGCTGATCATCTACATCAACACTATATTCCTATGCTATCCCTGTATCCCTCGATGTCATTAGTAAAGGAATATCCAATCTCCACCTTGAACTTCATCTTATACAGGGAATTCCACAAAGACTCGCTTCCCTCCTCCTCTGTCCTACATGGCTCGCGTTAGTAGTTCTAGACCTATGGGAAAACATCGCAGCACGCAAATATCCTGCACAGCCCTTCGAGGATTTTTCAGGTTTCAATGAGCTTTCCACAGATGTGCAAGCGCTGGTGTTGTCAACTTCAGAACAAAATCAGAAGTCACATGGCACCAGGTTATATCCCAACAGGTTTATTTGAAATCGCAAGCCTTTGTAGCACTGCTCCTTCGTCAGGGGAACTTTTCAAAAGTTCATTTGACGAAGGAGCAGTGCTGCCAAGGCTTGTGATTTTAAACAAACGTGTTGGACCATAACCTGGCATGTGACTTCTGAACTAGATACTGGGGGAGTTTGAGAATTAGGCATTGATAACTCATTTTCCTTACCCACTATTGGATCAGGCATCTCTGATACATATTTACACGTGGGCCACCTGCTCCAAAATATTTAAATCCTGTCTTAGCAATTTACAACAGGAGTCAACAGCTTGTGAGGTGACAGTCACAAGTTCCATACATCTGCACTTCCTCCTGCCACGGCAGGGCTTCCAATGTGTCATTTAACAAATTAACAAATAAGATTAATTGAAACAGTACAGCGAGTGATTAAAAAGATCCCGACGCATACATGCTGAAATTATTCTTCAATAAGTTGCACTTAGATAACACCTTTTCATGAAGTGAAATATATTCCAAAGCACTTTACAGGAACATTGTGAAACCAAATTCAATGGGATCAATACAGCTAAAGATAATAGTAAAATAAATACTTAGTTAAATAGGTTTAGCGATAAAATTTCAGCGTTTAGTATCCCAAGTGGCTGAAAAGTGGGCCCTCAACAGTGAAACAAAAAAAAAAAAAACAGATTGTGTAAGAATAGGAGATGTTCAGTAACCTTCAAGGATAAGAGAATGCTAGGGGCTGTGAGGGGAAGGGTTTGGCCAATGGAGGAATTGGATAAGGTTACAGAGTTGAAGCATTCTCGTAATGTGTGTCACTGTAGATCAACAAAGAGAGGGGTGATGCAAGGAGGAAACTTGTGCAAGTTACGATATAGACAGAAATTGGGACGAGATTGAGCTTGGGGATGGAAGTCAGAGTGTGCAATGGAAAAGTCCAAAATGTAACAATGAAGGTGGATCTGGGTGGTGGCATGAATCTGTGCTCCGAAGCTTAGTTCAGGGTCAAAAACACCACCAAGGCTGCAAAGACTTTCACCAGACAGTCAGTTGCCAGGGAGGCACATGAAGTCCAAAGCTAAAGAACTAAGCTTGTGATGTGGACTGAAGGCTGTTTTTATATCTCCGCAGATGCTGTCAGGCCTGTTGAGTTTCTCTAGTATTTTCTGTGTTCAAGTCAAGATGAATGAAGTAAAGCACACATGAAAAGCATGGGGTTTCAGATTACATTACTCAGGGACCTTATGTAGATGAGAAATAGATCCTTGGAGACCTCCAAAGGCAGTGTGAGTGCTATGGTGGGACAAAACTACTAGGAGTCTGGAGATAGATTAAGTCAGATACCGTTCATTACAAGTTCTACAGAGTTCAAAAATCAATGCCTCTGATTCAGTTAAAGTCACATTTATTTAGATACAAACCTCAGGAGGAATTGATACAGCTGCTTCCTAACAAGTCCAGTCTTGTCCAGACTGCTCATCTGCAGCATTTAGTAGTGTCATTAGTAAATACACATTCTACCATATTCAAACAGATATATGCACCACGTGGAGGCCGTTCTTTGTCTTTATGTAAGAAGTTACATATGTGGATTCCATTTGCTTGGAAATCTCCACTTGGTTCACTCGCAGCTAAAACTTGCAGAGGGTGTGGAGTAATCTCTAGGCAAGCTTGCTACAATGCAGAATGACTATGCTCATAATCACAGGCAGCCTGGGAAGGTAAGCTTAGCTTCAGGAGTATAAAGGTCTCACCTCGTGTGACTGCGGCCTTTCAGTCGTTTCAGCGGTGGGAGTCCGGAAGGAGGCGTGAGGGCAGCCTGGGAAGGTAAGCTTCTCCTTTAAAAAAAACTTACCTCATGAATAGGCAGAGTGCGCGTCGAGCAGGAGCAGACACGGGACGGTTGAGTAAGTGAGGTAATATATCTGGGCGGTTGCTGGGACTTCGATGTTGTGGCCATTTCAGAGACGTGGCTTGAGCAGGGTCAGGAATGGATGTTGCAGGTTCCAGGGTTTAGATCTTTCATAAAGATCAGGGTAGGTGGTAAAAGAGGGCGAGGTGTGGCTTTGTTAGTCAAGGACAGTATAACGGTGGCTGAAAGAACTTTTGATGAGGACTCGTCTACTGAGGTGGTATGGGCTGAGGTCAGAAACAGGAGAGGAGAAGTCACACTGCTGGGAGTTTTTTTTTTAAATAGGTGTCCGCAAAGTTCCCCTCCTCCACATCCCTGGAAATCAGCAAAACGATTCTGGGCAGGAGTGAAAGGAACAGGGTGGACATTATGGGAGACTTTGACTGGAAATGCTATAACTCTAGTACGTCAGATGGATTGGTTTTTGTCCAATGTATGCAGAAGGGTTTCCTGACACAGTATGTCGAAGGGCTGACACGAGGGGAGGCCATACTGGATCTGGTACTTGGTAGTGAACCAGGCCAGGTGTTTGATTTAGTAATAGGTGAGCACTTTGGAGGGAGTGACCATAATTCGGTTACGTTTAGTTTAGTGATGGAAAGGGATAGGAACATGCCACTGGGCAAGAGTTATAGATGGGGGAAAGGCAATTATAATGTGATTAGGCAAGACTTAGGAGGGATAGAATGGGGTAGCAAAATGCAGGGGATGGGAACAATCGAAATGTGGAGCTGGTTTAAGGAACAGATATTGCGTGTCCTTGATAGGTATGTCCCTGTCAGGCAGGGAGGAAGTGATAAGGTAAGGGAACCTTGGTTTACAAAAGAAATTGTATCTCGTTAAGTGGAAGAGGGAGGCTTATGTGACATTGAGACGAGATGGTTCAGATGAGGCGATGGAGAGTTACAGATTAGCTAGGAAGGATTTAAAGAGAGAGAGTTAAGAAGAGCAAGGAGGGGACATGAGCAGTCATTAGCAGGTAGAATTAAGGAGAACCCTAAAGCTTTCTATAGGTATGTGGGGAATAAAAGGATGACTAGGGTAAGAATAGGGCCAAAGACAGAAGTGGGAAGTTGCGTGTGGACCCTGTGGAGATCGGAGAGGTGCTAAACAAATATTTCTCATCTGTTTTCACTCAGGAAAAGGAGAATATTGTAGAGGAGAAGACTGAGATACGGGCTATTAGACTTGAAAGGATTGAGGTTAGTAAGGAGGAGGTGTTATCAATCCTAGAAGGTGTGAAGGTAGATAAATCCCCTGGGCCGGATGGGATTTTTCTGAGGATTCTCTGGGAAGCTAGGGAGGAGATGGCGGAGCCTTTGGCCTTGATCTTTGAGTCGTTATTGGCTACAGGTTTAGTACCAGATGACTGGAGGATTGCAAACGTTGTGCCCTTGTTCAAGAAGGACAGTAGAGATGACCCAGGTAATTATAGACCAGTGAGCCTTACATCTGTTGTAGGAAAAGTGTTGGAAAGGATTATAAGAGATGGGATTCATAATCATCTAGCAAGCAACAATTTGATTGGAGATAGTCAACATGGATTCATCAAGAGAAGGTGACCGAGCATGTGGATGAGGGTAGAGCAGTTGACGTGGTGTACATGGACTTCAGTAAAGCCTTTGATAAGGTTCCACATGGTAGGCTATTGGAGAAAATGCGGAGGCATGGGATTGAGGGAGATTTAGCAGTTTGGATTAGAAACTGGCTTTCTGAAAGAAGCCAAAGAGTGGTGGTTGATGGAAAATATTCAGCCTGGAGTCCGGTTACTAGTGGTGTGCCACAAGGATCTGTTTTGGGACCAGTGCGGTTTGTCATTTTTATAAATGACTTGGACGCAGGCATAGGTGGGTGGGTTAGTAAGTTTGCAGATGACACTAAAGTCGGTGGAGTGGTGGACAGTGTGGAAGAATGTTGCAGGTTGCAGGGAGACTTGGATAAACTGCAGAATTGGGCTGAAAGGTGGCAAATGGAGTTCAATGCAGATAAATGTGAGGTGATGCACTTTGGGAAGAATAATAGGAAGGCAGAATACTGGGTCAATGGAAAGATTCTTGGTAGTGTGGACGTGCAGAGGGATCTTAGCGTCCAGGTACATAGAGCCCTGAAAGTTGCCACCCAGGTTGATAGTGCTGTTAAGAAGGCATACGGTGTGTTAGGTTTCATTGGTAGAGGGATTGAGTTCCGGAGCCATGATGTCACGCTGCAACTGTACAAAACGCTAGTGCGGCCTCACTTGGAATATTGCGTACAGTTCTGGTCGCCCCATTACAGGAAGGATGTGGAAGCATTGGAAAAGGTGCAGAGGAGATTTATCAGGAGGTCGCCTGGTCTGGAGCGAAGGTCTTATGAGGAAAGGCTGAGGGACTTGGGTCTGTTCTCATTGGAGAGAAGAAGGCTAAGAGGGGATTTAATAGAGACATACAAAATGATCAGAGGATTAGATCGGGTGGACAGTGAGAGTCTTTTTCCTAGGATGATGACGTTGGCTAGTACAAGGGGGCATAGCTGCAAATTGAGGGGTGATAGATTTAAGACAGATGTCAGAGGCAGGTTCTTTACTCAGAGAGTGGTAAGGGCGTGGAATGCCCTGCCTGCCAATGTAGTTAACTCAGCCACATTAGGGGCATTTAAACAGTCCTTGGATAGGCATATGGATGATGATGGGATAGTGTAGGGGGTGGGCTTAGGTTAGTTCACAGGTCTGCACAACATAGAGGGCCAAAGGGTATGTTCTATGTTCTATGTTCTATGTTCTATGTTCTATGTTCTATGTTCTATGTTCTAGTCATGGTATTGTGGGGTATCCAGGTACTTTGCTGGCTTGCATGCTAGGTTTCTTAAAAAGGGAACTCACTGAAAAAAAAAAAGTGATAACATAATGGGCTGTAGGTTCGGGATTGAAAAACACAGACAGGTTGAACCCTATCTCCTGCAATCCTCACCCACTCATTTTCTGCAACACGTGGGAAGAGAAACTATTGCAGGTGATTCTGACTCTGATCAATAGTTAAGTCTGAAATCAGGTGAGCCAGTCAGCCTGCAAGATATTGGTATGGCTTACCACTCCAGGGGTTGCAGACAGGTCAAGGAGGGACAGTTCACTGCAATCACAGTCACACAGGGAGTCATCTCTGATACTGATAAATACTATACAGTCCTGTGGTAAGGGGCACAAATCAGATGTGTGGGATTCAAACATGGACTAAGACCGTAAAATATTGGAGCAGAATTAGATCATTTGGCCCATCAATTTTGCTCTATCACTCGGTCATGGCTGATCGGTTTCTCAATTCCATTGTCTGCCTTCTCCCTATAATCCTTGATCCCTTCCCAATCAAGAGCCCGTCTATTTCTGTCTTAAATAGATTTAATGACTTGTCCTCCACAACCCTCTGTGGCAATGAGTTCCACAGATTCACCAACCTCTGGCTGAAGAAATTCCTCCACATCAGTTCTAAATGGTCACCCCTTCAGAGGCTGCGCCCCTGTATCACCTCTCCTACGAATGGAAACATCTTCTCCGGGTCCATTCTATCCAGGCCTCTCGGTATTCTGCAAGTTCCAATCAGACTCCCACCACCACCACCATACCCTTCATCCCCAAAATTCTTCTAAACTCCATTAAGCACAAACCCAGAGGCCTCAACCGCTCCTCACATGACAAGCCCTTTATCTGCAGGATCATTCTTGTAAAGCTCCTTTGGATCTCCAACACTAGCACATCCTTCCTTCTGCAAGGAAGGGACCCAAAATTGCTCACAATATTCCAAATACAATCTGACCAGTGCCTATTACAGCCTCAGCAGTACACCCCTGCTTTTGTATTCTAGTTCTCTAAATGAATGCTAACATTGCATTTGCCTTCCTAACTGCCAACTGAACCTACACGTTAACCTGAAAGGAATCCTGAATGATGATGCCCAAGTTCCTTTGTGCTTCAGATTTCCAAAGCCATGTTTAGCACATTCCTACTCCTCTAGTCTTCCTACCAGAGTCCATAACCTCACTTTCCCACCTTTGTCCACTTCCCTATCATGTCCATGTCCTTCTGCAGCTTCCTGACTTCCTCAGTACTATCTGTCCCTCCACTTATCTTTGGGTCATCTGCAAACTTACCAATGATGCCTTAAGTTCCTTTGGCTAGATTATATGTGTATAGCGTGAATAACTGTGGTCCCAACATGGACCCCCGAAGAACTCCACTGGGCACCAGCTATAATCCTGAAAAAGAGCACTTTATCACTACTCTCTGCCTTCTGCCAGTCAGTCAATTATCTACCCATGTCAGTATCTTACCCCTAACACCATGTACTTATTTAGCAGCCTCCTGTGCAGTTCCTTGTCAAAGGCCTTCTGGAAAGCCAAACAGATCATGACCACTGGCTCTCCTTTGTCTAACTTGCTCGTTACCTCCTCAAAAGAATTCTAACAGATTTGTCAGGCATTACTTCCCCTTGATGAAACTGTGCTGATTCTGTCAAATTTCACCATGTACTTCCAAGTACTCTGCAATCTTATCTTTACCAATGGACTCAAAATCTTACCAACAAGCAGATATTAGGCTCAGAAAACAAAGCTGCTGGAAGAGCTCAGCAGGTCTGGCAGCATCTGTGAAGAAAACATCAGAGTTAATGTTTCAGGTCTGGTGACCCTTCCCTCAATTCTGAGGAAGGGTCACTGGACCCGAAACATTAACTCTGATCTTTTCTTCAGATGTTGCCAGGCCTGCTGAGCTCTTCCAGCAGCTTTGTTTTGGTTCCTGATTTACAACATCAGTTCTTTTGGTTTTTATCAGATATTAAGCTAACTGGCCTATAGTTTCCTGTCTTCTACCTCCCTCCCTTCTTAAACAGGAGAGTTATATTATCCATTTTCCAGTCCTGTGGACCATTCCCTGACTCTGGCGGTTTCTGAAAGATCACCAATGCCTCTACAATCTCTTCAGCTATCTCCTTCAGAACTTGGGAGTTTAGTCCATCTGATCCAAGTCATTTATCCACTTTCAAACCTTTCAGCTTCTCCAGCACCTTCACCTTAGTGATGGCCACTACACACAGCTCTGTCCCCTGACTCCCTTGAAGCTCTGGCATCTATTGGTGTTTTCCACTCCAAAAACTGACAAAATATCTATTCAGTTTCTCTGCCTTTCCTTAGTTCCCCATTACTACTTCTGCAGCCTCATTTTCCAGGGTTCCAATGTCTACTCTTGCCTCTCTCTTACCTTTTAGGAGATCTAAAAAAATAAAAACACTTGCAATCCTCCTTTATGTTACTAGCTAGCACCCATTTCATCACGTCTCCTTTGTTTTTGTTTTAAAATGTTCTCCACTGCTGCTTTTTAATAGGTTTCCTAATCCTCAGTCTGCCAACAAATCTTCACTACATTGCATGCTTTTTCCTTTTGCTTTAATGCTGTCCCCAACTTTCCTTGTCAGCCATGGTTACCTCATCTTCCCCTAGTCTGTTTCTTATTCATTAGGATGAATTTCTGCTGTGCTTCCTGAATTACCCTCAAATTCCTGCCATTGCTGCTTCACCATCTTCCCTGTTAGGCACCCCTTCCAACCAACTCTGGCCAGCTCCTCCCATGTTTTTTGTAGTTACCTTTACTCAATTGTAATATCATATCATTACATCTGATTCCAAGCCTCTCTCTCGAGCCGCAAACTGCAGGTTGCATTTTATCATTATGGTCATTGCCCCTAGAGTTTCTTTCAATTTATGTTCCCTAATCAAGTCTAACTCATTACACATCACCAAATCCAGAACTGCCTGTTCCCCTAGCGGGCTCTATCGCAGTCTGCTCCAAACAAAAAAGAGGTTCTACAAATTTCCTTTCTGGAGATCCACGACCAACCCCCATAGCTATTGTAATAGTGCCTTGCTTACATACCTTTTCCAAATCCCGATTTCCTTTCTACCCCACATCCTGACTACTGCTAAGAGGCCTGTACACAACTGGAGTTTTGTGCAAACTGAGCAGGCATTTGAGGCAGCACCACACTTTAAAGGATTTTGGAGAAGGAATGCTCAGGTATTCTTGATATTTTGAAAATGTCCCAGCTCTTTTGTACTTTAAACTATTGTTGAACTTTGCACAAGAATAAAGTTCAACACATTATTAGCCAAACAATACAGAGTAAGGTTAGGACATGCAATACTTCAGATGATATATTTCAAAAGCAATATTGGCAGAGAAACAGTAAAAACACACAGTCTGCATGCAGCATTAAAACTTGAAGACTGGATATCCTGAATCTGAACAGTTTTCAGAATAGTATGTTTAAGAAGATACAAATAGATTGTTAGTTTCCTGTTTTACTTGCTACTAAAATAATTTTAGCTTTAAAAGGATGTAGTAAGGATTTCCCTTCCAAAAAAACTTCAACAGGGCAAAAACGTCACTGCACTTTATTCATAGAATCCCTACAGTGTGGAAACAGGCCCCTCGGCCCAACGAGTCCACACAGACCCTCAGAATCCCACCCAGACCCACTCCCCAAACCCACCTAATCTACACATCCTTGGACTCTATGGGCAATTTAGCATAGCCAATCCACCTAGTCTGCACACCTTTGGACTGTGGGAGGAAACCAGAGGAAACCCACACAGACACGGGGAGAATGTGCAAACTCCACACACACAGACAGTTGCCCAGAGGGTGGAATCAAACCCAGGTCCCTGGCGCTGTGAGGCAGCAGTGCTAACCACTGAGCCACCGTGCCATTCTGGAAGATTAGACCTGCAGACCAGATTTTGTGAATTGTATGCAAGATCCACCAGCTACTGTGTTGGGATTGGAACTCCTGTCACAGTGTATTAGCTAAGGGTCTACTGGATTCCTAAACTAGTGACATAACCACTACACCATCTCCCACAACTAAGGGATTGACTTATTTGAGGTCTGCCTATCAGTTTCTACAAAGCAAGTGTCTAAGGCTGCACTGCATACTGTTATGTAGTGTTCAATCAAGGAATAACCAAGATCAAAATGCAACTGCACAATATTAAAATAGTCAGCACAGAAGAATCCGACTCAAGTAAAATGGAGAAACACGGATATCGTTAAAGCTGCTGGCTTTTTAAAAAGCATAGAAACTAAGAGTAATTGTAGGTGATTTGGTCCTTCAAGCCTGTTCCTCCATTGAATATGATCATGGCGTATCCTCTATCTCAATACTACATTCCTACTTTCTGCCACCATTACAAATGCACAGGCACTTCTAGAACAAAAAGTTTCAGGCTGAGAATCACATCTCTCCCAGACACAGTCTTAAGATATAGAAAAGAAAACAAAGCAGTGCAGCAATGTACAAAACACAATTTCAATGATCTATCACTCACTAGTTTTATTTCCCCTCCCCTAGTCAAATAGCATGGAAACAGACCCTTTGGTCCAACTAGTCCACATCGATCATGTTCCCAAACTAAACTAGTCCCACTGGCCTGAGTTTAGATCATATCCCTCCAAAGCTTTCATATTCATGTTCCAGATGTTGAGAGCACGACTTCTACTCAAACTAAATATTCATATACACTTGTTGATGTCTCAGTGGTTCTTACAGCAAAGTTTCCATTTTGTATTCTTTCAATCTCCTTCTCAGTTAGCATTTGTATCCTACTCTTTCTCCATTATCTGTATGTGCAGTTGGGAAGCAAGTGACGTGGAATGGAATTTCTTCCTTCCCTTTGTTTTTTTCCCCTTTATAAGCCTTAGAAGTCTCTTTGTTTCAGCAAGTTCACTTTCCTTCCTGAAGGATGAAGGAAGTAGCAAGAACAATGCTGGTGCATCCATCAGCCAAAGGGTTACATGTGACTGAAATAATCTAACCTTAAGAATCAGAAGCAAAAAAATGTTTGCAAGTTTCAAACAGGTTACCTGACTCAGCAATTTTACTATAAAATTAAAATTTGCTAGTTCATCCTCACCACTTTTATTCTGTAAGAACACAAGAAAGAGAAGCAGCTATGAAACATTCCCCAAGAATGAAATCCTTTCATTTTAGGTTTGTTATAGCATTTAATTAAATGGCTAGTATACCATGCAAACAAGTCAGGCCACTGAATTAAAGAGTCAGATAAAAATTAAAACAGGTGTGAAAGAGAAAATCCAGTTTCAGTTGTTTAACCCAGCTAGCAATGCAGAATAGGGGAAGTTAGCACGTACTTTTGCCAAATTTTAACCATCCCAAAGTTTCAACATTACCTTTCAAGACTTTGGCAAGATGAAGAGTTACCAAAAGGTTTGTTATGCAGTTATTTCAGAACTGTGTCAGAGGACACAGGTGAAAAGTAGCAATGATTGGTCTTTCATTCAGCTATATGATGCGGACATTGTTGGCTGGGCCATATTTTATTGTCCATTCTGAATTGCCCTGGAGAAGGTGGTAGCGAGCTGCCTTCTTGAACTGAAGTCCTTAAGTATAGAAACAGCCACAGTGCTCTAATGGAGGGAGCTCCAGGAATTTTACAGAGAAGGAATGTTGATCAAGTCATTAAAGAAATATGGTTACACCGATGTTCTAGATGTCAGTCAAGTTAATGCATCATATGAAGAAAGTTCACAAACCACCAGTGATGACAATCCTGTATGTTCCTTTACGGGATATGGGTGTCACTGGCTAGGCCAGCCTTGGTTGACCAACTTGAATTTCCTTAGAGAAGGTAGCAGTGACCCACCTTACTGAATCGCTGCAATTCACATGGTGTATCTACAGTCAGAGCTGTTAGCAAGGGAGTTCCAGGATTTTGACACAGTAAACAGTGAAGGAGCAGCAGTATAATTCCAAGTCAGGATGGTGAGAGCTTGAAGGGGAACTTGTAAATGGTGGTGTTCCCACACACTGCTGCTTTTGTCTATGTAGCTGGTAGAAGTCACAGGTTTGAGAGTTGTTGCAAGAAGAGCCTCGCTAAGTTATTGCACAGCATCTTACAGATGATCACACTGCCGCTGTTGCTTTATGTCAGCAGTAAGCAGAGAAAGCTGATCTAAATGGATTAAAAATTCGGCTGCTGCAATATATCAGCGACGTCAGATTCCTAGTTCAGAGTAATGATTTGCTTGGTATAAAGATGGAGAATGATTAAACCATTAACACTGGTTATTTTCTTCAGTTTTCCTATTTCATTCCCAGATTCCCACAACTGCACTCTGCATTTGAACTGTCACTTCAAGCACTTATCTCCAGTACATCCCAATTGCAATCACACAGACTAAACTATCCACATTTAAATTGATCAAAGACTAGTTTGGTGAGGATATCTGATTAGAGCTTAAGTAATTAGATAATCAATTCAGAAATTTAGAAGGAATACAGCATTCCTAGTTCACAAATACCCATAGGATCACAAAATACTACTTTATTAGATACAGAAGGAGACTTTGAGCTTGAATAAATATTCAGAATAATTGTGATTGTTGATAATAGCAGGTACTTATAGTGGGCCATAGGGCACAGGCTTGTGTGTGTTTTGTTAATATTTAACACCAGCCATATTAAACAGCTTTGCAGATAGTATTTGAATTTAAGAACATACACGTCAGGATGGTGAATGGCTTGCAGGGGAGCGGTCAGGTTGTACTGTTTCCTTGTATCTGCTGTCTTTGTTTTTCTAAATGGAAGTGGTCATTGGAAGGTGTTGTCCAAGGATCTTTTGTTGAATTTCAGTAGTGTATTGTACTGGATGGTGTCTAGCTTCTTGGTTATGGAGAAAGGTATGAAATTGGATTTAAGGATTATCAGATCTGCCATGATCACCCTGAATGGTGGAACAGACTCAAGGGGCCAAATGGCCTAGCTGTGCACAACATCTTAGTCTTTCTTGCATTTATTAGCACAGTGGCATTAATCATGATGCTACTCAGTACCAAAACAGTTTAAATCTTGAGCATTCAATGCCAAACTGCCAAAATATTAATCATTAGAGCAAAATGTGTAGGGAATAGGTTTAAAAAACAAAAATCAGTTTGCTAGAACTTGCAAATTATATAATGACTTCAGATTTGTCCCTGTGATAATACTATGGCTTCAAGAGTTGTATTTTGTCCTGGTTTGTTTTTGGAAGAGGTTTTAAGACAGGAGGTGAAAAGCTGTCAGCTTGAATCCAATAAAGTAAACAGCTTGAGGCCTTAGGCTTTCTTTTCTAAGGTTGGAACAATAGAAGCAGCCTGAATGGGTGCAGTTTTAGTTTTTCAGTAGAAGATTCTAGGGTCTTGAAGCTGAGTTTGGAAGTTGCAGTACATCTCTACCAGCTATTCTCTCTCGGTCTGAGTTTTCACTTGATGTTCTTCCTCCTGAACTGGGGAGTTGCCAGTGAGACAATCTATTTTACTGCATTTTGCCTTTTGTCAAGGGTCTCTGTCAGATTTAACTACACAGGAAGAGTTAATTAGCAGTAGTTTATACATCTATTATCTTAAGCATTTTGATAGAGTTCCAGTTAAACCAATTATT
Organism: Ginglymostoma cirratum; assembly: GCA_024137785.1. Lineage (NCBI taxonomy): Eukaryota > Metazoa > Chordata > Chondrichthyes > Orectolobiformes > Ginglymostomatidae > Ginglymostoma > Ginglymostoma cirratum. The sequence continues at coordinate 40,935,441 of JAHRHZ010000144.1, forward strand.
TTCTTACTTTTATTTTGTCTACATTTTATTGATAGTGTAAAAATGAAGTATGGTTTGCTTAACATCAAGCAGTTTGACCAACTGAATTGCATCTAAAATGCAATACCTTATACTTACCCTTAAAATAAGAAAAAAAAGTTTGGCCGTAGACTATCTTCTGAATATATTTTGAGGGGGTTTGGTCTAGTCCACAACAGTCCTAAATTGCTCCACAAAAGTGTAAGTGTAAATAAGAATAAGAGAAACAAACAAGTGGTCAAGATTCTGAAGGTCAAAAGATGGATTTTAGCCTTCAAAAGGAGATGGTGAATGTGGAGAGGTTTCTCAAGGGAATTTCCACTGTAGGATCTACATGACTGAAGGCATTGAAATGAGATTTCATTCTTAGCTGACCGTTTTGTAACGATTTTAGTCTTATTTTACCGCAGATGTTTAATGCACCGTTCAGAAGACTTGCATTTTCCCATTATCTTGTTCAAGAATGAAAAAGCTTTAAGGGCTGCCTACAGAATCTATTTGTTGTAACTAAATTAGAAACAGAGACATCACAAGTGACAACAAAAGGATTACTACAGCAATGATTCACTCATGAATTTAAAAATCAGGAACAGAGAAGTACGCATCAAAAATAAGATTTTTTTTAAAAATGGGAAAGCACCTCCCTAGGTGATGATAAGCTCAAGAGTTAAATGTTATTTGCTTGCTCAGATGGGGACAACTTCTCATACCTTGAAATAGATACTCAATTCTCAAATACATACAATAATTTGAAAGCAGTTTAAGGACACGTCACTTTTCCATCTATTCTGTAGAAAGTCAAAAGGATACCGATGTTCAACTTTAGCCAAGTTAACGCACTACCGAATAGTAACTGCCTTCCTCTGAGCTACAAAAGCAAGTTGGTGAGCTATGCTGATGGTCACTATTCAAAACATAAAGTCAACTTAAGTCCAGTCTGAAGCAAGATTATGGGGAACATATTAAAGCCACATTTAAATCAGAGGGTAACCAGTGAGATTCAGATATATGGTACTTAGGAGGTTTGCTTTGACAACTTAGCATGACAAGATATTACATTTATAAATCTCATGGCTTTATGTAAGTGGAAATACTAACGCCTTGTGATTTTAAAACTAAGGCAATTGCATATGCTTAGTGGTGACTCTAGCGAATCATGGCCGTTACTTTTGATAACAAAAAAGCAGTAAAAGCAATTTGGTTGTGGTTTCTTCTGTTACTTTACTGATTCAATAATTAAACAAAACTAACCTGAGAAGAAATGTGTGTCTTCATACAATAGATTAGCAGTAACCCATGAATGCACAACTCCTTCATTCCATTATAACAGCAAACATCAGATTTCTTCTTCCTCTTGCTCAGACACCCTCTGAACCGACTTTAACATGTCTCCATGAAAGGAAGTTTATTTTGGCAAATTTTTTTTTCAGGAAGCTAGTGGCTTTTTGTAGCATGAGGATTGCTAATATAGGGTAAACTCCCGGTATTTTCACTGCCTTCCTGCCTGGGTTTGAAGAGTTTGTCATTACAAAAGGATTCAAGCCTACAGTAGCGTTAACTATGTTTTCAGGGTGTCATGACCTGTGAGTCAGGCTGACCAAAAAGTCATGACTAGACATCCAAAAAAAACTCTTTAAAGCTTGCTTAGCAAGAATGAATGTTGAAACAGACTTAAAGATATTGCTGTAATTTTAAAAAATGTCCTTATGTTTGAATGCAGTTTAATCAGTGTTAATATTTTGCCACGCTAGACTATCTCCACCTTTAACATCTCTGCCTTCACCCTAGATAACATACCACCAACTGGTTTGTCCAAATCCCATCCTTACCAACCCTCTTGAAGGTGGCATTTGACATTTGCCTTCATCGGTCAGAGCATTGCATACAGGAGCTGGGATATCATCTTACAGATGCAAGACATTGGTAAGGCCATGTTTGGAGTGCTGGTCTCCCTGCCACATGAAGGATGTTACTAAACTGAAAAGGGTGCAAAAAAGATTTACAGAGGTTATTACCGGAGACTGGAAGGTTTGAGTTATAAGGAGAGGCTGGATAGGCTGGAAATTCTGTCCCTGGAGCACAGGAAGTGGAGGGGTGATCTTACACATGTTTCTAAAGTCATCAGGTACACAGGTAAGGTGAATCGTGAAGGTCTTTTCTCTAGAGTAGGGGAGTCCCAAACTAGAAGGCAAAAGTTTAAGATGACAGGGGAAAGATCTAAAAAAAGGGACTGAAGAGGTAACCTTTTCCACACAGGATGGTGTGTTTTTGGACTGAGTTGCCAGAGGAAGTGGTAGATGCACATACAATTACAACATTTAAAAAGACATTTGTACAGGTACATGGTTAGGAAAGGTTTGGAGGAATTAGGGCCAAATGCAGGCAAATGGGACTAGTTCAATGTAGGAAACCCAGATGACATGGACAAGTTGGGCTGAAGCTGTTACTGTGCTGTATGACTCCATGATACATTCGCATCTTCAACTCCAATTAAGTTCGTGTTTTTGGCTGGATTCCTCTATCAGCTCATCCCTGAGTGTGAATGTTGTTTCTCTCCTATAATCCGCCTGAGCTGCTGTGATTTGCCTGTGGTTGGGTATTTTACTAGATGCAGCAATGCTTAGGTCATCCCTCATAACCTAAGAAACTAGGTACTGATATTGAAGAATCAAACTGATATTTATTACAGCTGACTCTGATACACAAGCATTTGGGTTATTATGTTAATAGCTTACAAAGGACATGCTTCAGTAACATATCATGCTTCAAATTATCAAAGGTAAGATGGAGTGCAAGACCGTTATGTCCCAGTGATGATGTCATGAGCATGCCTCTTAAACACACTGATGTAACCATCTCCTTTTTTCAAAGATACACAAGTTAAAAACATCTCAAAACAGACAGACATGGTTGTACACAGACATGCATTGTCAATGCGATCATTATTCAAGCCAACCAGAACCTTTCAAGGCTAACATTTCAAACTTCAACGTAACACTTGAGATTTGACACCTTGTCCTGATCTAGCAATCTAAGACAGTCTGCATTGGTACAGATCATTCTGTTATATTTGTTTGACGGCTTGGTTGTCTGGTTGCTTATACTCAACATCACCATCCAAAATTCTGTCTGTTGGAGTGTTCTTCCTCACTTTGTGCATAATTGAAACACCTTACATCAGTCCCACCAGGCTGCTGTTTCTTCATAATGTGGCAGCATAAGACCATAAGATATAGGAGCAGAATCAGGCCATTTGGCCCATCGAGTCTGCTCCGCCATTCAATAATGGCCAATCTTTCTCAACCTATTTTCCTTCTCTCTCTCTCTCTCTCTCTCTCTCTCTCCCCCTACCTCCCTCACACTTGCTTTCAGTAGCCTTCTGTGGCAATGGGTTCACCACCCTCTGGCTGAAGAAATTCCTCCTCATCTCAGTTCTAAGGGTCATCCCTTCACTCCGAGGCCGCACCCTCAAGTCCTTGTCTCTCTCTTACTAGAGAAAACATCTTAATGTCCAAGCTAGCCAGGCCTATCAGATCCACCCCCACCCCCCATCATCCTTCTAAAATCTTTGAGTACAGACTCAAAGTGCTCAACTGCTCCTCATATGACAAGCCTTCCAACCCTGGAATCATGATCAGTAAAGACTTAATACAATCTAGGCAGGATGTGTTGTTTATAAACTACTGTTGGTACCCAAATATTTACAATTTAATTTCTAATTCACACACTCACCAGTGATGCGTTTTGGAGGTCCTTTCTAAGACTGAGGAGGTGAAAGAGATAGATCAACTGAATGAACAGAAAGAGAAATGGTTAGACATTTGGTTGCAGGGCTGGATTATTTGCACTTGCCTTCGGAACACAACTTATGCTGGGGACGGTAATCTCTGATGCTGCACAAAAATGCAGTAATGTGCTGAAAATCTTGCTTTGCTCCTTGAGACTGCAGAATTGTTGATCTTACAGCACGTATCATGTTCTACTAGAGCATTTAAGTAAGGACAGTGCCACAGTAGAGGTGATACAGGCACTCCCCACTTAGTATGTATATTGAAATGGTTGGTCGCTGTGTTGTGGACTATCAGATACCATATCAGAATCACAGAAGGCAGCAATTCAGCCTATTAGGTCTGTATGAGCTGTCCAAATGAGCTGTCCAAATAAGCATCATTACCTAGTGCTATACTCCTGCCTTTTCATCATACCCATACACATTAAATAGAAACAGTCATCCAGTGCTCCAATGGATCCTTTCTGCACATTTCCCAGCACTGCATTCCACACTTGAATCACTGAAAATCTTTTCTTCTTGCATCACATTTTGGTCTTCTGCATATCATTGTGTCTGCCTGTTCTGGATCGTTTTACAAATGGCAACAGTTTCACCCCATTCATCTAATCCAGCTCTCAAAATTGAGAACTTGTATCAGATCCTCCACTGGCCTCTCCTAAAGGAGAAAGCAATCCTAACCTCTCCACATAATGGCAGTGTCTCATCCCTGGAAACATTCTTGTAAACCTCTTCATGCAGTTTTAAAGCATGAACATCCTCCCTATAGTGTGCTGCTCAGAACTGCACACAATATTCCAGTTGAAATCTAACAAGTGTCAAGGATCAGCATCACTTTCTTGCTCGTCTTTGTCCCTGTTAATAATACCAAGATTTTATGCTTTCCCTTCTGGCCTGTTCTACCACCAATCATTGTGCACATATATTTCCAGATCTCAGTCCTCCTGCAGCCCCTTTAGAAATGTACCTTTTACTTTAACTTGTTCATTTGCCCATATTATTCAACCTACATTTCTCGGCATTGAACTTTATCACCTAACTGCCCACTTCAACTATTGAATTTCTGATGAAGGGTCTAGGCCTGAAACGTCAAGTTTTCCTGCTCTTATGATGCTGCTTGACCTGCTGTGTTCATCCAGCCCCATGCCTTGTTATCTCGGATTCTCCAGCATCTGCAGTACCTTTTATCTCTCAACTATTGAATGTCCTTTTGAAGTTCTAAACTGGCCATCTCAGTTTGCAATACTGCCAGGTGTTTTATCATCCAGAGACTTGGAAACTGTTTCCTACACATTAAGATTAGATCATGAATATGATCAGAAAAATCAGAGTTCCACTACTGACCGACCTCTGGCGAACTAGACAGCAAGTCTTCCTCCAGCCTGAAAAGTATCTATTGACCGTTACTCTTTTCCCCAACACTCGGCCAACTTTTTATCCACACTGCTGCTGTCCCTTGTATCCCATGAGCTTCAACTTTTCTCAAGTTGGAAGGGTAGCAGTAAGTTGAATGCCTTTTGGAAATCCATGTTCATCACAATCAAACAACAGCACGGCCCTGATCAACCCTTCCAATTTTTTTTTTTTTTTTTTTTTTTTAAATTCCAGTTAGTTAAACATATTTCCTCCTTTGGGAAGAGCCAGCATAGATTTCTAATCAACACACTTCTTTCGATTTGACTACTAAGTCTATATAGAATGATCATTTCTTGAAGCTTTCATGCCATTGAAGTTAAACTGGCAGGTCTAGAAATGCTGGACTTATTCTTACAACCTTTTTGAATATGGAGTGTGCTGTTCATAGTCAGTCTTCTGGCATCCCCAAGTCTAGAGGAGACTGAAAGATTATGATAATTGCAGCTGTAATCATCAGTCTCGCTTCCTTCAATATTTCTTCGGATCTATCCGATTGTCAGTAGTTGAAAATTGACAAGGCACCAGGACCAATCTAACACTTCCTCCTTACCAAATCGGAATCCTCCTAGTGACAGAGTTTCTTCCTCCATCAGCAGAGCACGGCCAGTGACTCTTTGGTAAAGACAGATGCAAAGCATGTAACACATCAGCTATGCTCCCTGCCTCCATGTGCAAGTCTCCTTTTCATCCCTTTTGGTCCCTACTTTTAGGATTATGACTGTTTATGTGCCCACAGAATACTTTGGGCACCCCTTTGTATGAGCTGCCAGTCTTTTCTCGTAAAAAGTCTTTGCTTCTAAGATGCTCTTTCTTTCACCTCCCTTCTGAATCTTCAGCAGTCCTCTTGGCTCTCAGTTCTACTTGCTGCCTGACAATGTGATGTGCACAATTATTCTTCACTACCTCAATTTCTCCCCGCTTTGTCAGCCACTGAGCTCTGGATTGGTTTACCCCCCCTTGCTCTTGAGGGAATATACCCTGACTGTTACCAAAAACATCCTCTTTGAAGGTAGCCCCTCACTCAGTTACAGGTTTGCCTGCCAACCTTTTAGTTCCAGTCTATCTTGTGTAACTTATTCTTGACCCATTGAACCAGATCACCAATTGATTTTTCTTGTTCCGGGTTAACCACTGCTATTCTCCACCATCATCCTATGTTACAATGACTACCATCTCCATAGTGTACCATTGACTCTTGATCCGCTTTGCCCACTTTATTTCAAAGAATCAGATCCAGCGTATCCTTTGTTGGACTAAACACACCACTGAATGAAAAATTCTCCTAAACACGTATGTATGTTTGCCTATAGCACAGTCTTTAATGCCCTCCATTATAACTACTCTATTATGCCGGCATCTCAAAATTTGCCTGCAGATTTGTTCCTCAACATCCTTCCCACTAGCTGACTGTAATCTAGATTAGATCAAGCAGTGCGATTGCACCCTTTTGTTCTCAGCTTTAGCCAAAATGGTTTCTGTCCATGAATCACCACCTTTCTCCAGCACTGCAATGCTCTTAACCAATACAACCGCCTCTCTGCCTTCTTTTCATATCTTTCCTGAACACCCTTCACCCAATATTTCACACCCAGTTCTGTCCTTCCTTAACCTGGGGATCTTATTACCACAGAATTTTTCTACACTGCAATCAGTGCTGGTAACTGCCCAACCATACTTACTGTATGTGAATACATTCACATAGTGACCTTGACTTATTACTCTCTTCCTTACTCCAACTTCACTATTAACGTATTGTGCTTTATACTAGTACTATTTGTCTCTCCAAGTATTTTGTGCACATTGGTGATATTCTCTAATATTCTATCTTGGTTCTCACATCCCTGTAAAGTTAAATTTAAGCTCTGCCAACAACTCAAACAAAAAAAGCCTTGCAAAGAACACGGTCTAGGTACAGCCTGTCCTATCTTGTACCAGTGCCATCGTCCCCAGAGCCAGGTGCAGCGCCCTACACTCTGCATTCAAATCAACCTTCTCCTTAGATTTGTGTATTCACTTGTATTTGACCCAAATACTGTCTGCATGTACTTTGACGCCCTGCTTGATAGGCCACATCCCTCTTCCAACCCAACCCGTGTATACCAATGAGGACATCAATCTTTGTCTGATCACAACATTCTCCCACCCACCTGCCAAACTCCACCCTCTGGGTATTCTCAGCCCTGGTACCAGGGAGCTATGATGCCATCTGGAATTTATGTCTAAGGCCACAGAAACCTGCCTGTTCCCTGAACTAATGATCCCTATCACTATTGCTCTTCCATTCCTTCTCTTCACCTCCCAAACAGATGAGCCATTATTACAAGCATGGCTTGACTGCATTACAAGGAACCAATACCCTCACCAAAAAAAAAAAAAAGGACAGCTTCGAGGGCAGAACCCTAGCAGTATCCCGACACCAAATCAGTTGAAAATAAAGTCCCCTGTGTCAACAATACTTCATATACATTCACAAGTTATTGAATATCCAGATTCACAGACTCATGGCTTGTGTGTTTAATTCTCATGTATCCTTGATGTAACATGGACATTATATCTGTGTGTAATGCTTCTGGTATTGGGATTTGTTTGCCCTTTAAATGACTTGTCATGATAGGTGACCTTTGTCTCTGTCGAAAATGAGCGACTCTTCGCAGTAACTGCATCACTTGTGGCCTGTTTCCCCACAGTGAGAGCATGGTTTGAATTTCATGAACTATCAGAATACAGAGACTTGTGCATGCTGTTATTCATGCCACAACTGGACCACTGGTAATGACAAAGGTAGAAGATTTTGGCAAGCAAAGATGAATGAGTATTGACACTGCAGTCAGACTCTGCCTAGGCACAGAATCATTGATGCTTTATATATGCTGTACAATGGCCTCTTGCAGGCTATACCCTGGGGTGCCATTTGCTAAAGTACACTTCCTTCAGGATACAGTAGTAATGTGCTGACACAGGCACACATCAATTTAGACTTTTAGCATGTGCCATTCTGCTTTTAGGCTGAGAGATTGATGGTTGTATAAGCTTTTGACTGCTGTATACTGTCTATATGGTTTTTGAAATACAGTACACTTCCAACTTCAGAAATTTGCCTTTTGCTTGGCTGACTCAACTTGAATGATGTATTTTCATTTCTTAACACTTGCTTTGCTGTCGTCGTTGTTCTGGTGTTGTACTGTTCTACTGATCACAAACATTCACCTTTTCCTAGTTACTATCAGTTCTGAAGATGGGTCACGGGACTCGCAACATTAACACTGCTTTCGCTCCACAGATGCTGCCAGATCTGCTGAGTTTCTCCAGCTATTTGTTTTTGCTTCAGATTTCCAGCAACCTACGGTTTTGTTTTGTTATTTCATTTTGCTGTGGGGTCTGGCCTGGTGTTTGGAACCAGATTTCCTGCACACACGTGGCACTCAGGGACGTTGGACATGCTTTAAGAGTCAGGAAAAACTGGGCAGCTTTTGGGCGGGTGCAACAAACAATATCTTGTCAGTTTGGTGCATCATGTTGATCACAGCAATAGTGTTGACTGCTCCTGAACCATAGAGCTTTTGTTGGCCAGCCACTATGGTTTCACCCTTGTGTCCATCCTCAAGACAGACATTAATGGGATGGCCCTTTTCTCACCCAAAATGTTCCTTCTAATGAAGAAAATGAGCACTTCTTACAGCTCCTCTTCAGAAAATTCACACTGAGTATTTCCCCCTTGCTTAACATTCACACTATTTCACAAGCTTCACATAGCATACAAGGCATTGTTTGATTGTCATTTTTACTCAATGAAGGTAGTCACTCTTTCTACAAAGAAGTAATCCCAACAACCTATGATATAAGCCACACATGTTAGGAATAGACTCCTCCAGTACCTCTAAACTTGTTATTTGTCCACAGCCCCAGAGGTATCGCATCTCTGCCGAACTGAGTAGAACCTAGAGCAGCTAATCGCCCCTGACAGGGACAACTCCTCTGCTGTCCACGTCTTATTCACTTGCAATGAGAGAGTCACCAGATCAAATTCCATGCAGTCTGAACCTGGCCTTGCTAGCAGTTTCTGACTGACAGTGAAAAGAAACCATGCCTGAGTTTTCAGCCAGAAATATCTTGATTAAATAAATTGCCTCAGTATTTAAAACCACCATGAGATGACGGAAAATTTCTCATCATAAGTGGAACTGGCAACACAACCAATGTTTAATTGACTTTGAACAAGCAAGCTAAAAACCTTAGAATACTAAATCTGCTGAACAAATCTTTCCTAAAGTAGTATTAACACAACTTAATCTGGAGTGAATGAAATTAAGTGACAATCCAGTCACTCTACCACAGGAGTTGCAAGGTTAGGTTCACATGTACCATTCTTTCCAGAGGTTCCCACGTCACACCGCACCCTCCCCCCGCCCCATTTCAGCCAGTTGTTTCCCACTTTCCTGTGAAGAAAGAGTGGGTGGGGAGAAAGGAAACAATGTCAAGCAAATGTGACGCATTTTTTTTGAAAACAAGGAAGAATAAAAAGGTGAGTCAGACTTAGCTATGATCACCCTCCAGCAGCCCTAATAAAAGCAATAATGAAGGCCTGAGAGTTAAACAGCAGCTCAGGACCCTCCCTTGTCAATTGAGAAGAGGCTTCATGGAGGCATGTTGAAAGGAGATAAGCAATAACAGAACAATCCTTTTCCAACTTAACTTCTGCCAAAAAGAATGTGTCCTGGTTTAGTGATGACTAACCAAAGGTGGCACAGCATGTATTGTAGACAGGAGCAAATGTTGCAAAGGGACTTTGATAAAGTGAGTTGAAAGGCTGTAGAAGATGGGGTTCAAAATAAGAAGTTCATTTTTAAAATTGAAGATTGATCCGAGTATTTCTAAGGGAGAAGCTAGAAACAGTGGAAAAATAAAGATTTATAGATGCATGTACAGCAATCAATAGTGAGCAAATGGGTATCAAAAAAAGGTGAATGGAATATTAGCCTTTATCTCAGGAGAAGTGTGGAAGTTACAGAACTGCATCAAACTCTGGTTCAACTGTATCTAGAGTATTGCACCTAGCCTAGATCTTGCACATTGGTATGAATATATTGGCCTGGGAGGGTGCTGTTTCAAAAAAGTTATACTGGGGATAAAAATGAATGAAGGGCACATTGCACAAAATAAGTTTGTATTCCGAATCCAGAAGAATAAAATGTGAAGCGCTAACTTAGCTGAACAGCTTATGAAACCGACCATTTGTTCTACGCCCATCAAATCCTTCCAAAGAAACATAAAAAGAATATGCCATTTACATTAGAATATTGCAAGTTCAAAGCAATTGTAGCAGGCTAGCAGTATCTGTGGGTGCTTGACTCTAGATCAACTACTGCAGTCATTAACCGGTTCAGTGGAACATCCAAATCTTTGTGTACTTGGTCTTACCCACCAGGGTGTGCCCAGCATTTTGTGATAAATGCAAGCTCTGTTCTACAAGACGACATTGGGCTAAAGTGTGTAGGAATTCCAAAGACCCAGAGAAATCCAAAACTACAATGCTCTACGGCAGCACGTGAGAAGCTTTCAAAGTTTCATCCCTGGCACACAAAGCAAGTCACAGTCCAAGAGGTAACTGCAATGTTCAGTTCATAGAACTCAGGTCAGATAGAACATCAACTTAACACACCACATTGAAATCAGAAAAACTGAAGCCTCTACCTCCTCCTAAGTGACGTATCCCATAAAAACAACACGATTATACGACATGATTGACACTGGTGCAAGTACCAATATCATTTCTTTTCACAGCTTACACATTCCGTACTTGGGAAACTGGAGTTATCTGGTACAATGCATATCCGATAAGCTAACTGCATACAACAGGTCTGAAAAGGCTAATATGAATGCTTCAGATGGACACCAGAAACCTTTCCTATCAGATGGACTACCTATTTTCAGTCTTCCACTATGCACAGATCTATTTCAATCAATGAGGTGACAAATCTGTCAGTTACAATACCATACATTCCGAGACTATAACAAATCTCATGCATTCTGGTTGCAGGCAAGCAGATTCGGCAAACTATGCCAGATGACAGCCAACTGCATGGACAGCTCAAAAATCTCAGCAACAATTGAGCATCAAAATGGAGGTCACAAGGGAAATGGTTTATGAAGTGCAATACTCATTAGTGCAATGGTTTTTGACACATTGAAAATAATGAATATTATAGATCCAATTTGTTGAAGTACATTGACTGAGATCTATCAACAGTACACTGTTTCCAAGACACAAAGGAAATGGTGTATTCAACACATAAACCTTCTTCTCACTCCTCAGTCTAAGTCTCACAAAATGCACTGTTCATACCGTTAAATCTGTGATCATTAATTATAAAGCGACGTGCCAAAAAATTTTCAAACAGTGATGTTCAACCTGTATCCTATTCCTCTAGGCAATGGTTCACCATCACCAGTAGCTTTCATGCTTTTAAGATAAATCTGCATAGTTCTTTCCTCCCACTCTCTTACTACCCAACCATGTGTGTGACATATTCCTGGAAAGGAGCAGGGTAGTGGTACAGGAGCATGATCACTGAATATACAGACTGTCATACCTACTTTAATCAGGAAATACCATAAAAAAAGAGTTTCAGATTTTGATATGTACACATGGATTCATGGGAAAATACTACATTATGTGTCTAGCATAGGTGACTATGCTGTTACAATAAGCAACATCTAAGTCCTTTGAAGAAATAAATAACACATCCATATCCAAACTGCACAGCTTGAATGAGCAATCACATTGGAAGAAAATGCAGAGTTAAGAGACATCATGCCAGACAACAGTCATGCATCTATGAAAAAAATGGTATAGATTTCAGGCCTGTACTTTTTCCACAGTTGCATGATATCATAACTTGTGACATTCTGGTATAAAAAGAAACTTGCCTCACTTTCAGCCACACCCTGCCTTACAGTATCAATACAGTCCGTCAGTTGTGTGCAGCGTACAAGAACACATTCAACAAACGCAGAACCCACATCACATGTGAAAGTCTGAGATAGAGGTATAAGCAGTTGGTGTTGTAAATAAACTTCAAGATCTAGCTCAAATAGAACCCTGTCTTTGTGGTATATATTACACTAACATTCAGTGAACTATAAACTATGTTACTAAGAAGAATCTGTTAATAAGAAGAATAAGTACAACTGAAGCAAAGCCAATTTTTGTTTTTAAAAAGTATCTGCAAGCATTTAGTCTCAGAAAATTTTCTAAAATATTTTCCAATGACTGGTCAGTAAACAAAAAAAGAAAAAAAATTCAAATATTTGTCACAATCATCTCAAAAAAGGAAGAAAACTTAAGAATGCAATAGCACAAATTCACAATTTAACATTGGTTAAACACAGAGCTCTGTTCAGTGACAGAATGTTAAAAACTACATGCGACAGCAGGTGTAGGTGGCAGCAGAGACCACAGTTTCACAGTGTAAGAGCAATAACAACTTTTAAAAAGCAGATATTTCAGGCAAATTTTCATTTACTAACAAAATACAATTTTTGTTTTCCATTCATTATACCTCCCACCACTACAAACAGCATATTGTCAGGTTTTGCTCTATGCAGTTCAGAGCTTGCCTCATTTAACAGCATTTTGCAAAGTATTTCAGGGCTGTATTTTCATACCTTCCACAGTTCTAAAATATTGCTCGTGGCACGTGTAAGGCGTATTTTTAAAACAAGCACATTATAGTGTGGTCAAGTCCATCTAATCAATCATTCTGAGATGGTCTCAGATTTACCAGCTATGGGAAGTTTTAAACAAGCTACAAATCTCACATTAACTAATTTTATCCCCAAGATATCAGAATACCCATCTCTTCAGTACCTTCTTGCCCCATTATATCTTGCAGTCTCAACTCTTATTTCTCCCTTTATCCAGTCTTTTCTAGGCTAAGTTCATGACTCTTCAATAACCTGTGCCACTTTAACTGTTTTCTGAGCCAGTTGTAAAAAGCTGATATAAGCAATTGTTTTCAAAAACTTTTACATTTATTAGAAGGATATAAAAAAGGTACCCATATAAAGGTGGCCCATAATGGGGAGGTGTTAACTGAATGCCAGTCACTTCCCCAGCAATGGGGGCAGAGAGCTCAATATGAATAAAACAGTACATGATCACAAAACACAATGGCACACCACAAGAATTTTGTTAAAAGCATTTGCTGCACGTAAATTTTTCAGATGAATTCCGGTAGATAGGTGTACAAATATCCAATTCAAGTTGACAAAGCAACGTATGTAGAGAAAGGACAAGATCAGAAATAGAAGACTATCATAATGATTTAGTGGTGCTAATTTTTGTGTTCCAGTTGTGAACATGCACAAATTAGACATTTGGAATCAGAACAAAAAAAGTCAAGACTCCTTTGACTGGGTCTCTCTTTTGCACGTGATAATTAGAAACAGGAAACTCCCGAATTATTATAATATTCAAATGATGTCAGAGTGATTATAAAGCCTCCCTTGTCTCTCTGCGACTCCCTCATCCATTCCACACTCCTCACAAACCCCACCACCTTTCCCTGCAACCTCAGGAAGTGCTACAGCTGCCCCTACACCTCCCCCCCTCACCTCCAGTCAAGGCACAAAACAAACCTCTCATATCAGACAGGGGTTTACCTGTACATCCCTCAACTTGGTCTATTGTATCCACCGCTCCCGATGTGACCTCCTCTACATTGGTGAGGCCAAGCAGAGACTCAGACAGGTTTGTAGAGCATCTGCACTCTGTAGGTGACAAACTACAACACCTTCTGGTTGCCAACCATTTCAACTCCCCCTCCCACTGGGTGATATGTCCATCCTGGACCTCTCCAGTGTCACAACACCACCCGCAAACTGGAGGAGCAGCAACTCATATTCCGCTTCAGGAGCCTACAGCCTGATGGCCTGAACAGAATTCACCAGTTTTAAAATCTCCCCACCCCTAGCCTCATCCCATGTTCAACCCTCCCTCTCATCCCCACCTCCTTGACCTGACACAACCAATCCATCTTCTCTCCCACCTATCTGCCCCACCCATCCCACTGACCAATCCCCACCACTGCCTACCTATCACCATCCCAACTACCTTCCCCAGCCCCACCCCTGCTCTATTTATTTCCCAGCTCCCTTCTGCCTCCTCATTTCTGAAGAAGGGTTCCAACCCAAAACATCAGCTTTCCTGCTCCTCTGATGCTGCCTGGCCTGCTGTGTTCCTCCAGCTTCATACTGTTATCTCCCTTGTATTTTTCTGCTTCATATTTTATTGCAGCATAGCTTGAAAAATATCAATGCATGTCATACATGCATGTCAGGTTTTGCTCGATATTGACCTGTACCTGAAAGCTAATTTAAAAGTACCCAGTAAGAGAAACCATTCAAATATGACAAAACATTTTAAGGCTTTTTCTTCAGAACGTTTCTTCCTCTTTAGTTTTCTTTTCTACAGAAACTAGCATTCTCATGGGCCCTGTGATTAGTTCTCCACCATTGGTCCCAACAGATGCTCAAGATAAACTGAATTCATCCACGAGCACTCATTGATAGACAACCAGACCCCCCATTGTTGGTGATCAATGCTTCTGGAGAATTCAAACAACAGTTCCTAAAAGCTTTCAGAATTTCTACCACCTCAATGTGACATTTCCCTTTAATTTTCCAAACATTTTAAAAATGGTGCTTGCACATAATTATTTAATTCTTCTACAACCCCTGCGTGAATCTGCACCTCAGTGAATAATTATGGAAATTTGAGTGTAACAAGTATATTGTTATTCAGACAGGATTTATAGAATCTCTTGGCCATTCAGAACTGAACTTTGACCATTAGAGGTTTGTTTACAGTGCAACTCTTTAAAAATGAGTATTATTTTTAAGATTAGAGACTGTTACAAACTATTTAATATTTCTGCCTTCCCTGGGATTCTACTCACAGCTGGTCTTGTGAATCTTTCAGTAGCACTGTATCAAAAAGCCAACTACCTCTGTAGCTTAAGGATTCACTATTATTGCTGTCACAATTACAGCACATTTAAGCATGTTTCACATATAATCATCTAACTTAAGTACAGCTAGTATACCAAATCAGTTTTATCAAAAGCGCAATTATCCACTGAATAATTGAGAAGCTGAGAAGGATGTGTCTGCAGATTATGATTACACTAAAGTTTTTAGCATAAGCTGTAAACAGAGGTAATCTATCAGAAGGAAAACCACTATGACTCAGCTCATTTAGAAAAAAAAACTGGATTTTTATGTGCCTGTTGATATTTAACAAATGTTTCCATAGGTAGACTACACCAATGTTAAATAACAATTAAAATACCAATTGTCAGTACTTGGTGTCAACCACTGAAAACAGATTCATCATGATTAGATCCAATCTCCTCCTACTGCAATCACATTAAATTTTCAGTTCTTCACTACATAAACAAGCATTATAAATTCAGACCAAAGACAAACTTCAACTCACAAATATTTCCGGTTGAGTCGTTTAACCAACATACTGCATTCCAATAGAATAGTCAGAAACATTGTGCAATGACCTGGATACATTCTGAACTTTTACTGGGTTGTTATGAACCCAGGATATTAGGAAAAAATGGATTAAACTTCAAACATTGCTGGAGGCAACGTCATAGATGGAAAGAACTGATCGATTAAGCAGACTGCTTGCTTAAAATCAACAGTTTTACATTTAAAGGAGTGTTTTAATATTAACCGACAGATCTTATGTTATTAATTACTTTCATACCCTCTTAAAGGACCGCATCTGAAAACATTGGAGAAAAAGAATCTTCACACAAAACCTAAAATTCACAACAGTTAAGTTGTGCTGTACAGCTCTTGAAAATACCAGTAAATGTCAACAATTGTTTTGAAACAAAAATAGAAGCAGTCATTTACTTCATGCACATGGTACCACACATAGTCCACAATCAGAACCTCCTATATAGAGCCCCTGTTTTTCCTGCTTTCATCTGATATGTCAAGCCCTCAAGGGTGTGTCATTGTGAACGACGGTTTCCTTTCATCTACTAAGTGACAGGTGGAGCTCATTCACTTAATTTACTATTTGGACAGCGGCTTTTGCTTAAACAGATTCTGCATGCACAGTTCTAAATTAGGATTTAGAATGCTGTCACATGCAAACCATTTGTCTTGGTTATGTTTTGATTTTCAGAATCTGATGGGGGAATGGATATTAAGACAATTTTCTAATTATATTTCTATTCTTTTCAATGATATTAATTACAGCTATGTTCACAAAAATACATCCACTTAAAAGTAATTTTTAAAATTCTGAGCTCAATTAATGATAGTGTTTGGGATTATTAAATTGCCAGCCCTCACAGCAGGCAAACTAGGAACTAAAGTGTATGTCTGTGTAGCTACCAGTTACTGCTGTCTTTCTATACAGTGAGGACATAGAGCACTTACATAATTAGCTTTGTCCATCATATATTGCTCTATACAAAACTATACATTAGTGCAGACTTCCCTCTTGAGAGATATTAAAACTCATAACATGATTCACTTCAGTGAGAAGTAGATTGAAAAAAGGTTCAAAAGGTTCAATTTTGCATTAATTACTGAGATACAGGTTAAGCAACTCGGAAAAAAATCTTGGCAGCTAGAATATAATGTGGAGAAATGTGAGGTTATGTACTTTGCCAGGAAGAATAGAGCAGCTGAATATTATTTAAATGGAGAAAGGCTGCAGAAAGCTACAGCACAGCGGGATTCATCCATGAATCAGAAAAAGCCAGTATCTAAGTTCAGTGGGTAAAAAGGACAGGCAAATAGAATGTTGGTCTTTACTTCAAAGGGAATAGAGTATAAAAATAGGGAGGTTTTGCTAAAACTGTAGGAGCCATTAGTCAGACCACAACTGGAATAAAGTGAACAGTTTTGGGCCCCTTATGTAAGGGAAGATATACTGGTATTGGAGGCAGTCCAGAGAAGGTTCACTAGGCTGAAACCAGGTATGGCGGAATTATCTTATGAAGAGATGTTGAGTAGTTTGGACCTGTACTTATAATATAGAAGAATGAGAGGCAACCTGATTGAAACAATTAAGGTACTTAAAGGACTTTAAGTCACATTTGACAAATTTGATAAAATTTCTTGAGGAGTTAACCAGTAGTGTTGGCAAAGGTAACTTATTTTGTGTAGTCAACCTGGACTTTAACAAAACTTTTGATAAGGTCCCATATGACAGACAGGTCAAGAAAATAAGAGCTCATGGGATCCAAGGCAAGGAGAGGAAGTTCTCCCTTGGGGGAGAGAATATGATGAGAGGGCATAATCTCGGAATAAGGAGTCGCACATTTAAGACAGAAACGAAGAGGACATTCTTCTCTCAGAGGATTGTGAATATTGAAATTCTTTACCACAGAGGCTGAGTCATCAAGTATATTCAAGGCAGAGATTGGCATATTTTTGAACGTTAAGGGAATCAAGTGTCGCAGTGAAAAAACAGTTTGGTGGATTTGAGGATTATCAGATCAACCATGATCACACAGAACGCTGGAGCGGAATGGATGAGCTGAATGGCCTACTTCTGTTCCTACATCTTATGGTCTTATTTTGCCATGTCCAGTAATAAGGGTGACCAATAGCTTCAGATGGCATCGTAGTTTCCAAATTTTTTGTTGACATGAGAATGTGGCAGTCTGGGATGGGTAAATTGTTAATTGGGAGTTGAGATCTTTAGTGAAATTCTTTGATGTAGACCTGCTTTTTTTTTTGCTCTTAGGCTCCTGCAACCTGCTCTATTTTACCTGCTTCTATTTCTATCTGCATCACCACCCACTTGCAGTAGCTATTTATATCTTCTCTGTGTCTCATAAATTACTTTAATTTCACTCATTACGCCTACTTTCACTTCATGTTAATAGCATTGTAGCTATTTAACAATCTCATATTTTCCAGTTAAACACTTTACAGGTCACTCAGTGCTTTCCTAATTTTGTATCTACATATTTTTCTCCCTTGTCCTCTTGTTCTGTTCCTTTTTAATGCATTTTTAAAAGCATATTTTTAATCCCTTGTGGACTGACTATATATTTATTCCTTTAAGTATGTCGTTGTCAGTGATTTCACACGCTAGAATCACCACAGCAGTCTCACTACAGCAGAAAATGAATAAGCCTACCATCACCTCACCGCCTAACTTGTATGTTCCTCTTCTCATTCTTGTTGAGAATGACACTGAATCTTCCTTCCATACTGCTGCATACAGGTGACATTGGAGATGACCCCTGGTTCCCTCATAATCTCATAGAGATTTACAGCAGAGAAACAGACTACTCGGCCCATTGTGTCCATGCCAGTTAACATTAAGATTGGACTAAACAACCTAATTGTCCAGCACTAGGCTGATAACCCTGGAGAATATGGCAACCCAAGTGAATATATAAGTACCACTTAAATATCACAAGAGTTTCTGATTCAATGACTTTTCACAGGCAGTGAGTTCCAAGCTCCCAGCTCTCTCTGGGTGAAAAAAGTCTGCTCAATGGACTTCTTAATCATAACCCCACATTTAAGTCCAAATCATCATTGTATCCCACAAACAGCAAGGTCCCCAGCAACGACCCTGCAGAATCCCTCTTGGAACAGACTTTTAGTCACAGAAACATCCCCCGACCATCATCTCCTGCTTTCGGCCTCTCAGCCAATTTTTCATCCAACGTACCACTTTTGCCTTGGATCCCACGAGCTCTTACTTTCTTGAACTGTCTGTCATGTGGGACCTTATCAAAAGCTTTGTTAAAATCCAGGTTGACTACACAAAATACGTTATCCTTGCCAACACTCCTGGTTAACTCCTCAAGAAATTTTATCAAATTTGTCAAATGCGAAGTTGCCTTCCTCGATCCAAGCTGCTTACCCCAGTTTAATACTTGTCTCTCCATGTGCAGACATATTTTGTCTCTCAGAATTCTTTCCAATAACTTTCCTACGACCAAGGTTAGACTGACTAGTCTGTAATTTCCTGGTTTATTCCTTCCTCCTGTTTTTAAGTAATGCGACAATGTTAACAGTCCCCCAGTGCTCTGGTACCTCACGTGTGGCTAAAGAGGATTTGAAAACTCCGGCTAGGGGCCCTGATATATCCTTCCTTCACTCCCTCACAGCTGAGAATATATCTCAGCCAGGCCTGGGGATTTATCCACTTGGAAGGCTGCTATACCCTCTCATATCTCCTCTACCTTCATGGTAATTTCTTCTAATATTTCATAATCCTTTACTCTGATGTTGCAGCATCATTTTCCATTTTGAAGACTGGTGATGAGTATTAATTGAGGATTTGCCCATGTCTTCTGGCTCATACACACAGACTGCCACTGTGATCCCTTGTGCATTGTACTCTTTCAGTAGTTCTCTTGCTCTTAATATATTTTAAAACCCCTTTTGTGTGCTCCTTTATTCTACCCACCAAAGCTCTCTCATGCACTCTCTTCACTTTCCTAATTTCTTTTTTAAGTTGACCTTGTACGTTTTTATTCACCTGTGGGGACTCTGCCATATTGAGCTATTGGTATCTTCCTTAAGTTCCTCTTTTTTTAATACTAGTCTTTAGGTTCCTTAACATCAGGATTCTCCAGTCTTGGTTCTACCCTTTGTTTTCACAGGAATATAATTGCCCTGTACACGTCTTATTTCCTCCTGAAATGCCTCACATTGCTCTGACACAGTTTTGTCTGCAAGTAGCTGTTCCCAGTCCTCTTGTGTAAAACTGTATCTATCACAGCAAAATTAGTCTTTTTCTGGTTTATAACTTTTATTCTGTCCCTGTTCCATAACTATCCTAAATCTAACTTTCTTCAAGATGTTCCCTTTTTGATACACCATCCACCTTCCCAGCTCATTTCTGAATATCAGGTCCAGAATTGCCCCCTCCCTTGTTGAACTTTCCATGTGCTGGCTAAAAAAAAATACCTGGATGCAATTTAAAAATTTTGCAAAATAAATGCTCCATGCATTGAAACATATTCTATTTACCCTTGATAAACTCACTTCTTTCTTATCTGACCTATATTTCCTTTGTCTTCCAGGCTCACTTACTCAATTTTCAACTTCCAATTCCATCTCAGCTTCTCTCTTTTCTGAACTACTTGCCAGTACCCCAACCCCTGCCAATCTCGTTTTAATCTAGTTCAACAGCATTAACAAACTTCTCCACAAAGATGTTGGTCCTTGTTCTGTTCAGATGTAACCTAATTGATTGAAATTTGTATAAGTGAATACCAAATTTAATCATTCACAACAATTGCATAACATTTTTCAAAAGAACCAAAAAGTACATGCTGTTTTCAGATTTACCTCCCAAAGTGCTTTGAAGTCTTTCTGTTCGATGCGGAGTAGCTCACTGTACTCCCTGGTAACAATTGTTGCATGGCGAGGAGTGTTGTCCAGAATTGATTCTCCAAATGCTGTTCCAATTCCAAGTGTACAGAGTACAACAGCATCCTTCCAAAAAAATACAAACCAAAAATTTCCAAATGTTTTAAAACGTTATAATATTCTAAATGGAATAATTCCTTTGGACAATTGTTGTAATACATTTACACTTTATAATCATTCAGTTCCTCAAACAATTTTCTTGTTGTTCAGAATTTAACACCTTTTGGAGTCTATTGAGGTGGCAATAGTTTGGATTTTGGGCGACATGGTGGGTACATATGGAGACTCTCACAGTTATGTGGTAAGGCCTGAGTCCTTATTACAATGGAACCAATAGCCAGTCAGCAAAGAGTAAACGAAGATCATGCCATGGCTAGCAAGACAAAGAAGTCCATGAGAAGGATGAGGGCAGGGATAAAGAGATGTCCGACTAAAAAAGGCAATCACAGACTGGGAATGGGAACAAATAAGGATAGAGAGAAGGATCAGCAATATGCATCCTGTTAATGTGCAGTAAGAAGGAGAACTCCTGCCCGTCCTGGCTCCCAATTCATTAAGTAGTTTTGAAAACTCACCATGTCGGGAGCAGGCACCGAAACATGCGAAATTCGGGAAAACCAATCTTGCAGCGAGGCCCGCTGAAGCTAACAGACCTCTTATTTGCATATGCAAAGAGACCTAAATCCTGTTTCAGGCTTGGGTACTGAAAGCTAGGTTTTCTTCTTTCCCATTGTGATGTGGCGCACATCTAGCCAGAAATGTAAGATACTATCTTAGGATCTGAATGAAGCATCATCTCTAATTTGAGCAGTTAGAGACAGTTAGCAGTGCCAGCATTTACTTGTAACAAAATGCAATGCATTTCATTAAAAATCTGCAGTGATCTCATTAGTCCTTTTTTATACATTAGTTCTAGGATGACGGAACTGGGGCATGG
The DNA here is from genome assembly GCA_024137785.1 of Ginglymostoma cirratum. Classification (NCBI taxonomy): domain Eukaryota; kingdom Metazoa; phylum Chordata; class Chondrichthyes; order Orectolobiformes; family Ginglymostomatidae; genus Ginglymostoma; species Ginglymostoma cirratum. The sequence goes on from JAHRHZ010000144.1 coordinate 40,957,037, forward strand.
AATCATCTAAAACTATCGTGCAGATCTTCAAATCTCAGGAGGGTTGGAAATTGGACATTCCCTGAAAGATGCTTGACAAGTCGGCGCAGATGTTCCAATGTTTGTGATAACTGCCCAGTGAGGGGAAATTTCCATCAGACAAAGTCCCAGAATCTGGAACGCTCTGAAAAAGTCCCCGTCACTCTAAGTTAGAGTTGGAGACCTCAAAGCGTTCCAACTAAATAAGGGTTCTACATAAATAGTCACCTAGAAAACATTAAAGGAGTTAAAACCTGCTTTAACTCCTGGTTAACAATGAAACTGAATCCTCCCCCCAGATATGCCTACACTGACCCCCTCCACCCAAGGGATTAGAACCCTACCCCATCCCTCAATCTCCAAACCCCTAACCATTCTGGACTCAGCCCATCCCTCAATCAGCTCATGACCAGACCCAACCCAGACGCTGATCTGACACTGTGCAAACATCTAATATTCTTCCCCAGATCTGCCCTATCAATTAAATTTTTAAAATGCTGCACTTGGAAGAAACAAAACTCAACTTTGCTTTTCTCCCCAGATCCTTAATTGAAATTATACCAGCGAGCCAAATTGCCAACAACAAGATCAACTAGAACGTTCTTCAATATAAAGTGGGCAGAAAAGTGAGAGCGCAGGCATTTTACAGCGTGTTCTAATTCCAATCGTACTGCTAATCTGTTATTGAGGACAGAAACTGACTGGGGACGTTGAACCCAAAGCAAACACTTAATTTGCCACAAGTTGTACTACCAAATCATCTAGCCTATACATTAAACAATTAGAAAAAGTATTAATAGAACATAGAACATAGAACAGTACAGAACAGTACAGGGCCTTCGGCCCACCATGTTGTGCCAACCTATTATCCTACTAAGATCAATCTACCCTGCATACCCTACATTTTACTATCCTACTGCTACATTTCCTTCCCATCACCATATCTGTCACAAAAGCAGAAACTGTTGGAGAAAGTCAGCAGGTCTGGCAGCATCTCTGGAGAGAGGTAAGAGTTAATGTTTCAACTCCTGTGACATTTCTTCAGATCTCAAGTAGGATCTCAACAGGTGTTCTGAAGAGGCATCATTTGACTCGAAGTGTTAACTCTGCTTTCTCTCCACAGATTCTGCCAGACCTGTCGAGTTTCTCCGACAATTTCTGTTTTAGTTTCAGATTTCTGGCAAATGCAGTTCTTTGTTTTACCATATTTGTCACCTTAGGTGGCATTATTTTTATAAAACAAGTAACATTCCCATCAGCACTGAAGTGATGGTCTTTGCTGCTAATCTCACAAATTGCCCACAATTTCCTTGATGTTAATTTCATCTTTGCACCAATGGAGATTTCCGATATCCAGCAACAGTGATGTTTTTGATCAAGCAGCCAACTGAAGGAATCTTACAGATGTCAAACCAGGAATCTCTTAATCACTGGTTACCTTTAACAATTTAATCAATTTGTAGAGAATAAAACAAAGATTAGATTACACACACGAGCTTAAGGTTGAAGCTGAAATATCATAAACTTCTTTTTAATCTATGGAATTTTAATAAAATGGAAAAGTCTGACATTGCACAAATATAAAATAGAATTTTCATATCCTTGGAAACTCTCAAAACAAAGTTTAGGTACCTTCATGGGCCTGTCTACATTATCCAACAAAGAGATCCTCCTTCATTGATGTAATGTTCTGCATCTTGCTGAACTTGCCAGTGCACAGAGACTTATATTGGAATCAGCAGCTAATTGCCACTTTGTCACTTGAAGTCAGGGTAGGTAAGTTGCACCTATATTCCTTTGGCTGTTATGATCTCCCACATCACTGCCTCCATCTTTCAACAAATTGATCTGCGCTGTGTATCCTCCATTCATTCTTTGTGATGTGATTCAATCCAAGGAGAATTTATTTTCTTGTACCCATCTTACATGATGACAAAGTCCTTTAGCAGGTAGGTCATACCATTCCCTGTAAACTTTAGCAACTTTACGGTACCCTAGAAACAACCAAACCCTTCCATAGTTGGACAACAATCAATAGAAATTAATCAGCATGAACCGAGAAGTTCTTAACAATCCCTTTAAATAACACTGAGAGGAATCTTCACAGACACTGGAGATGTGTTGAAAGTATGTGTTGAAGACACAACGTTGGCTGGAATGTTGAGTTCAAATCCACAATCATTGGTATCATTTCCAAAAGATGTTTCCTAAATGTGCTGATCACCACCAAAACATTGACAGGTATGCCTCTCACCAGAAGCTGGCAGCATGTTGCAATTACCATGCCGAAGCCAAAGTGGCTCTCATCATGCAAAGAGTTGCATGCTGTAAGCCAAATATTGTGGCTAGTACATTTGAACAAAATACTACACATACCTGGTGGTTGGCTGTTTCTGACACTTTAACATCCAGGGATCCAGCGAGTACTGCATACCAACTTGTCCCAAGGTCCCCTTGTCGAAACACTTTGAAACAAAAATACAAAACAAATTCTAAAATATGGAATGGAATTATTCTCACTAACACCTACTAACCAATTGGCATAGGCAGAAAAATTTGTTAAGTCTTTTCAAGCACTAATATCTTACTCCATGGTTTTTGTTGGCCTTTTCCGGGATCACATAATAAGTAATCTATGGAATAATAGAAATTTACAACCTTTACAGCATAGGAGAAAGTTAGTTTGCCATCGTTGCTTGGCTATTCTTTGCTACTGCAGTCTAAAAATGATCCCACAGCTCTGCCACACTCATTCCCAGTACATTCCTTGCTTTCAAATATCTTTCACCCTCTGTAGCAAAGTTGGGTAACAGTACCTGTGGAATACTAGGGGGAGAAGTGTTGCGTGGTCCTTTTAAAAGATGATGTGTTTTTCTAGGGCTTAGAATTTTTTTTAAACAGTCCGTGAATAGTAGCTTCAAAGTTTGCAAGTACACAGACAGCACCCAAATTGAAACATTTGTATCAAAAGGCCGTACAATTAGCAGGCCAAGCAGCTGTTTTCACCAAGACAACAAGTTTTGAACTTAGCGAATCAATTTGAACTAGGCATTTAGATAGGAAAAACCAATTTTGACAACAATAGGACAATCCTATTGTAAGAAACTGATGTATGTCAAGGGTATAAAAGAAAGGAGGAGATGGACAAAAACAGGAGCAAACTGCCACCTGCCAGAGTTAACAGCCCTCAGCTCACAAGAAAGAATCGCTGGCTCTCACAGACTCCTCTAAGTCTTAGAGAAAGCACCATCTAAAGATCAAAGGTGCCCATGGCACAACTAGTGAATATTCCTGACAGAATCGACAGAGGAGGCCTTTCTGAGAGAAGAATCAACGGACAAGGCTCAGAGCATTTCAGAAGACACGTTACCTGGCTGTAATTTTGAGAGACTAAATTCTACATTTTTTAAAAAATTTATTTTATATAAGTGGGACTTGTATTTATTGTAACAGCATACGATTAGAATCTTGTTTTATTCAGGAATAGTTAGTTAGGAGGGATTTATTCACTTTGTTAATAGTTTAGTTAAATTTTTCACTGTAAGAGTTAGATAAATAAATTGTTACTTATTGATTGTAAAGTGAGTGTCGGGGTTGACTTTAGTTAACGACTAGATGTTGCTGCAAGACAGGTTACACCATTTTTCACATTCCTTTTACAGATTATAGGACAAGGTGCTCCTCATTGGGTATTTCGGTTTTAGTTCTCAGAGCGTGGTCAAGCTTCGCTTTACAACACCTTCCCACTTTCCTTCAAACATGAAAAACAAAATGTTCAAAAGCATTGAAAGATGAAACGTTCATTCACCCCTACACCTGGAGGAACCTATAAGAAAAATTACTGTTAAAAATACAAGTCAGCTGCTCCACAACCTTGGTTGATATGCAATCTACTCTGAAGCCTCAACGATAGCCTAGAAAAAAAAGGGCCATCTGTTTTTCGGTTTCAGTGGACTTTATTATTTGTGTTTCCAAGTGTTTGACTTGAGAGTTGAGGCCATTGTGAATGTTTTGCTGCATTTCATAAAATCCAGAATCATCTCAACAGGGAGCTCTGTTCACATTTTGATTGGCAATTGTAAGCAGTTGTTAAAGGATTATCTGCCTTTGATTTGATAAGTGATGAATTTTGTTTGTTTTCACGACAGATAGACTACTTAAGAGGTTTTATGTTTCTTTGAAGTTTTTTTGAAGTGTGTTTGAATAGCAGCTCGAATGGATTGTTAAGAACCTATTCCTTTTAATTTCCATTGCAAAAATATAGCTCCTGAGGTCTGCTGTAGTGTTTATTAAGTGAGTGGTCATGAAGGATACATGGCGAAGGGGTGAAAGAAGGAGCATGGAGACATTAGGAGGATGCAGGGTTCATGGACAGGGAATGGGGCATGAGAGGACACAAAAGGTGCATGGGGTATGAGAAGGCATGTAGAGGTCATGGGGGTGTAAAGAGGAATAGAACATAGAACATTACAGCGCAGTACAGGCCCTTCGGCCCTCAATGTTGCACCGACCTGTGAAACCAATCCGAAGCCCATCTAACCCACACTATTCCATTATCATCCATATGTTTATCCAATGACCATTTAAATGCCCTTAAAGATGGCGAGTCTACTACTGTTGCAGGCAGGGCATTCCACGCCTTCACTACTCTCTGAGTAAAGAACCTACCTCTGACATCTGTCCTATATCAATTTAAAGCTATGTCCCCTCGTGCTAGCCGTCAACATCCGAGGAACAAGGTTCTCACTGTCCACCCTATCTGATCCTCTGATCATCTTGTATGTCTCTATTAAGTCACCTCTTAACCTCCTTCTCTCTAACGAAAACAGCCTCAAGTCCCTCAGCCTTTCCTCATAAGACCTTCCCTCCATACCAGGCAACATCCTGGTAAATCTCCTCTGCACCCTTTCCAATGCTTCCACATCCTTCCTATAATGTGGCGACCAGAATTATACGCGATACTCCAAGTGCGGCCGCACCAGAGTTTTGTACAGCTGCAACATGACCTCATGGCTCCGAAACTCAATCCCTCTACCAATAAAACCTAATACACCGTACGCCTTCCTAACAACCCTATCAACCTGGCTGGCAACTTTCAGGGATCAATGCACATGGACACCGAGATCTCTCTGCTCATCCACACTACCAAGAATCTTACCATTAGCCCTGTACTCTGTATTCCTGTTACTCCTTCCAAAGTGAATCACCTCACTTTTCTGCATTAAACTCCATTTGCCACCTCTCAGCCCAGCTCTGCAGCTTATCTATGTCCCTCTGTAACCTGCAACATTCTTCCGCACTATCCACAACTCCACCGACTTTAGTGTCATCCGCAAATTTACTAACCCATCCTTCTATGCCCTCATCCAGGTCATTTATAAAAATGACAAACAGCAGTGGCCACAAAACAGATCCTTGCGGTACACCACTAGTAACTGAACTCCAGGATGAACATTTCCCATCAACCACCACCCTCTGTCTTCTTACAGCTAGCCAATTTCTGATCCAAACCGCTAAATCACCCTCAATCCCATGCCTCCGTATTTTCTGCAATAGCCTAGCGTGGGGAACCTTATCAAACGCTTTACTGAAATCCATATACACCACATCAACCGCTTTACCCTCATCCACCTGTTTAGTCACCTTCTCAAAGAACTCAATAAGGTTTGTGAGGCACGACCTACGCTTCACAAAACCGTGTTGACTATCCCTAATCAAATTATTCCTTTCTAGATGATTATAAATCCTATCTCTTATAATCCTTTCCAACACTTTACCCACAACCGAAGTAAGGCTCACTGGTCTATAATTACCAGGGTTGTCTCTACTCCCCTTCTTGAACAAGGGGACAACATTTGCTATCCTCCAGTCTTCTGGCACTATTCCTGTAGACAATGACGACATAAAGATCAAAGCCAAAGGCCCTGCAATCTCATCCCTAGCTTCCCAGAGAGTCCTAGGATAAATCCCATCCGGCCCAGGGGACTTATCTATTTTTACACCTTCTAGAATTGCTAACACTTCCTCCTTACGAACCTCAATCCCGTCTAGTCTAATAGCCTGTAACTCAGTATTCTCCTCGACAACATTGTCTTTTTCATGTGTGAATACTGATGAAAAATATTCATTTAGCGCATCTCCTATCTCTTCGGACTCCACGCACAACTTCCTACTACCGTCCTTGACTGGCCCTAATCTTACCCTAGTCATTCTTGTATTCCTGACATACCTGCAGAAAGCTTTAGGGTTTTCCTTGATCCTACCTGCCAAAGACTTCTCATGTCCCCTCCTGGCTATTCTTAGCTCGCTCTTTAGGTCCTTCCTGGCTAACTTGTAACTCTCAAGCGCCCTAACTGAGCCTTCACGCCTCATCTTTACATAAGCCTCCTTCTTCCTCTTGACAAGAGATTCAACCTCTTTAGTAAACCACGGTTGCCTCGCTCGACCACTTCCTCCCTGCCTGACAGGTACATATTTATCAAGAACACACAGTAGCTGTTCCTTGAACAAGCTCCACATTTCAATTGTGCCCAGCCCCTGCAGTTTCCTTCTCCATCCTATGCATCCTAAATCTTGCCTAATTGCCTCATAATTGCCTTTCCCCCAGCTATAACTCTTGCTCTGCAGTGTATACCTATCCCTTTCCATCACTAAAGTAAACGTAACCGAATTGTGGTCACTATCACCAAAGTGCTCACCTACCTCCAAATCTAACACCTGGCCTGGTTCATTACCCAGTACCAAATCCAATGTTGCCTCGCCCCTTGTTGGCCTATCTACATACTGTGTCAGGAAACCGTCCTGCACACATTGGACAAAAACTGATCCATCTAAAGCGTTTCTAGTCAATATTTGGAAAGTTAAAGTTCCCCCATAACAACTACCCTGTTACTTTCGCTCCTATCCAGAGTCATCTCTGCAATCCTTTCCTCTACATCTCTGAAACTTTTTGGAGGCCTGTAGAAAACTTCCAACAGGGTGACCTCTCCTTTCCTGTTTCTAACCTCAGCCCATACTACCTCAGTAGACGAATTTTCATCAAACGCCCTTTCTGCCACCGTAATACTGTCCTTGACTAACAATGCCACACCTCCCCCTCTTTTACCACCTTCCCTGATCTTACTGAAACATGGGAAGCATGAGTGGACATGGAGTGGATATGAAGGTAAAGAGACATGGCAATATGAGGGAGCATATCAAAAGAAGGTACACGTGATCTGAAACTTAAACTGTTCATGGTATAAAATTGAGGCTACACTTCAAGAGAGATTGGAAGGAGTGTTCTTCAAAAATTGAATGGAAATTTCCACTCCCTTGAGTTGAATGGGCAATGGGAGAATGTTGGGAAAAGGTTTCCAATTTTCCCCTTAAGGTTCAAATAGCAAGTTCCGAATCTTGGATGCTGTTTGGATAACGCGAACTTTCCACTGCCCAGGTACAGCGATGTCCCTATAATGCGATTTGCTATGACAATTTTCCGTTGTGCGACTTCCAATAGCATGAGGTTACCCAAAAACACAACTATCGCATTGTAGCAGAACTACCTATAATGAACAGTGACCACCACAGTTCCAATGTATTTGCATCTGATTATTAGCCAATTTACTTCCCAATGTGAAAGTCAGAGAGGTTTCCAGGCCACGGCAACTCACTACTTGCTTCTCCAGGCCTTCAGATAACTCAGTCTTCACCGCAACATACCTTCATGTTCCACGGACATTGTCCTCCTCCATGCAAGTGGGCATTACCAAATCACCAGCCTCATCATAACATCATTCCTGCTCTCGGACCATATCTCACACCACTTCAACATTTCATTTAGGAGCCCAGGGATTCTAATGACTTGCATGCTTCTGCCTGATTGCTTTGTGCACAGGGACACACACACACTCATCTCATACATGTGCACGGCATGCGTCGTATGTCTCATGTTCAGACACTTTGTGCTTACTTTTACACTAGCAAGCTCTGAAGCATTGTTTTTCAGCTCGTAGGCTCTTCGATGCTAAGTTACAGGCTGTCAGACTCTGTGTCTTTCACTGCTTTTAAAACAGAGTCGTTATACTTGCAATAGTGAGAGTTGTCGTCCATGAGCCTCGGTGAGAGATGTGTGTCATGGCAGACTCAATTGAATGCTTGCTTTCTGAGTGTGAGGCAGCAGCGAGAAGCACAAACTCCTGCAGAATGCGGAATATCATTAACTTTCTTCCTTTACTGCTGTGCATTTATTTTTAACCTGGGTCACTGCACCAGCCCAGGGCACTACCTCAGTCCAGGTTTGCTGATGTGGCCTCCACTGCTGGTCAGCAGGCAAAAGGTTGGTTATCCTTTCCACTAACCTGACCACCAGTACCTCCAGGTCACTGTCGGTGAAGCAAGGAGCCAACTTTCCTTTTTAGACCATGTTCCTAGCGATGGCAGTTGATTACCACAGTGTGATGGGCAGTTCCTGTCTTGCAATGTCTGACGTTGTGTAGAGCTGGTATTTAAATATGGCACCAGCAGCATGTATGTCCCAAAGTCCCAGCAGCTGGAAGCACTTCCACCATTCCTGCCATATGATGGATGCTGAAGAGCTTAGTTACAGAATTAAAGAGTTTGAGAGTAGCAGATTGCATTAGAAAAGCCAACATGGACCATGGAGCACCAGCTCCCATGAATCTCACTTGAGAAAACACTTTGCCCAAAACTGTGAAAGTTCAGCTCTAGGAATCAATCAACTAAAAGAGATAGCCTTGTTGATTTTTCAGAATCTTTACGGTTCAGAATTAGGAGGCTTTTAATCTTAAAGAGCTTTGAGTTGAGACAATACTTGAGAAGCTGTGCATTTAAAATCATCTGAAACATTTGCAACATAAGCATTTTATTGTTTTTTAATTATATAGTTGAATTGAAATGTATTAATTTTTGCAGTGTTCAATGACTGAATCTTTTCTGTCACAGTTTTAAGGAATGGTTTAGTTCAGATTTTCAGCATCCAAGGTATTTTGCTTTTATTAAAAAGTGCTTCTGTTAGTGTCAGTGAGTAGTGAACTTATCAAGTGAAGCAAAACGCTAGTAATTTTCATATGAAGCATATTTATTGTAATTTATAAAACCTCTTTTTTTTCACCACTTGTAGCCAATCCACCATCAAGTATCATTCTGCAGGGTAGGACTGAATGGGAGACAGTCTCACACAGTTGAGTTGCGCAAAGTATACTTCATTAGTCAGTAAACACAGTTCTTTTTCCAGGAATTGCTTAAAATTTCTTGCTTGGAGAATAACTAAATGCTGTTCAGCTATTGTATTTCTACTAGTTTAAGTATTAATCCTATATACAAGAAAATCTTATGATCTTGTCTCATGATCTGAAGTTTACCCATCCACCAAAGCATGCAGATCATGAGTATGTTTATGAGTTATGCTAAATGATTAGTTTGAAGTGGTTTTATTGTAGAATCTAGGCAAATCCAATGGGTACAGAACAAAAAAGCTTTTCTTGTACAGCAGGATTAAAACTTGAACTGGTAGGTACAGAGTAGCTGAAAGGCATTTTAGTTCTACACAAGCAAGAAAATTGTGTGGGAATGGGAGAATCAAGAAGTACAATTGGAAATAAAAAAACTAGTAAAGACACTTGCAGTGGCAAAACTGCAAAATGGCAACAGCTGGAAGCAGAGCTGAATTAGACAGTGGACCCGTGGAAAAACAGAATTTCTGCATTTATCAAAGTGATTATTATGTGAAGCAAGAGTAGTAACAGAGACAAATGATATTTCTGATTTTTCCAAGATAATATCTTAATTCTACATGTTAATGAAAGGACACAGGCTAAGCAAACCAGATGGCACAAGGGATTGAGGCTAGTGTATTGAGATGTATATAAAACTGATAGCCGACAGGAAATAACGACTATGAATAAATGGGTCTTTTTTCCGAAAGGCAGGCCGTGAGTAGTGGGGTACCACAGGGATCAATGCCAGGGCACCATCAATTCATAACATATATAATGAATTAGATAAGGGAACTAAATACAATATCTCCAAATTATGACTATAAATTGAGAGAGAGGAGTGGGCAGCAAGACCCTAGTACACTAGTCACTGAAGGTAATGATGTAGGTGCGGTGGGCAGTCAAGAAGGTGAATGGTTTATTAGCCTTCATAGTGAGGGCATTTCAATACAGGAACAGAGATATCTTGCTGCAATTACACAGCGCCTTGGTGAGACCACACCTGGAATATAGTGTGCAGTTTTGGTCTCCTTACTGAGGATGATTTTTTTCTCTAGAGGGAGTGTAGCGAAGGTTTACCAAATTGATTCCTGGGATGGCAGGGCTGATGTGTGAGGAGAGGTTGAATCAGTTGGGGTTATATTCGCTGCGGTTTAGAAGAATGAGTGGGCAATCACATGGAAATCTATACGATTCTAATAGGACTAGACAGGATAGATGCAGGAATGATGTTCCTGACAGGGAAGTCCAGAACCAAGGGCCACAGAATAAGGATACGGGGTGAACCATTTAGGACCGCGATGAGGAGAAATTGCTTCACCAGAGAATGGTGAGCCTGTGGAATTCACTACCACAGAAAGTGGTCAAGGCCAAAACGTTGTATGATTTCAAACAGGTGTTGGATTTAGTACTTGGGACTAAAAGATCAAAGGATATGGGGGAACGACAGGAACATGCTAATGAGTTGATTGGCCAGCAGACTCAAAAGGCTGAATGGCGTACTCATGCTCCTATTTTCCATGTTTCTATGTTGAAGACAAAAATGGGAATTGCTGGAGAAATTCAGCAGGAATGGCTGCATCTCCATAGAGAGACAGACAGAGTGAATATTTCATGTCCGATTTGACTTCTTCATAGAACAGAAGATATTGGCTGATTGCAAAGCAAACATATTTGATTTTAATGGGTTTGTGATGAATACAAGGGAAGAAGCATGTTTTCAATTCAGGCAGACTGACAATGTGGATACAATTCACCTAAATTTTGATGCTTTATCAAACAAGACAGTGGACACTAAATTGCTAAAACAAAACCAAGGGAATCTTCTTAGTACAATAAGACTCACTCCTCTGTTGTGTTTTTGCATCCTGAAAATTACAAAGAAATCACCACTATTATTGATCCTTAACAGTAAAACTGTGCATGGGATGAAATTCGACATGGAATTTTTGTACATGCTCATCCTAATGATCGACGAATGAAGAAGGGATGAAATTATGTCTGGAGACTGTGGTCAGAGTGGCCAAGAACCTTCTTATCAAAATCCATCCTACTAGTCTAGTACTAGTTCTGGGTACATATAACTGACATTACAAATAGGAGGGTTGTACAATTAAAAACCAGCCAGCTATGACTTTTTTAAAAATTCATTCATAGAACATGGAACATAGAACAGTACAGCACAGTACAGATCCTTCAACCCAGGATGTTGTTCTGATCTATAATCCTACTAAGATCAATCTACCCTGTATACCCTACATTTTACTATCCTCCATGTGCCTATCCAAGAGTTGCTTAAAAGTCTCTAAAGTACCTGACAATGTATTCCTTGGCTATCGTTATCACTAGCTGGGCCAACATTCACTGCCTATTATTAATTGCACTGGAGAAGGAGATGGTGAGCTGCTTTCTTGAACCACTACAGTTTAAGAAGTCTAGGGATAACCACAGCGCTGTTAGGAAGGCAGCAGTCTTTGGGCAGTCTTACCAGCTAATTAAATCCTCCAGACATCTGGGTAAACAAACCATTTAAAGTATTTATGTGTGAAAAGTGGACCACAATGGATAAAAGCTCCGTGTTACAAGTTAATACCATTTTGAATGAGGCAGTATAACATTTAGGATAAGGATGTCTCTGGCTACACTAGCCTTGATTGTCCATCCCCACGGGCCCTTGAGAAGTCAGTAGTGAGCCACCTTACCAAACCACTGCAGTCCATGTGGTGCATGTATAGACACAGAGCTGGAATGGAGTTCCAGAATTTTGACTCAGTCATGCCGAAGGAATGGCAGTGTAATTCCATGTTAGAATGCTGAGAGTTTGGAGGGGAACTGGTAAATAGTGGTGTTCCCATATGTCAGCTGCCCTAGTCTTTCTAAATGGTAGTGGTCATAGGTTTGAAAGCTTTGGTGAGTTACTGCAGTTCATCTTGTAGATGGTATACACTGCTGCTACTGAGCGCTGGTGGTAGCGAGAGTGAATGTTTGTAGATGTGGTGCCAGTCAAGTGGGCTGCTTTGTCCTAGATAGTGTCAAACTTCTGGAGTGTTGTTGGAGCTGTACCCATCCAGGAAAGTAGGAAGTACCCTTCCAGGAAAGTATTCCATCACAATCCTAACTTGTGCCTTCTAAGTGGTGGACGAGCTTTGAGGAGTCAGGAGGTGAGTTATTCACCACAGTATTCCTAGACTCAGATCTGCTCTTGTAGCCATAGTATTTATATGTCTAGACCAGTTCAGTTCCTAGTCAATGGTTAACTCCCAGAATCTTGTTAGCTACTGGTGCACAGTCTATTTTTTGCCTAAGTGGCACATTCCTACAGGCACACCTTAAAGGTAACATTGTTCACAATTATCGCATATCTGATTCAAAAACTTAGAGGTTTAATGGCCCTGTGCCCTACTTACAGATATTAAACAGGCACCTAAATCACCACACGATGGACAAAAATTTCTGTTTCGTTATTAACACAGTATTGACATAGTCAAAAACTAGGCATGAAAGTTCACACTTGAGACAAGCTGTAAGCCCCTTGCAGATAAAAATAAGGGGCATAATATCACTTTTGAGAACTCTGTACAACATTAGGATAGTGAACACAAGCCGTACCTACAAGCTATCACCAAAGGGGAAAATGGCTTGAAAGTATTTAGCTGAACCTTGGAGTGAGGAGGTGCAGGGGTGTGCATCTTGTCCACACACTGAAATCATTATCCCCTGCAGTGTCATTCTTAAACCTTTCCTTGCATTTCTCAATCCCCTGGATCAGGACCTAGGCTACACTGATCACTGCTGCCACAACACCACCACACCACCTCACATAGTTACTATCATTTCACTTCATCCTGGCCACTGCCAAGCCCGCACTTGTTCACACCCCTCTCAAGGGGCAACATAGTCTTAGAGGTTAGCAAACAAACAGGTGGGTGGAACAGTGGCTTAAAACCTAATATTAGTGATTGAATCATAGGGTCACATCAGTATGGAAAGAGGCTATTTGGCCCACTGAGTCCACAGCTACCCTCCGAAAAGCATCCCACCCAGACCCTGTCCCCCACCCTAGCCCTGTAATCCCACATTTACCGTGGTTAACACACCTAGCCAATCCATCTAACCTGTACATCTTTGGACTGTAGGAGGAAACTGGAGCACCTGGAGGAAACCAGACACGGGGAGAATGTGCAAACTCCACACAGTCACCTAAGGCTGGATTCGAACCACGGTGCTGCGAGGCAGCAGTGTTATCACTGAGCCACCATGCCACCTGAGGCAGAAGCATAAACTTACGCCCTGTCTATTCATTCAGGCACAGAGATTGCTCCCTCTGTCCCCTGTGTTCAGCTTTTGGCAGCAAATGAAATATTAAGTCCAAATTTGTTTGCTTTTTGCAAGTAAAATTAAAATATATTTCTGGAATCACATCCTGAGGATTGGACAAAATTCTTGTTCCATTCAATCCCATTCAAAGGTGTTATCACATTCGTCTGTCTGATAGAAGTTCATTGCTTTGAATGCACTTCAAGCTGTGAAACTGCTGGGAATATCTTCATTCTCACAGGTCTCCTGCTTATTTTTAGTTGAAGTGTTACAAATGAATGTAATTAAACAACAGGATAAATATATAATTCATGTATTCTATTCAGAGGTGTCATGTTAGAGTACAGCTGAGACATAACAGATAAAAACAGTGCATGACAAAAAGACTACAGTATCTCTTATGGTTGTCTCAATCTGTCTATAGAGCGGTGATCACTAATTTCAGCAAATTCAACAAAATCTCAAAATTAATTCATAGATATATAATATGTAACATTCTCATGAATTACCTTTAGAGCCACTTTAAAATGTATTTCACATCAAATGTTTGAAACTATTCAAAACTATAATAATTATGAAAATAATAGTGGATTGTATTCCTACTGCATTGTTTATGGGCCCCAAGAAAGGTCCTGTTTCTGGCTATCAGTTTCTTTTTTAAAAAATGATTATTTCACATAACAATCACAGAATGATCTGCCATCAAAAGATGTCTCAGGGACAAGTGTTCCTAGATATTTATTCTAACATATCTGTCAATATTTCATAGTAGGAAGATAAAGATTTTGTAAACTGGATACATCGGCAAAGGTCTTTTTGTGGCATGAGTCAACAACAAACATACTAAAAAAATTGCGCAGTGTTGTTAATACACTATGTATGTGTTAGCACATCCATGACTTACACATCCATGGCATAAACCATTATTCCAATATAGATATTGCAGAATATAGTGGTACAGAAGTTGCCAGCAAAATATTGCCAGAGTTAATGTACATGCTATTCAAAATTAATCTGTATATCACCCAGTGATCTGTGATGAGGAAGAGATATCCCATGCATTCTGAATGGTCACAAATTATTGCATGATATGCACAGTTCTGCCAATAGCTTTACAAAAAAACCGCAGCTCTGAAGCTGTCAGTGTGGGGAGAAACTGTTGGGAATGCAGAGAGCTGTCAGTGTGGGAGGGGGAGCTGTCAGAACGGGAGGGGGAGCTGTCAGAGTGGGAGGGAGAGCTGTCAGAGTGGGAGGCGGCTGTCAGAGTGAGAGGGGGAGCTGTCAGAGTGGGAGGGGGAGCTGTCAGAGTGGGAGGAGGCTGTCAGTGTGGGAGTGGGCTGTCAGTGTGGGAGTGGGCAGAGGAGGGATTTGAGTCAGAGGAGATGGAAGCAGCGCAGGTCATGGAAGTGGAGGAGGATCAGATGGTTGAGGCATGAGGGGAGCAGGAGGAGGTGGAGGTGTAAGGGCAGGAGAAGACCAAGGCAGTGAGGCAACCAAGATGCAGGAGGTGACTGAGGCAGCAACATGCAGGAGGAGACAATAAAATACCAGCAGCTGCAATAAAATTAGGCACACAGCTATATGGAGACTGAGTGGATAGGTCATCTCAGAGCTGTTTCGCCTGATTCTGAGTCAGCATAGCGCTTGTCAGATTGGTTCAGCAATCACTGGACACAGCTCCAACCCAGTCTCACCCTGCTCCTTTCTCAACAACACCTATATGTAAGAGCTGCTAGCTAAGATCAGGAGGTTAGCTGCACAGAAGGGCATCCTTTCCCAAAAAGGTGGATAGGTGAGAGCTGCTGCCTCCAAGAAGACTTTCTTGCAGCTCTCACAGAGGGTTTACAATATCCCACAATTTCAAATTTCTTGTCACATCTTTCAGTGCTCACTGTAGAGCAATCCTCTGGTCAGAAAAAGGTGATAAAGTTATTGGAGCGGTGCAAACTTTCTTCCACTCACCCCAAATTCTGGTGTAAAATAGTGAACTTTTTTATCAGTTGCAGCAAAAGGACTGCATCAGCCTCTCAGTGGGACAGTGCAGCGCAAGACTATGTTTCTCAGTGTGACAACAACAGCCTGGAATATGCAGATTGCACCTGCACAATGACTGTCATTGCTGGGGAGGCAAGTGTGCATATGGAGTAACTGTACAGTCGGAAAGGTATTGATTTTCATAATTAAATTTGCACAGCATTTATTGGAACATCTGTTCTGATTGCCTGGATGTATGGGGACACAACCTCTAATTCTGCTGAACTGCACAGTGTGCGCGCGTGCACATGCATACACACGCACCCCATCACTTAAAGTATAGGCAATTCCTGCTGCATGATGAGTAATACTGCATTATCGGCACTAGCACTCATGATACAGGCAAAAAATACAGTCTTAGTGGCTCTTAGAATCTTTGCAGTGCAGATAAAGGCCATTCAGCCATCGAGCCTGCACCAACCCTCTGAAGTGAGGGTCAAGGTGTAGACAGAAGTCGCAAGCTGATACATTTGATTGGAAATTGTAATTGACCCCTGGGAAATGAATGCTGATGAAATCGGAAGGCAAGTGCGTGTGAAATGAACAAACATAGACTTTACGCTAAAACGTTCTCAGATACATTTATGAAATCTGCTTTTCATGGCGTCGAAGCATCCTTGCATCCTGAAAATTACTGCCTTTCCAGTACTAAGAAGAATGTGAATGGCAAGACTATCGCTAAATACTAACAGAATACATTACATAAAAATATAAACAATTCACTAGCTGATGGAATGAGATTCCACAGATTATCTCCTGCATTTTCTGGGCCTCCAGGTTGCGTTTCACGTAAGAACCATTAATCACGGTACTTATGGCTTCTTATAACTTTAGATTCACCAGCTGTAAGTTGTAATGGTTGGAACGATTCATATACGCTACAAATCACCTAATTTATGTCAAGCAATTTCCTTCAATAGAGTGGCTCATGCCAAGGCTGTAAGGGGTTTATTTTTGGTGAGGCTAACAGCAGGGCAGTACAAATCATTTCGAAATTTATGGACAAGTGAAACTCTTCCTCATCACCAACTGCTCAATTGATTTTTTTTTGTAAATCAATATTTTAGAGCACCTTGGAAGTAACTTCAGGTTTCCACAAATTTCTTGACCACAAATTTTCTCTGTCACCTTTTCTGAAACAAACAACTCCAGTACACAATGGAGATTAAATCTGATTTTTGTTTCAAATATTTTCACCTCTGGCCACTAAGAAAGAGCAGAGTCAGACTCTTCGTCTGTTTCTTCAGAGCGAAAACTGCATTTATATTCCAACTGTAGAAAGCAACTAGGAATACAGTGCTGAGAATTAGAAGGGGCATGAAATGTTGCCGGACAGTCAATGAGAAGCTTGCTCCACATCCATAAAGTGCTGCAGGCTGAATGAGCTCCTAGTGGGATTTCTGCCCCTCACCAGGAGAAGGTCTAGCTGGTTCAGCCATTTTGGCATCGCCAGGGCTCCATAACGGCACTGCCAGGACATCAGGCAGACCCATTCAAAAAAGGACTTATGGATTCCAGATCGGGAGAGGTCCTGGGCGCTTTGGGTAGGGTGTTCAGGGGTGAGAGGGGTCAGGTGGATGGGATTTAAAGAACATTCAGGTAGGATGAAAGGAGGGTGCTATCATCTTGTGGGGGTGTCACAATGGGTAAGGAGCACTTTCCAATGATGGCACCTCTCCCTTTCTACCTGCCATTTTAACCACTTTTGAAAAAAGTCATGAATTCCATGCCTGCTTGAAAACCCATACCCACTTATGGACTAAGCAGTGTAATTTAACAAGCTCAACTGACCCTTCATTATTTATTTGTATATAGCGGCTGGGATGCTGACTTTGGCACCCACTCAGCCTCTGTATTCTGACAGTAAGATCAGGGATGGGTGGGAAGTTGATGGGATATGCCCTTGACCTATAGTACATGGCCCTCCACTCAAAACACACCCAGTAGGAGGATGTGCCAGGTGTAGAAAATGCACACAGAGAACATGGTCAATGAAGTCCCTTTGCAAACATGTGAAATTACAAAACTAGCCTTCATATATCAGCAGAGGAAATTAAAATGCAAATGACCAGTTTAAAATGAAGAATATAAATGTTCTGAATGAAAAGTCAGAATGAAATAAATAAAACAAATTCACACAGGCGTTAACTGGCATTGAATGCCTTTTTTACTTTCTACTGAATGGAATATACTTTTCAGTTGATCCTTGAAAATGGCTCAATGTTCATTTTAAATGAGAAAAAGAGCCCATATTAATTTTAAATATATTTACGAAAACTTAAGAAATAACTTCAAAATCAAATTTAAACAAATTAGATACATAATAGAAAGCGGAAGAACTGGGATGCTGGAAATCAGGAACAAAAACAGAACTTGCTGGAAAAGCTCAGCAGGTCTGGCAGCATCTGCGGACAGAACGCAGTGTTAATATTTTGGCTCCAGTGACCCTTCCTCAGAACTGGAGGTCAATGGACCTGAAACGTTAACTCTGATTTCGCTCCACAGATACTGCCAGACTGGACGAGCTTTTCCAGCAACTTCTGTTTTTGTTTTAGATATACAATAATATCAGTGAACTTACATGTGACACCTTTCTCCAGGTTTTCATAATACCCATACAAGCAGATCTGGTACAAGAGGGTGGGATGGAATTTCTCAAATGCCTTCAGTCCTTTGAGGCAGCTGAATATAATGTCAATGTCTTCACTAGAACGCTCAGCAGGTCTGGGAAGAAAAAATCATTTGTATTGTTTGACAACCTTTAGCTGATAGTTGATCAGTGACTCATACAGAAATATAAAACAAATTTACTCAATAATTAGTTTTCAAAGAACGTGATTTAGATTTTAATAATTTATGGCTGGTAATCACCAGTGTATGTTGCTTCATTCAGCTGTATAAAGTATAAATGACTCCTTGTGTATAAATAGTATAAAAGCATTCTTTTGTTTCCTTCATTGGGTACAGCACTAATATTCAACCCAATTAATAATTATAGCTAAATTTATACGTAATTTTGAATCTTACAAATAAGCCAGACCTTTTCAGGGGAAGATAACTAATACTGAATAGAATCCTAGGATGATGATGTCGGCTAGTACGACGGGGCATAGCTGCAAATTGAGGGGTGATAGATTTAAGACAGATGTCAGAGGCAGGTTCTTTACTCAGAGAGTGGTAAGGGCGTGGAATGCCCTGCCTGCCAATGTAGTTAATTCAGCCACATTAGGGGCATTTAAACAGTCCTTGGATAAGCATATGGATGATGATGGGATAGTGTAGGGGGATGGGCTTAGATTAGTTCTCAGGTCGGTGCAACATTGAGGGCCGAAGGGCCTGTTCTGCGCTGTATTGTTCTATGTTCTATGTTCTATGGAGGGCGCTAGCTAATGAAGACAGGTTGAGTAGATTAGGATTAATTACATTAGAAAGACGGAGGTTGAGGGGGGACCTGATTGAGGTCTACAAAATCATGAGAGGTATAGACAGGGTGGATAGCAAGAACCTAAGCAGATGAACCCTGAACAGGGGAACAAATGTCAGAGGGACAAGACTTATTTTCAAAATAGCGTCCGACTCGCCCAATCAGACACTTCATTGCATTTCAAATATTTTGGAATCAACACTGACCATGGCTATTTTTTGATTTTGTATTTTTGCTACTTTTGCACAATTTTATTTAAAAGACTCCATTGACCATATTCTTCCAGTTCATTCCTTGCTCTCAGTTCATCTCCTTTCTCACATGTTCAAGAGAACACACTTTCTCCCTTTCCACCCCCTTACACCAGGCGACTTAATTATAACGTGTTCATTTTTTCACCTGACAGTTAGTGCGAGGGAATTTCTCCCTTTATCATGTCTTCTAACTTCTACCTCCAAAGGTGCTGAACACAATCTCACCTCTTTCTTTTTGAACAAAATGCTGTTCCTAGCTTTTTAATTATGCACTCTTATACATGATGTGAATGTAGCCCAAGTATTTCCCATCCCCTCTCTCGGTCCCACTGGGCTGCTCATTTCCTCGCCCTTGGGTTCTCCTATCCTTTATCACCCTGCTCTAGGTGATTGATGCTGTCCTACAAGCAAGAGAATTTTCACTCTCACTTGAAATGTCAATTGTGGTGTAGCAATATCAGGAAATTGAAAATAATGCTCAGAGGAGCTCTTCGATTTGACTTTAGCCTGTAATTGTGGACAATGCCTCAAAACATTATGCCTCAAGACATTAACTGCAGTGCAATTAGTTCAAAACTTCCATTACTGCATACTGAGCCCCAGGTACCCACATCCATAAATCCTCAGAAACCTTGCAACCTGAGCACACTCTATATTTCCTTCCGTGCTCTTTCGTCTTTCAACCCTGCCTTAAGTGCACCTTCTTCCCTGCTCACTGTTTCTCCAAAGGAGGCACAACCTTCAGCATTCTTGGGCCGATTCTCCAGAACTCAGTCCCTAAATCCTTACTTTCCTCCTCGGCTTTTCATGTTTTCCCATTGATCTGTAATTCTGACCTCACTTTCCGTCATCTTTCCTAACTCCATTCCAGCTTGAAGATTGTGGACATTGCGAAAGTAGGAAAGGCTGTGGCCACAAAGGGACGTGTAAATGACAATGAGCATTTTTAATTCAATATGACGGTTGTCAGGGATCCATGATTGTTTCCATAGCTACCATGTAATGGGAAACTTGAGAGAGAGTACAATGCTGGAGTTTTAAACTAATTGAATTTTACATCATCACAGTCAGCGATGAGGTGCTGTCTACAAATACAGACAAAAATCAACAGAAATGCCTCTTCTAGGCATGGGTTTCTTCAAACAGCAATTTGAAAAGCTGCAAATACTTTGTGGAAATCACGTCTGTTCACTGACTTCCAATTTTAAGTAATTACTGCAGGGTCTTTTCCAAAAATAAGTATGAATCAGATCAGAGGTGTCCAGGAGTTGGAACACAGGTAGTGTATTCATTAGGGTTGGAGATAAGGAACGATCTAGAGAATCATCTGAGCTATAGAGACCTGCATAGGCTCATTTACAGTTGATTCAAGTCATGCAGAATAATAAAAAACTGAGCTTTATTGCTAGCTTATTAATAATGTTGAATGACATCCAATAAATTCAAAAATCTTTCCCTTTTTTGATCACTTACACACACAGTATGCTCATATAACTAATTATACTATTCTTTTAAATTCATAAGATAAAATGTTCTAATGCTTTTGTGTTTCACAGAAAACATTTACTTAAGGAGAATATCTGAACTTTTCCATAAAGTGCATTAGTGATGAATAAGAATTAATTTTAATGATGTCTGTGATCTCTTGGGCAGTATAATGCTAAACGTGATCATGAAAATGCAAAAAAGCATAACTGATGTACATAGAAACATAGGAATTAGGAGCAGGAATAGGCCATTCAGTACCGCTAATGTGCTCCACCATTCAATAAGATGATGGCTGATCTGACTGGGACTGCAACTCCACTTTTCTCAAATCCCTGAAAATATCTGACTCCCTTGTTCTTACCATCTACTATTATCATAAAATGATTCAATGATCTGCCTCCCCCACTCTGAGGGGGGGACAGTGTGAAGAGTTTCAAAGACTCATGACTTTCTGCGAGAAAATAACCCTCACTTCCAAGCTAATCGGGCCTTTATTTAATCCTATCCATATTTAAACTATATCCCCTAGTTCTAGTCTTTCCCACGAGGGGAAACAGCCTTTCAGCATTCAGTCTGTCAAGTCCACACAAGATCTTACATCTTTCAAGAAGATGACCTTTCATTCTTCTAAACTCCAGTGAATACAGGCACAGCCTGTCCACATTTTCCTCATAAGCTAACACCACTGAGCCTGTCCATTGCCATTCATTATATCAGTTGAGTGAACCTCTCTGAACTGCTTCACAAACATTTACATTCTTTCTTAAATGAGGAGACCAAAACTGCACGTGGTATGTCAGATGTGACCTCACTAATGCTCTACATAATTGTAGCAAAACCTCCTGACTTCTTTATTTCATTCTTCCAGCAGTAAATGACAATATTCCATTTGCGTTCCTGTGCCTGGACACCAACATTTTGTAATTAATTTAGTAGGGCAGTCAGCTCCCTCTGTAACTGAGTTCAGCAATCTCTCTCCATTTAAATAATGTGCTGCTTTTCTTTCTTCCTTCCTGCCAAAGTGGACAATTTCACATTTTCCTGTCTTATATCTCACCTGGCAATTTTTAACAAGTCATTAAACCCATTAATCCTTCCCCTTTACAACTTACTTCCCTACCTATCCTTGTGTCACCAGCAAATTTAGCAACCATGCATTCAGTCCCTGCATCCAAGTCATTTCCATGGATTGTAAATAATTGAGGGTCCAAGATTGATCAATATTACACACACTATTTACACAACCCGTTTACCAAAAAATGACGCATTTTTGCCCAAACTTTTTCCTATTAGTCAATAAATCTCTGTCCATCATAATACGTTACCCCCTACTCCGTGAGTTCTTATTTTGATTAGTTATCTTTGAAGTGGAACTTAATTAAATGCCTTCTGGAAATGGAAGTATAGTACGTCTATCTAAAATAAAGAAATGAAGGAACAGGAATGCACCGTTCAGTGCGTTGGACTGTTTGGCCATTCAACTGGTAAAGGCAAAGTTGCCATAGTACCAGCAGGCCATAGGACTGCTCTCTGATTACAGAGGGGTGACTGGTGGTGGTTTAAGCTGAGGGTCACCATACCCCAGGTGAGGAAGTGGTTGAGCAGAAGAGTTGTTCATGGTAACCTCAGTTGGCGCAGGAACTAAACCCACGCTGTTGGCATTATTCTGCATCACAAACTTACTGTCCAGCCAATTGCTCTTAATCTCTTTTACTCAGTGGCCACTATTGTTTGCGCTAGCTGGTAGTGAACACTCGATAGCCGACTTTCGTCTAATATTTCTCTAAAGTGCCTTGGATGTATCAAAATGTACAAGGTTCTATATAAATGTAGGTGTTGTTATCATCAGGGGAACAAAGTGGGTGCCTCATAGAACTAGAAAAGAACTATATCCCGAAATTGTCTATTACATGAAGAGAACATCACATAAATCCTTGTGTGATGCCAGATGTGTACAGTTAGACTAACATGGGTACATCTGGTCATTAGTTTGATGTTCAGTGTTCTGGATTGCCCCAGTGATGTGACAATGTAAAATACCTCCAACAACACCACTACTATGCAGCAACTCCAATTTCAATCACTGCTTGCACAGGTCAGCCAAAAGATCCAGAATTTGAACATATTTGCGTGCAATTTACTAAGTACATCTATTAATGGCAATGATTTCAAGATAATAGCACGGGATGGTAAGGGTTGGGACGGGTGGGAGGTCATATTCAAAACTCAGCAAGCAAAGAAAAAATCAATATTTTGATTTTTAACAGCATGTGCATGGTCAGGTTAATGGCACTCTAACTGATGAAAATATAAAAGGATTACATAAATCAATTGTCTATCCTTTCAGGTGAAGATGACAATGTTTATCACCCCGGTGTTTGGTAGGTGTGGGTAGGTGATTGTTAAAGCTGATCAGTGCACAGCAGGTTCTGTTGTAAATAGCACGGGATATTACAGATCATTTGGATGAGTTGCTGGCTTGAGGTTTCTTCTCCATGTACTTTCTCTCTGCCTCTGATATGTGCTTGCTTTTGCACAGGCCACACTCCTTTATATTAGATTGGACTAGGTGTAGTGATCCAGGGTGAGCTGCTCCCAGAATGTGAAGGCAATATCATAACTTCTAAGTGAAGCCTTCAGAGTGTTCTTGTAGCAATTCCCTTGACTGCCAGGAAAGTGCAACACTACAATCTCTACTTAGAAGGCTGACTCTGGTAAGCGAATATCAGGCATTCTGGCTGCGAGACCAGCCCAACTCAGTTCTGACTGTCTCCCTTTATTTGGGGATGCAATGGTCTAATGGTATCACTGGACTGTTAATCCAGAAAACCAGATAACGTTCCGGGGGTCCAGGTTCAAATCCTGCTGTGGCAGATGGTGGAATTTGAATTCAATAAATATCTGGCATTAAGAATCAAATGATGACCATGAATCCATTGTCAATTGTTGGAAAAAGCCATCTGGTTCACTAATGTCCTTTGGGGAAGGAAAACTGCCATCCTTACCTGGTCTGGCCTACATGTGACTCCAGACCCATAGCAATGTAGTTGACTCTTAGCTATGCTTTGGGCAATAATGCTGCCTAGCCAACGACGCCTTTATCCCATGAATGAATAAGGAAAAAAACAAATATGCTGTGGATGGTTTTGTATTTGATCTCGAGAGAGCACCTAGTGTCTAGCATCCCATCATCAGAATCTTCCAAAGGAGCTCAAGTGAAAGTTATTGAGATTTTCAGTATGGCTACATGGATAGCAAGTTCAGAGAAGTGGGTCACACTGTGGGCTTGAAGGATGGAGGCAGGAATGGAATGGGTGACCACCAGACAGCGCAGTAAAAAAACAGGCAGGTCATGCAAGGGATCCCTGAGGTCCAGCTCGCTAATTAGACTTGGATACTGGTTCTTCGGAGCAATGCAATCATAAGTAGGTTCTTGGCACCACAGCTGGCTCAGATAAACCCTAGGGCACGTAGAAGAGACAAAAAGTCATAGTGATGGGGGATTTTTGTTGGACTGGGGAACAGACAGACATGTTAGTGGTTACAGACATGACTCTAGGATGGTGTTGCTTTCCTGGTGCCAGGATACTATATGTCACAAAGCAGCTGCAGGGCATTTTTCATGGGAGGATAAACAGCCAAAGATCATGGTCCTTGTCAGCACCAATGAATCATAGAATAGAACCCCTACAGCATGGAAGCAGGCCATTCAGCCCATTGAGTCCACACTGACCCTCTACATCCATCCGAGATCAAACCCCCCCTACCCTCTCCTTGTAACACTGTATTTCCCATGGCTAACCCACCCAACCTGCACACAATGGGCAATTTAGCATGGCCAATCCTACTAACCTGCACATCTATTGCACTGTGGGAGGAAACCAGAGTACCCGGAGGAAATCCACACAGACACAGGAAGAATGTATGAACTCCACACAGACACTAGCCCGAGTATGGAATCAAACCCGGCTCCCTGGTGCTGTGAGGCAGCAGTGCTAACCACTGCACCACCATGCTGCCCTGAGTACAGTGTCAAGTGCGCTAACAGTTATTGTTTGCTGTAGAGGATAATTATCATCATTTTGACAAGTTTTTGGTTTTTAAAATGATTATAGTTAACTTAATAGTTCAACTGTTCTTCAAAACAAGTATAAAATTAATTTTACTGCGCCGAATTCAAGAATTACATGCTGCACAGTTTTTGGGAAGAAAAGGTTGATGCCTCAACTGCAACTTTAACTTTGAATTAATTAGGGGAGATGCAAATATAAAATTGATTGTGTTTACCTTAAACTGCTGACAGCTGATTGGCATGTGAATTTCAGTTTCTAAAAAAATCTGAAGACCTATAAACTAAGTGAAAATTAATTATTTGGTTTCTAATGACCCATAAAGAGCCCTTACTTCTGTTTCAGCATTAATGAAAGAACTGCTATTGGTCTCAGTGGAAATAGACAGTAAGCTGGAGAATCATCTGGTTTCACCAGTTTGACTAAGGTTTGTGATCATGATCAGCTACATTGTTGAGTTCCTTGCCATAGGTAGAAGAAGAACAAAGGCTCTCAATCTCCTTTCAGGGAAAGAGGGAAGCTGCAAAGAGATAGGACAGGGGCATGATGCTCTGAAAGCAGATTTCAGGGAGCTAAGAAGTTTAAAAAGCAAGGCAGCTAAGGCAGTAATCTGAGGATAACTTCCAATACCATGCGCTAATGAGCATAGAAATAGAGAACAAAAACAGAAGTTGCTGGAAAAGCTCAGCAGGTCTGGCAGCATCTGTGAAGGAAAAATTAGAGTTAATATTTCGAGTCCAGTGACCCTTCCTCAGAACTGAAGGTAGCTAGGAAAAACATCAGTTTATATGCAGAAAATAGGGAGGGGGGAGGGGGAGGGAGTAATAGGACAGACCCCAAAGAGAGAGAAGAGCAGTTGGATAGACAAAGGAGTTGATAATGATCCGGCTAGGAGTGGGAATAGGTGTTAATGGGGACTGTTAGTGGCTAACAATAGGTAGTGTGTAATGGCAGGCTATGGGATAGCAAGGCCTGGTTTTGTGGGGTAGGGGACTTGGACATGGGAGAGTTTAGGCCTTAAAATTATTGAACTCGACATTGAGTCCGGAGGGCTGCAGGGTCTCCAAGCGGAAAATGAAGTGTAAAATAGAAATAGAGGAATTAAATGGTTCAATGCATGGCAGGGATCTGGAGAATTAGCATAGACATCAGACCTCTGAGTCATTGAGATCAGTTCTGGGGGAGGTGGAACTTGTACAAACTGGACTGGCTGCATCTTAGTAGGATGGGGACTAACACCTTTGCAAAGACTTTCGCTGATGCATTTGGGAAGGGATTAAGTTGGAGTGGTAAACTGATGGAAACTTGAAGGAGGGAGAGCAGATTCTAAAGAAGCAAAACTGATAAAATGAAAGAGTAGGAGGCAAAAATAGAAGCCAGATCAAGTTAGGCAAGCCTCAATTACACTAGAATAGATAATAATGTTTAAAAAGCAGAATTAAAGGCCCTCTAAGTGAACGTGCATAGCATTCATGAAAAGGCTGATGATTAGAATGCACAATTTGGAGTAAATGGCTATGATTTAACTGTCATTACAGAGAGGCAACTACAGGATGACCAAGATTATAAATGGAATATTGAGCATATACAGGATAGACTTCTGGAGCAGTACATTGAGGAGAAAATTAAATATCAGGTTATTTTGGATTCAGTGTTGTGAATGAGACAGGGATAGTTAATAACCTTGCTATACAGGAACTTCTGGGAAGTACTGACCATAATTTGACAGAATTACACACTATGTTTGAATGCAATAGAGTTCACTCTGAAACCAGAGACTTAAAACTGAAGAAAGGAAATTATGAAAGCATGAGGGGCAAGGGTCTGTAGAGGATTGGGAAACTACACTAAAAGAATTGATAATCAACAGGCAATGGTTAGTATTTGAAGAAATACTATAAAGTCTACAGAATGATGGACAATTGAGGATGCAGTTACAGTGCTCTGCCCACCTTTTTAGAATTTGCCCATGCTCTGTCAGCAGTGCTGACCTGTCTGGTACTGAGGATTGGTGATGAATCAATAGACTGAGTCCTGTAGACGGATTTCAGGGCATCAAAGAATCTCTTCTCATCCTTGTGGTCTGCTACGACTGAAGTTCATACGCTTTCTGATTCAGATGAGAGTCTTGTATCTCTCTGAACTTGTATTAGATAGTCCTGTGGATGATTCGAATGGCATCATGCTTGGATATTGGTAATTTATCATTGGGATGAACACTGTACTGGAAATGTTTCTCCTTCAGTAGTTTCTAGATTATCTCATTATTCTCTTGTAACAATTTTGATGTCAAAATTTTGTCAAAAGAGACATAAACTAGTCAGGCATGAAGAGGCCTGAATTTTCTATTTTGACCTATGTGATGAGTTTCACGTGTTGGAGATAAAAGACATTGACTGCAATAGTTGAGGTTGAAAACAGAGAATTTAGACATTGAAGTACAGAAACCAGCCATATTTAGGGAGCTGCTTTGCATAACAGAAAGATTAATTTATGACTGGAACATGAGAAGGTTTTCCCTCTCTCTGCTCCCAGGAGGAATAAAGCCCAGTAACAAAGCAAATCAAAGAAACATCGGAACACTGAGAATTCAAAGATATCTGCAATATTTACAGCTGGAATTGGCTGAGGACATTCCTAACTGACTGTGGTCTCAAGTAAAATCCTAACACTTAAAGGACACTCTGAAGACTTTAAACCGCAAAATCCTTTATCTTCCTTGCTGTACTGGACACTCTCCCTGTTTAAGCAGAACTTAAAGTTTTGATGTAAATGGGCAATTTGATGGGGTGGGATATAATTTGAAAATTATGTCTGCCATTTGTTTTCAGATTTTTCTAAACAGTCTTCTACATCTAGATAGCTTTTTTTGTATTCATCTTTAGTAATAATTAACTAATGCTCTGCTGTTGAAGAAACTTTGTGTGCTCACAATGAAAGTTGATGACTTTTTTTTGTTTGGAATCTTTAGATTACTTTGGGTATTAAATTAGGACCTTATCTTCCACTTTACTTAGCTCTGCTTGAAGCACTGTTGAGCAATCAATTCGTGGATTTTCTAGTTGGAATATTTTTACATTGATGCTGTAAAAAGGAAGTTGTTAACAAGCAAGAGATATTTTAAAAAGGCCCTCCTATACATTTGACCACTCAGTTGTCAGGAGACCTTACTTCGACCTCACTGATTAATTGAGTCTCTAAAAGTTGCACTTCCTTTTGTGAGTCTTTGGAGAATTAGATCAACATTGACTGTAGCTAACCCAGAAGAACAGCAACTTTTCTAAGCATCTAGATTACCACAGCGTTAAACATTACACCCCAGATCCTCCCCAGTATCAGATGACTCTCACCACATTTATCAGTCAGCTCTTTATCGTACCTTTCCAGGAAATGAATTGTTTGAGATGTTTTGCTAAAGAAGGCGCTAAATAGAAGTGTAAGTTGTCGTTGTTAGCTCGTAACACAGCTATTTTCTTCACTCGGGGCTGATGTCTGTGGTTTTCAACGTCCTTTTAAACAGCAGGCTTTATAATATGCTGTACCTCTATGGAGACATTACTTTCATGTCTATTAATAATTCAGGAGCTGGCTGCCACCTTTACATATATTTTGAACTCCAACTGCATTTATAAAAGATTGCACATTGGATTCACCCAGTCTATGTGTACTACTTATGAAAAGAACAAATTTCAAGGTCAAAGCTATGACACCATTGTGTTACAATCTCACCTGATGGTAATCCTAAATAAGTCAGATCCTAGGACAAAACCTGGCTAAATAGATCATGTATTCAATATTTGCTGTTGGTTAACATGGTGGTTGGTCACTAAAACTTATTCACACAAGGCTGCAGATGCTCTTTAACAACAGAACATAAGTTTCTTACATAAAAGAAGAAACAAAGCTATATATAAAGAAGACAGGTAGAAGGATCTTAACACAAGAACGAAAACAAAGTTCAAACCTGGTTCCCAGCACTATCCATTGCAGAGACTTAATTTAGGAGAAAGATCACTCCTATCTCAGCTTTTTAAATCAATACTTACCTGACACTTAAAAATTTCTTTCCCTTGGACTGCTGAGACTATTTTATTTGGTTCCCTTCCAAGAATACTGTCATGAACCTTTCACAATTCAATGGTCTATACTTTCTCAGTTTTAACAACTTGAAGACTTCTATCCAAGTTCTCCTTCCTGGAAATTTCAAAGACTAGAAAACAGTCCTGGTGAGGTGACTGGTTGTCCTAAGCTGACATGATTCATCTGTTCTGAAGTCAAAACAAAATTAATGAATGTCATAAAGAACAAACATGTATTTTTGTGATGTTAATTAAGAGATAATTCTTGTGTGCTTCAAGTTAGTCTCATATAATCCCTCATTTCCACATGAGAAGACAAACTAGACCTCAGAAACAGAATAATTCATAGCACAGAAGGAGATCATCTGTGTTAGCTGAAAAGTAGATTTCCAGCCTAATCCACTTTCCGGCTCTTGGGTTTTAGTGCTGTACATCTCAAGTATACATCCAAGTATTTGTCAAATGTATGAGGATTCCCATTTCCACCACCCTTTCAGGCCGCCTATTCCAGACACCCTCCACCCTCTGAGTGAAATAATTCTCCTCGGTGCTCTTCTAATTCTTCTATCAATTGCTCTAAATCTATGCTACCAATTACAGATCTCTCTGGTAACAGAAACACCTCCTCCTATCCACTCTGTACAGGCCCCTTCTCATTTTGTACCCAAATTGAAACCCCCCTCAACCTTTGCTGTCCCAAATAAAACAACACCAGCCTACCCAATTTTTTTGCATAGTGAAAATTCTCCATTTCTGGTAATGTACTCATAAAGCTCCTCGGAAGTCTCTTCCATGTAGTTGCATTCCCATGTAATGCAGTAACCAAAACTGCATTCGATCTCTACGCTAACTCATGTGTTATACAGTTTGAGTATAAACTCCCTGCTATTATTAGCTTAGTCTCAGGGAACAAAGGAAAGAATCCGTTACCTATGTGGCTATCTTATCCCTTCCCGAATGAAAACAACTTTGAGCAACGATGCATTCTCTCAGTACTGCACTTGTGTGTCAACTTTGATTTTTGTGTCATAATAATAAAAAAGCAAAGGAATGCAGATGCTGGAGATCTGAAATAAAAACTGAGAAGTGCTGGAGAAACGCAGCAGGGCTGGCAACATCTGTGGAGAATAATTGATATTGGACTCAAAATATTAACTCTGCTTCTCTCTTCACAACCACTGTCTGGCATGCTGAGTTTCTCTTGCAACTCCTGTTTTGATTTCCGTGTCCCTGGACTGAAACCTGAACTCACAACCTCCTGACTCAGGCGATAGTGCTCCAACTGAGACCTAGTTGATAAATATATAATAAGCAGAAGTACTAACCTGCCTGTACATAGTATAACCTTAGCCATAATCCCACAGTACTTTTAGTGATAGCACTCTCGCCCATGAGCCAGAAAATCACGGATCCAAACCACACAACCTGACCTAATTGAATACTTAGCTTAGGCTGCACAGTAAGGGGTTGAGGGCTGCAATATCAAAGGTGTCATCTATTGAATGAAATTTCAGCATTTCAGAGAAAGGCAAGAAGCAGACTCTTAGCAACATGAGCTGCACTGAGGTTTGTGGCCGAGGCTGCTGTCGAAAATATGTCGCTGTATATTTAATGCTTTTCACAAGAGATATGGCTAGTTTCTCATTAGGCAGCGGTAAGTTGCCAATTAAGGAGCATTATTGCTTGGCAAATGTCTTGCTGACAGCCCAACTCTCCTCATTAATAGTCAGCTTTTTATCTTACCAATCCTGTCTAACAAACGAGAAGTCAGGAAATCTTGATGTGGGTACTTGGTGGATTCAGCATGCCGCTTGGTCTAAAGGACCTCAGCTTTGCACATCAGGCATCAACATCTCAGGGCATGTCCCATAGGACTGGCCTCATGCATCCCATGGACATAGCATCCAATATATGCCAGTGCTCTAAGAATTTTCACAGCACATCTCCAATTCACATACAGGATATTGCTGCATTTCCACGCTGCACCTCAACTACCCTGTTTTGCTGCAGCAAGGACACTGTGCTCTCACAGACACCCACCCAGCTCACAGACTGGACCAGGCTGCATATCTTGGATCTTTGCTTGCTGTCAAAGTGCACACGCACCACTCGAAACCTACCTGGATGCTCACAGCAGCTCTGCCTTGTATTGCCTTGCCTTGACATTTTGCACTTTGACCCTCAGCCCCAGGCTCTTCGACCTGTCTGCCTCCTCTCCACCTATCCTCTCCTCTATCCATCCTCTATCCGCCTCCCCCTCTCTCCCTATTTATTTCAGAACCCTCTTCCCCTCCCCCATTTCTGATGAAGGGTTTAGGCCCGAAACGTCAAGTTTTCCTGCTCCTATGATGCTGCTTGACCTGCTGTGCTCATCCAGCCCCATGCTTGTTATCTCGGATTCTCCAGCATCTGCAGTACCTTTTATCTCTCATATTAATTCTGCCTTGCTGTGCTGTTTGGCACAGATACAAATGAAAGAAGCTAGTGATGGTTGTCAGCAGCCTTGATCAAGTCAGGGACATAGCCTTTGGGCAAGACATCCCAGCACAGCAAGCCAACAGCAGCCTCTGATACCAGTCCAGGGAGTTAGACACTGTTAGTCAGCCGCTCAGTGGTCAAGGTCAGGGTGCTGCCCACATGACAGGTGAGGAGCTGAATATCAGGCAGCCCAAACCCCATCTCGAATCTTTCTGCCCTATCGGGGCTTGTTTCCTTCTGGAATGAGACCGAGGTGGGTATGAAAGGAGATGAAAGTGGGTGACACAGCTGTTACCGTTGGTGCAATTCAGGAGCGAGCAAGTGAACAGGCAGTGAAGTGAGCATGCAGGCTAGTGTTGTTGGGGTTTGGAGTGGATAACAACGAGTGAGCGAAGATGTTGCAGCCAGTAGTAAAAAATGTTGTGTATGAGCCCTTGGTGGGAGGTGGGTGCAGTAGCAAGGAGTGAGTGAGTGCGAGCTATCAGAGAGAAAACAGTGGCACTTACACCGACAGAGTATAGAAGGACATTGACCTTCCTCCTACCGTGCTGGGCACTCCTCCAGAAGGTTGAGACTGCACTGACCTGGGTGGCAACCTCAGACCACACTGGCACAGGTTGGGATTACGCCCCTACTCCTGGTTGTGAGGGAAGAGCAAGTCCTGTCTGTCATGTCCAGGAACCATGCAAGGCACCTCTGGACTGGCAGTGCTTGATCAAATGCACAATGGCCTTTTAAAAATGGCATGGGCTCAAGAGATGCCAGTTAACTCTGGGATATCCGCTGAGTGGCAAGCTGTACTGGGAACAGCACGTTGGAAATGGGGCCAGAATGAGTGATGCCATAGGGATGAGCAGGTCATTAACGAGGCAAGTTTAGGAATATATGCCTGGAAAACTCACAAGGCCTCACTCTGGAAATGTCTCTAAGAAACTCGACGCAACTCGAATTTAGCCAAAAAAACATAAAATTCAGCTGAAGGGGTCTATTGTTGGTTGATGGCTCTTCTTCGTCTGTATCTGCCCCTTGGAAATGGCATATATAGAAATGAGAAGAACTGTTTCAGAAAATTCATCCAAGCACTATCATTCCGTTTACTTTCCTGGCTCCTACCGCGTATCTGTCCTTTGAAATGTATTTGATGGGGCCTGCAGGATTAGGAAATGAGGTAGGCAGGGGGAAGGGGAGAAAAATTGGCTGTGACCACCAGAAAAGAAAGAAACAGGTGTGTGGTCATTTCCCGGGGCCCTCATGACTCATACCTTTTATGCAACTTCCCATTGTCACTGTCCTCAAACACGTGTGCTTCGCACTCACGTATGTTACTGAAGCTGCTAGTACTATCTGTCTACCCCTTGCCTACATTGATTGGGCCATGTGTGCATAAGCATCATATCACTTTTTGTGATCAAACATAACCGCAACAAATATCATTGGGAAAGCATTTACTGGAAGGACAGTAGATGCTACATGTCCGTCCACGTTACATTGCATTGAGAACAGAAATCATATCATGTACATTACCATCAAAGACCACATACTGTCACATTGCTGCCTGCACAAGTGAGATGTCTATCAGTATGCACCTCAGTCAGCAATCCTGAAGTGAATTATGCCCTTTAAATGAGGGTTTCCACATGATTCTCACAATAATCAAGTGAACGAACTACACATAAATTTATATACACTGCATAACTTTACAGTGTCTCAACATCCATGACACCACTGTGCCCTCAGAATGTCTTAGTTTTTTGCTGATGTCCACAACACCCTGTTGCAACCCTGATACCAGCTCAACTTGGGCCTGATTGTCAACAGTCTACCCACGGTCAGGAATATCAGCTGACATAACCTTCCTTAGCTTGCTGGAAGTTGAGGAAGTCATCACCTGCAGGCACCCCATATTTAACCTATAAATCTCTAAAGCTCTTGCCAATTTAACTGAGCTGGATGAAACAGAGAGAGGGGCAGCCGACAGTGCATCCTCTGGGTGTTCTTTAACTTTCCAGTCCTGAAGAAGGGTCACTGGACCCAAAACATTAACTCTGATTTCTCTCCACAGATGCTGTCAGACCTGCTGATTTTTTCCAGTAATTTCTGTTTTGTTTCAAATTTCCAGAATTCACAGTTCTTTTGATTTTTTGTTCTTTAACCTTCATTAGCAGTGGTGTAATCAATTTCCACTATGGCCTTTCACCTCTTTTGCCTATGACAATGGACTAAAATGGAGAACACTAACAAGACAGACAACAAGAAAGGAGAAGCTAGGTCTATCAGGAAAACAATGTCCCACCACTAGTCTGGAGCATCCTCACTCTGCGGGCTGGTTCATCCACTCCCATCTTCTACAACAGACTGACTGACACACTTGGCCGTAATTTCCAAGGCTTCCTCTTTAGAACGCTTTAGCACTGAGGTTGGTCCCTCCTTCTCCAGGCTTGGCCATCTCTCTGGTATTGAAGTCTCTTTATTCTACATTACAAAGTTGATACTTAATGACACGTCATTGGAAACTGAGCTCCCTTATCTCAATGCATCCTCAGGCCAGATAATGACCAACTATTCTCAATAATACCCAACTACCTTATCATGCATAGTAGTCACACGGTCAGCTGTCTATTGGCATGCGGTTCTGATAGTGACATGCCTGGCCTCTCTCCCCATTTACAAAGTCCCCTTGCTGATATCCTCATGAGAGGCTCTTTGATGTGACGTGAGGCTAATCTTGGCTGACTGGAGGAGTTGGTACATCCATTTGCAGTACTATACTCAAGTCAATTGCTGGAGTCTGCAACTGCCTTTGCTAAGCAGGAATGGTTTCTGTTGCCATCCCAGTGGAGCAACAACTTGCTCCGGTCCCAGGCAATCTGGAAGTCAACCTTTAGGAACGTGTCGCTGAACCATAATCCCTGTTTGTCAATGTTATACATGTTGTTGAATTGGGAATCATAGAATCCCTACAGTGTGGAAACAGGCCATTCGGCCCAACAAGTCCACACTGAACCTCTGAAGGGAATCCCATTCAGACCCATCCCATCCCCCTACCCTACCCTATCCCTGTAACCCTGCATTTCTTGTGCAATGCACCTAACCTACATATCCCTGAACTCTACGGACAATTTAGCATGGCCAATCCACCTAATCTGCACATCTTGGGACTGTGGAAGAAAACTGGAGGACCCGGCAGAAACCCACACAGACATGGGAAGAATGTGCAAACTCCACACAGACAGTCGCTCGATGCCAGAATCGAACCCGAGTCCCTGGCACTGTGAGACAGCAGTGCTAACCAGTGAACCAGTGATGTTCTTGTCCATCTGTCCCTTACACAAAAACCTATTACATCCCTAACTTTTCCTAGTTTTGATGCAAGGTCACAGACCTCAAATGTTAACTGTTTCTCGCGCTACTCATACGCTGCCAAGCCTGCAGCATTTCTTCCAGCATTTTCTGTTTTTGTATCGGATATCTAGCAAAGTGCATTAGGCCGCCTTTTGATTATGGTGCGATTACTTGCAAAACAACCTCCTTGCCAGCTAATAAGTAGAAATGAAGCAGAACCACACAATAGGAAACTTAAAAATAACAAATTTAAAAAGTAGTTCCTTCCGCCTATTAGGGTTGATGCTGCCAGCATATTTGGCCAACATAAATGAACATAAATACCTGCAGGTACAACTCATCTGCAAAAGCTAAAAGCTCAAAGGTTCATTTCAATGTTGAGCTGAACAGCACTGAATAGCATTAAAACTGGTTATGAATTCATAGAGAAAATGGCAGGCCCAAGGGTAATGCAATTCAAACAATAAATAATGCAGTACAGTAATATATCTTGTTTATCTCCATCTGCACTGTCATTTTGCTTCCAGCAGATTTCTTTTAAATGACAAACCATTGATGTGAACTTCTAAAATTGTCAGTATGCTCATATAGTTGCTCAACTGCAGAAAATCCATATACGGTAAAGTGAACTGCACTAATATCTAACCTATTGAACATACAGCATTTAGTATTTCAAACTAGACTGTCAGTTGCTATAATCTGACACAATTTTGAAGATTTCCACAGTTGTCTGAGTTGCAAAAGTCCATAGCTTGTGGTGGGCAGCTCCTGAAGTATTTCTTTTTGCAGACTTTAAGGAATCTCAATTTGCAACCTGGGTAATACAACACAGATCTCCCTTGTTTCCCTAGACTTAGTTTGTGGTTTACAAACAGTGCAGTACAGTAAAGTATTGCCGTTCACACCATTGCCATTCACAAATTCACCAATGCATACAAACGATTCTGTATACCATTTCTGCCCATTACAGGTCCAATATTAATTTATCCATGGTTTACAGGGAAAGAAAAACCTTACAGGAAAGGTCAAAGAAATGAAAAAGCACTTTTAAAAAAATGAAGGCGTAGAAATACTGAAACTGTATTTTCTGGATTGGAAAATGCAGTTGCATTGTCTGCTATGTTACTTACAGACTATTGGCTTTCTGGCACTTCTGCTAATGCACCAAGCATTTCTGTGTCCTTACTCACCAGCTTTTTCCTGTACAGCACTCCACCTAACCCCTCAGGAGCATAACTGTGTGACCTCATCCTTCAGCAAGCTAGCACTTGTGCTACCCTATCCATCTGCCCTGGCTCCAATCGCTTGTGTCTACTAACAGGCAGATCCTCTTCCTCTTCAAATTCTGTTCTTGCACTATTACTATGTGGTAAGTTTTGGAAATCTGATAGAAGAAAAGGAAGGAGTAAGAGTGCAAATGAAGGGAGGGGTAAAGCAAAAGTGGGTGTTTACATAATGTCCCCCTGGACTTACTAAGCGTCTGATCTCATTTCACCTTTAATCCAAATATGGCAAAATGAGCCAGACAGCAGAGGTGAGGTGAGGATGACTGTCCTTGACACCAAGACAGCATTTGATAAAGGTCCAAGGAGTTCTAGCAAAACTGGAGTCAATGGGAAATAGGGGGAAAATCTCCACAGGGTGGAGTCATACCTGGCACAAAGGAGGATGATTGCGGTTGTTGGCGGTCAGTCATCTCAGGGACATCTCTGCATGAGTTCCTTAGGGTAGTGTCCTTGGCATAACCATCTTCAGCGGCTTCATCACTGACCTTCCCCCCATTGTAAGGCCAGAAGTGGGGTTGTTCACTGATGGCTACACAATGTTGAGTACCATTTTCAACTCCTCAGATACTAAAGCAGTCCATGTTCAAATGCAGCAAGACCTAGATAATATCTAGATTTATGCTGAAAAGTGGTAAGTAACATATGTGGTACACAATTGCCAGCAACGACCATCTCCAACAACACAGAATCTAATCATCACCCATTAACCTCAATGGCATTACCATCATTGGTAGGTGAGGTGAAGATGAGGCACCTTCTCCTCAAGGAAGGCACCACTGCACACCAAGCAGGAGGCTGGTGCAATCTAACTGCCCTGGAGATTAGCATTGACCAGAAACCACGCAAGACCAGCAATGTAAATGCTGTGGCTACAGGCTAGATAGAAAGCAGCTAATCCCTTTAGTCAAAGGCTCAATAACAAAAAGGCATAATTTTAAGGTAAAACACAGGAGGGTCAGAGGGGATTTGAGGAAAATATTTTTCACCCAGTGAGTAGTGGGAACCTGGACTTGGAAGGGTAGCTGAGGTAAGAACCCTCACAATCTTTAAAAAGCACTCGGATGAGCACTTGAAACATCATAACATTCACGGCTATGGGTCAGGCGCAGGAAAATGGGACTAGTGTGAATTTACGTAAATTTTGGTGGTATAGACTCAATGAGCTGAATGGCCTCTTCTGTACAGTATGGTTCTAGATTCTAAGGGCAGGTTAGAGGCTGGGAAATCTGCACACAGTAGCTTACCTCTTGTCTCCCCAAGGCCGGTCTACGACCTTCATCAGGCATCTCAGAAGTGGAATGGAATGCTCTCCATTACCTGGAAGACTGCAGTTTCAAAAACACTTGAGAAAGTCAATCAGGCAGCCTGCTTCACTGGGACCTCATCCACCATCTTCAGCAGTCACTCCTTGCCTAGTCACTCCCACTTCCAACGCACAACAGCAACAATGTATACCATCCACAAACGGACTGCAACAACTCTTCAAGGCACTTTTGACAGCACCTTCCAAATTGGTGAATTCAACCATTTATAAGGACAAGGGCAGCAGATACCTGGGAACACCACCATCTGCAAATTCCGCTCCAAGTCACATACCGTCCTGACATGAAACTATATTGCTGTTTCTCCACTCTCAATAGGTCAAAATCTTGGAATTCACGACCCTGCTCCCAGAGGACTGTGGGTATCCCAACACGCCAAGCAGCACAATGGTCCAAGAGAGCAGCTCACCCACCGCCTGGATCAGGGCAACCAGGGATGGGCAATAAATGCTGGTTCAGGTAGTGATGCCACATCCCATGACTGAATACAAAAAGAAAGGGATTATTAACTGATGGGGGGTTGAAGGTGAACTATAAGTATGATGTAGAGATGCTTCAGTGTGATTTGGACAAGGAGAATGAGTGGACAAATGCATGGCAGATGATGTATAATGTAGATAAATGTGAGCCTATCCATTTCGGCAGTAAAAACAGGAAGGCAGACTATTATCTGAAAGGTAATATATTGGGTAAAGGAGAGGTGCAATGAGACTCGGGTGCCCTTGTGCACCATTCACTGAAAGTAAGCATGCAGGTGCAGCAAGTGGTGAAGAAGGCAAAGGGTATATTGGTCTTCATAGTGAGAGGATTTGAGTACAGGAGTAGGGATGCCTTGCTGCAGTTGTACAGGACCTTGGTGAGACCACACGTGGAACAATGCGTGCAATTTTAGTTTTCATACCTAAGGAAGGATGTTCTATTTGTGGAATGCAACGAAGATTTACCAGACCAATTCCTGGGATGGCAGGACTAGTTTATCAAGAAGGACTAGATTAATTAGCATTATATTCACTGCGGTTTAAAAGAATGAGGGGCAATGGAAACCTATAAAATCCCAACAGGATTATACGGGGCAAACATAGGTCTTGATGAAATGTGTCAATGAGCTGAAAAATGGCAGATGGAATTCAATCTGGATAAATGCAAGGTATTGCATTTTGGTACAACAAATGCTGTTAGGACTTATACAATTAATGATAGGGCCTTGGGTAGTGTTGTAGAAATGAGAGACCTCAGGGTGCAGGTACATAATTATTTGAAGTTTGCGTCACATACAGACAGGGTGGTTAAAAAGGCATTTAGCACACTTGCCTTCATTGCTTAGACCTTTGAGTATAGGAGTTAGAAAGTCATGCTGAGGTTGTACAGGACATTGTGAGGCCTCTTCTGGAGTACTGTGTCCAATCCTGGTCACCCTTATTATAGAAAGGATACTATTAAGCTGGAGAGGGTTCAGAAAAGATTTACCAGAATGTTGCTGGGAATGGAACATTAGAGTTATAAAGAATGATTAGATAGGCTGGGACCTTTTTTCACTGGAGTGTAGGAGGTTGAGAAGTGACCTTATAGAAGTTTATAAAATTATGAGGAGTATAGATAGGGTTAATGGTCGGTGTCTTTTCCCTAGGATGATGGATTCCAAGACTAGGGGTCACATTTTTAAAGTGGGAAGAGACAGATTTAAAAAAGACACAAAGAGCATTTTTTTTTTACACAGAGTGTGGTTCATGTGTGGAATTAACTTCCTAAGGAAGTGGTGGATGTGGGCACAATTACAATGTTTAAAAGGCATTTGGATAAGTACATGAATAGGAAGGGTTTGGAGGGAAATGGGCCAGGAGGAGGTAGGTAGGACTAGTTTAGTTTGGGATTATATTCAGCGTGGACTAGTTGAACCGAAGGGACTGTTTCCGTGATGTATGATTCTATGTTCCCGATGACCAGGGAATCCAGAGCCAGGGGTCACAACCTAAGGATACAGGGTAAACCATTTAGGGCTGAGAACAGGAGAAATCTCTGCTCCCAAAGAGTGATAAGCCTGTGGAATTCTCTGCCACAGAAGGACAGAAAAGAGTGAAGCATGGCTGGGGAGGGGGCATGTATGGGACAGTCGGAAGCGTCCTGGCTGCAAGGAGGTGGGGGGTGGGCGGAGGGCAATAAATGATAATTCCAGATACATGCACCTCATTTGTCAGGGACTTGCAAGGAAGGGGAATGGAAAAATGGAGACACCTGGCCAGGGGCGGGGGAGCACGTGGTGGTGGGGGTTGGATTGGGAAGCATCAGTCCCAAGGGATTGATGGGATGTGCTGCTCGGAAGGGGTTGTGGATATTTGGGGCCTCACCCACATGGGGAGGCTGAGGCTCGGAGCCACTGGAAGAGGAGCACTCACTGTCACCTTCCATTGTGCTGGAAACTGAAAATGTGCAATGGGAAGGAAATGGCTGTGAGTGTAGTCGGAGTGGGTGGGCTAGGTGACTTGATCTATGAGGGAGGCACTTGTATCATTAACTACACATCAGACTTATACAGGGGAACAAAACAGCTCACAGGCCTATGTAAGGCATAGCAAATGGTCATGGAGGCTGCTTACTCCCTGATCTACAGCGTTGAGACTTTCTGGACATGGCACCTCCCTGACACAGCCACTGCTGGACAAATCTCTCACAGCTAAACCGTTGTGCACAGAGACAGCCAATCAGTAGATTGTGTGGGCGAGGCCCCAAATATCCACAAATGCTTCCAAGCAGCACATCCTATCAATCCCCTGGGACTGACGCTTCCCAATCCAACACCCCCGTCCCCGGCCAGGTGTCTCCATTTTTCCATTCCCCTTCCTTGCAAGTCCCTGACAAATGAGGTGCATGTATCTGGAATGATCATTTATTGCCCCCCTCCCACCCCCCACTTCCTTGCAGCCAGGATGCTTCCGAATGTTGAACCAGGAGGGCCAAAGCTTTCATCAGCAGCAATCCCCTGTGATTGCATTGTTCCCCAACTTGATGGAGGGCCTAGCCAACTCTGCAGTGTCCTGCGTGGAAACCACCAACGGGCTTGTGTGCGCTTCTACCTACACTGGGTGCCTCCTCCAGTCCTGTCTCCTTGGGACTATGGGGCACCCGGAGTGGGGCCGAGGTTCCCTGTGCCCCTGTTGCCATGCATTCAGTCCTGGGCATCAACGGCTAGGAGCAACGGGGTACAGATCTGTGTGCCTTTCCAGAAGCCCCTGATGGTGCTAAAGCAGGCTCTCCATCGCAGCTCTCCCTCTTTCACATGGGGTCTCTCTGTCAGGTTATGGGCTGTGTTCCCCTGTAATGTGAAAGATGGGGGGAATGAGTGAGTGGCACTGATCTTTGAGCTGGTGCGAATTTGGAAAGGATATGAGGTCTAACAATGAACTGAAAAG
Source organism: Ginglymostoma cirratum (assembly GCA_024137785.1). NCBI lineage: Eukaryota > Metazoa > Chordata > Chondrichthyes > Orectolobiformes > Ginglymostomatidae > Ginglymostoma > Ginglymostoma cirratum. The sequence goes on from JAHRHZ010000144.1 coordinate 40,997,771, forward strand.
ACAATACAGAGGATCTTCCCTCCCAGGTTGGGTCATTTCATCCCAATCCTTCTGAATGCAGACCCAGGTGATGACCTCAGACCAGGCAGGCTGGGTGTGGAAGTGCGACCTCCTCCGTCAGTCCTCCAGAGAGAGGACTGCTCTCCTTTGCACCACCAGAACCTTCAGGTCCCTGTTAGGTCCCTGCCTTCTCTGCCGTACTCCAAATCTGTCCGCCAACAAGCAGGGAAGTTACAGAATGCCAGTGCATGGGTGCAAGGAATGTTGATCGTTGAGTGCATATCTGCTGAACAGCAACCTATGGGAATGGTGCATGGTAAACTGGGGTGGAAGTTGGAGGTGAGAGATGCTATGGGGCAGGGTAGGAGGTTAGTAAGGAGAGTTTGGTAAGGTAGGGCAGGAAAATCCACTCCAAAAACCCTCCAAAAAAATTCAACGCAACTCAGACTTGGCCAAAAAGACGTAAAATTCAGCCCAAAGCCTGAGAAGGTGCTGACAGCCATGCAAGTGAATAAAAGTACCACAGAATGAAACCATAAGCACCTGGATGCAATGCTGCATGAATTTCAATGCCTTCATTCAAATAGTCAAGGTTAATGAATATTTCTTCAAGTTCCATATCTTACCAGCTGCATGACTAGTCAGAAACTGCTCAATTCAACACAACCCTATTACTCACCGAACAACTGTCTCTACTTATGCCCAGTGACTCATCACCTACAGGTCTTCATATCAGACCTCATGTTTTATTCTAGTTCCTGGTGAAGTCTGCATGTTGTCTGCATTGGAAGGACTGACCATGGGTCAGTGGTACTTTGCAATCCCAGCACCCAATTTTAGACTTTATCGCATAGCTCCCCTAGTAAATGTAACTCTGAATCTGTATTATTTCCGAATCCACGAAGCTGAGAACATCTTGAGAAAGCATATGGTTTACTAAATGGATCATTTCCAGTTTTGCATTTAACACTCGGTACGTAACTCAGTCAGTCTCTCGGAGTACAAAGTCTGACACCATGGAAATATTTATCTTTCTGCATCTAATAATGTTCAGCAAACAAAATGACAAACACAAACTGAATGTAATGAAATAAAGATCAATGTCCACATATCTGCCGTTATCCAGGATATTTATTCTGATATATTGGAACACTCTTGATTTCCTCAAGAAAGAAAATCTTAAAGGTTATCAAACTTTTGCTCTCAAATTTATAATCTGTGATAGGTTTTTGACTCCTATCTGATAGCTTTAAGACAGCCTATTCACAGATAGCCAGTATTTATTGATCCTCAGCCTAAGTAGCTAAGCAACAAGTCAAATTTTGCTTTTAAAAACAAAACTAATATTCCGCCTGTTTTCACGGCTAACACACTTACCAGCAACAGCTGTCCTGTGGTTACAGCCTGCTCTCCTACCTCCTCCCTGGCTGGTTATTATTTTCCATTTCACTGGATGATTCCGTTATTGGCCTCTATTCTCCCATATTCCCAGTGGACGATTGCTTACTGTCAAATTCATAATTAAAACGCTTATTTGCCACATAATTCAAAAATCAAATTATAATGGAAGATGGTCCTTGGAAATAACCATCAAGCATTCAGCGCTGTTCAGTGTTGCCTGAATTCCCTACTACCCACGATTAGTCCTGGTTGCCATCACCTTTTCCTGCACATAAGACTGGGCCCCCTGCTGTCCACAGACAATTCCCTTTATTGGCCTGTAGACTAATTCTAGTCCTGAGGCAGTTTGTAGCCTGGCTCTTCTCCCATCTCCATTTTCAGGCACGATACCACCAGAAGTTATTGAGTTACTCTGATTTTTAAAAGAATAGACTGTGTGACTCTTTCTTCAACCTTGACATTACCCAATCACCATGCTGTTCATAAACAGGTTGGTCCTAATCCTGATCTCTCCACAGTTATTTGAAACAAACTAATGACTAGGAAGCAATATCTCACTTTCCTCCTACTTCTTGTTTTCTGTTGAATTCCAATACCACTGTGAATCCAGTTCCATCCTCTCAAATAAGATGCCATGAGTTTGTGCATCTTACTTCATAAGAAAATAACTAAACAGCTGGGACTGTCAAGATGACATAGTTGAAAAGACAGCTACACTGTTTCAAATGAAAGGGTTTCTTTTTTTAAATTGGCATGACCGTACAGCTCCTGGTGGAACCAACTAAAGATGGTTCATATTTAATATTGCTCGGAGGACTTAAGATTAAATTTTAAAAAAATAGGCTGGGACTATTTTCCCTGGAGTGTTCGAGGCTGTGGGGTGACCTTATAGAGGGTTTATAAAATCATGAGGGGCATGGACAGGGTGAGTAGCCAGGTGAATAGTCAAGGTCTTTTCTCAAGTGTAGGGAAGTCTAAAATTAGAGGGCATAGGTTTAAGGTGAGAGGGGAAAGATTTAAAAAGGACCTAAGGGGCAACTTTTTCATGCAGAGGGTGGTATGTGTATGGAATGAACTGCCAGAGGAAGTGGTGGAGGCTGGTATGATTACAATATTTAAAAGGCACCTGGATGGGTATATGAATGGAAAGGTTTTTTAGAGGGATATGGGCCAAATTCTGGCAAATGGGACTAGGTTAATTTAGGAAATCCGATCAGCATGGATGAGTTGGACCGAAGGGTCTGTCTCTCTGCTGTACATCTCTATGTCTCTCAAAAAACAAAATAATTAATTAATTGAAAGTCTTTTCAAGGGGCACTGTAACAAAATAAAAGAACAATGCAAGGAAACTTGCCAAATTAAGTTAAAATGTAGATTTCAAGCTGATAATGCACTCCAGCCTCTGCTCACAAAGGGTTTCAAGAGTGCTGCTAAATACTGTGTGTTCCCTCTCCAGGTATACCCTGGATTGTACCAGTGGATACCCTGTGTTCACCACTCTCTGGTAGCAGAGATTTTTCCTCATCTCAGTCCTAAATGACCAAACTTGTATCCTTAGGTTGTGACCCCTGGTTCTGGACTCCCTGGTCATCAGGAACTTCCTGCATTTAGCATGCATAGGTTTCTATGAGATCACCCCTCATTCTTCTAAATTTCAATGAGCACACTCCTAACCAATCCAGTCTTCCTTCATTCATCAGTCCTGCCATACCAGGAATCGGTCTGGTAAATCTTCGTTGCACTCCTTCCAGAGTCAGAACATCCTTCCTTAAATAAGGAAAGCAAGACTGCACACAGTACTCCAGGTGTTGTCTCATCATGGTCCTGTACAATTGCAGCAAGTCTGTGATAGATAGATTCTTGATTATCAAGGGGATCAAGGGTTATTGGGAGAAAGCAGGAGAATGGGGCTGAGGAACTTATCAGCTATGACTGAATGGCGGAGCAGACTCAATGGGCCGAATGGCCTAATTTCTACTCCTATGTCTTATGGTCTTATCCCTGTTCCTGTATTCAAATGGTCTTGCTATGAAGGCCAATATACCCTTTGCCTTCTTCACCACCTGCTGTACCTGCGTGCTTACTTTCAGTGACTGGTGTTCAAGGACACCCAAGTCTTGTTGCACCTCTCCTCTTCCCAATCTATTACCTTTCAGGTAATAATCTGCCTTCCTGTTTTTACTGCCAAAATGGATAGGCTCACATTTATCTACTTTATACATCATCTGCCATGCATTTGTCCACTCATTCTACTTGTCCAAATCACACTGAAGCATCTCTGCATCATAATCGTCACAGTTCGTCCTTCCACCAGCTTTGTGCCATTTACAAACCTGGAGATATTTAATTCAGTTCTCTCATTTAAATCATGATTTTATATTGTGAATAGCTGGGGTCCAAGTACTGATCCCTGTGATACCCCGCTGGTCACTGACTGGCACACAGAAAATGGCCTGTTTATTCCTACGCTGTTTCCAGTCTGTCAACCAGTTCCCTTTCCATGTCATTGCACTACTTCCAGCCCCAAGCACATTTATTTTATACGCTAATCTTTTACCTGGGACCTTATCAAAAGTCTTCTGAAAGTGCATTAGATTGGCTCCCTCTTATCAATTCTATTAGTTACATCCTCAAAAAGTTTGAGTAGATTTGTCAAGCATGATTGCCCTTTCATAAATCCATGCTGCCCCTGTCCAATCCTCCATTGTTCTCGATGTGCACTACTATTAAATCTTTTGAGCATTTTCCTTAATACTGATGTCAGGCTATTTGGACCGCAATTCAAACAAAAACAGAAATTGCTTCACAAACTCAGCAAGTCTGGCAGCATCTGTGGAGAGAAAACAGAGTTAACATTTCGAGTCCAGTGACCCTTCTTCAGAACTAGAAGCAGCTAGGAAAGCTGAAAAGGGGGCTGAAAGCTGAAGGGGGCAGCGGGAAGGGGCAGAAAGGAGTGAGAATACAGGTGGAGACAGCGCCCAGAGAGAGAGAAAAGGGCCGACAGAGAATTGGATTGTTGATGTTTTGATCTATAACTCCCTGTTTTCTCTCTACTCTCTACAGCAATTGTTCCAGAATCTACAGAATTTTGACAGATGACCTAGAATGCATCTATTATTTCTAGGGCCACTGCCTTATGTACTCCAGGCTGTAGGTTATCGAGCCGTGGAGATTTATCAACCTTTAGTTCTATCAATTAACCCAAGACTACTTTCCTACCAATACTGATTTCCTTCACTTCCTCCGTCTCACTAGATCCTGTGTTCTCTAGCACTTTGGGACCTTATTTGTACCCTTCCTTCTGAAGCTAGAATCAAAATCTGTACTTAACTTGTGTGCCACCTCTTTGTTCCCTCTTATAACTTCCCCTGACTGTAAAGAATATACATTTGTCTTCACAAATCTTTTTCTCTTCACTCTGTCTCTACGAATCCCTGACAGTTTATTGCCCCTGCAGTGATGTGCACATTTTGTTGAAAACAATTAAACAACAATTGAGAAAACACTGATTTAGTGACAAAACTTAAACATACTGGTAGTCTCTGTTAGGAACACATTTCAGGTCGTTTTTGATGGAAGATGACAATTTACAAATATACTAAAGTGGTGCTAATCGTGGCAATATGGCACTTTAAATGTGAGCTCGGTCTCAGTGCCAATCACAGCAATATGTCTCTTAACACATGTGCACAGTCACAATGATTTAGCAGGCTCAGCTGGAGGTCTTGAAGAAGTTGCCTGACTTGAAGAGGGCAAAGGCAGTGTAAAAATATAATTGTACAGAAACAGCAGAAAACATAACATGCCAATTGTTAAAGATATTTTTTAAAAAACTTGTCACAAAAATATTAACAAGGATACAGCAAGTCAAATAGTCAGCAATATGCGGTTATACTATACAAATTTTGGTGGTAAAGACATTTTATGGCAGGTATGTTTAGATAGTTGTGTAGGAAATGCACGGAAGAGCACTTCAGTGCGATTAAATGCACTTGATGCACCACTTCAGGTCACTTCTTCAGTCCTGAACAAACACATGTGCAAGTGATGTCACCAGCTGGAGGAGTTCAAGCTCTTGTTCTAGAGTTTGAGCGGCAGCTGGCATCACTGAAAAATGCCACACAATGAGCGTGTGCAGGCAGAGAGGGAAAAAGTGACTGGCAGACATTCAAGGAGGACCCAGCCATGAATGCAGAAGATGCCTGAATGCATCTTTCTTTTGGATTTGTATTTAATTCCAAATACTAATGACAGTGATTTGTCCTACTGGTGTGCAGCCAGGGCAGGTAAACAGCACCATCGATAGCTGATGGGGCACTGTTACAAAACAGGAGTCTCTTGTTTAAAACAGCAATTAGGTGATTTTGCTCTCTTACAGGGTTTGAGTCTTTGGAACTCTGTCCCTGAAAAGGTGGTGCAGGCATAGTCCATAAATATTTTTAAGGCACAGGCAGATGGTAGAGGTAGCAAGGGGGTAAAAGTGTATCGAGGCAGATGGGAGTGTGGATTTGGGGTTACAGTCAGATCAGACATGATCTTATGCAATGATGAAGCAAGTTTGATGGGCTGAATGGCAATTCCTGGTCTTGATTCATATGTTTATATGTAGCTGGACAGCAAGCAGGAGGAGGGTTAGAAAAGTAATAGTGCTGGGGACCTAACTGTCAGGCCAGTTCCTCTGTAGCCACAGTCTTGAATCCAGGACGGTACGTTTTCTCCTTAGCGCCAGGATCAAGGATGTCACTGAGCAGCCTCAGCACACTTTGAGGAGGGAAGGGTGATCAGACAGGAACTGTTCCATATTGGTACCAGTAACCAAGATAAAATAAGGGATAAAATCCTGCAGATACAAAGAGGGTGAAATATTGCAGCCAGATTTTAGGGAGCTAGAAAAGAAATGAATATGTAGGTCCTCAAAGGTTGATTCCTGTCAGTGTCACATTCTGGCTGGTATAGGTTTGGGGTGGTAATGTAAATCAATGAGTGTCTGTAGGCACATGATGAGGGAGCGTTTTACATTCCTGGAGGCTTTGTAACTGATGTGGCAGTGGGTGAGGCCTGCTGAAGCTGGATGCTTTGTACAACAGCGAGGCGGGGGACCATCATCATCATGAAAAGGTTTGCTAATGCTCTGAGAGAGTTTAAATTAGCTTGGCAGGAAATGGAAATCTGAAAAAAGAGTCAAAAAGCAGAAAAGCATATCTGGGAACGGAAGATGGAAACTTAACGAACAAGTGTTGAAGCAAGATGAAAGAAAGGCTATGAATCAGGCAGCAAAAGGGGTTAGCAGTATTGAACAACATATATTTCAATGCAAGTAGTTTGCTAAATACAGCAGATGAACTGGTGCATTGGTTGACAATTACAAATACTACAGAGAATACAGGAGAGGGGAGAGGAAAGAGTTAGGAGGACAGGAAAATGTAATTATGAGGAAAGGTTGAATAGAATTGTCTCTTTTGGAGCAGAAGGGTGTTAGAGAGATTTAACTGAAGTTTATATCAATATGTAGGCGATGGCCTAGTGGTATTATCACTAGAGTATTAATCCAGAAACCCAGCTGATGTTCTGGGGACCTGGGTTTGAATCCCACCATGGCAGATGGCGGAATTGGAATTAAAAATAAAAAAGTCTGGAATTAAGAGTCTACTGATCACCATGAAATCATTGCCGATTGTTGGAAAACCCCATCTGGTTCACTAATGCCCTTCAGGGGAGGAAATCTGCCACCCTCACCTGGTCTGGCCTATAATGTGACTCCAGACCCACAGCAATGTGGTTGACTCTCAACTGCCCTCTGAAATGGCCCAGCAAGCCACTCAGATGCACCAAGCGCTACAAAGACTCAAAGAAATGGAAGTGGATGGATCACCTGGCATCAACCTAGGCACTGGAAAAGACAATGGGAAAACCAGCCCTGTCACCCCTGCAAAGTCCTCATCACTAACAGCTGGGGGTTAGTGCCAAAATTGGGAGAGCTGTCTCACAAACTAGTCAAGCAACAGGCTGACATAGTCATACTCACAGAATCATACATTACATACAATGTTCCAGTCACAACCATCACCATCCCTGGATATGTCCTGCCTCAGCGGCAGGACAGACCCAGCAGAGGTGGTGGCACAGTAGTATACAGTCGGGAGGGTGTTGCGCTAGGAGTCCTCAACATTGACTCTGGACCTTCATGGCTTCAACTTAAAGACGGGCAAGGAAACCTCCTGCTGATGAATCAGTACTCCTCCATGTTGAACAACACTTGGAGGAAGCACTGAGGATGGCAAGGGCACAAAATGTTCTCTGGGAGGAGGATTTCAGTGTGGCTGATAGCAGTACTACTGATTGACCTGGTCGGGTCCTAAAGGACATAGCTGCTAGACTGGGTCTGCAGCAGGTGGTGAAGGAACCAACAAGAGGGAAAAACGTACTTGACCTCATCCTCACTAATTTGCCAGCTGCAGTTGCATCTGTCCATGACAGTAGCGGTAAGAGTGACCATCACACAGTCGTTGTGGAGATGAAGTCCCGCCTTCACATTGAGAACAACCTCCATCATGTTGTGTGACACTGTCACCATGCTAAATGGGACAGACTTTGCACAGATCTAGTAACTCAAGGCTGGGCATCCATGAGGTGCTGTGGGCCACCAACAGCAGCAGAATTGTACTCCAGCACAATCTGTAACCTCATGGTCCGGCATATCCCCTACTCAACCATTACCATCAAGCCAGGGGATCAATCCTGGTTCAATGAAGAGTGCAGGAGTGCACGCCAGGAGCAGCACCAGGCATACCTGAAGATAGGTATCAACCTGGTGAAGCCACTAAACAGGAATACTTGCACGCCAAACAGCAAAAGCAGAAAGTGATAGACAGAGCTAAGCGCTCTCACGACCAACGGACCAGATCTAAGCTCTGCAGTCCTGCCACATCTAGTCGTGAATGCTGGTGGACAATTAAACAACTCGCTGGAGGAGGAGGCTCCACAAATATCCCCATCCTCAATGATGGAAGTGCCCAGCACATCAGTGCGGAAGATAAGGCTGAGGCATTCGCAGCAATCTTCAGCCATAAGTGCCGACTGGATGATCCATCTCAGCCTCCTCCAGTGGTCCCCAGCATTACAGATACCAGTCTTCAGCCAACTTGATTCACTCCACGTGATATCAAGAAACGGTTGGAGACACTGGATACTGCAAAGACTACAGGCCCTGACAGCATTCCGGCCTTAGTACTGATGACTTGTGCTCCAGAACTTGCCGATCCCCTAGCCAAGCTGTTCCAGTACAGTTACAACACTAGTATCTACCCGACAATGGGGAATATTGCCCAAATATGTCCTACAGGAACAAAAAGCAGGTCAAATCCAACCCAGCCAATTACCGCTCCATCAGTCTCCTCTCGATCATCAGTAAAGTGATGGAAGGTGGCATCAACAGTGTTATCAAGCAGCACCCGCTCAGAAATAACCTGCACAGTGACGCCCAGTTTGGGTTCCGCCAGGGCCACTCAGCTCCTGATCTCATTACAACCTTGGTTCAAACATGGATAAAAGAGCTGGATTCTAGTGGTGAAGTTGAGAGTGACAGCCCTTGATATCGAGGCTGCATTCGACCGAGTGTGGCATCAAGGAGCCCTAGCAAAACTGGAATCAAAGGGTATCGGGGGGCAAACACTCCAGTGGTTGGAGTCATACCTGACACATAGGAAGATGGTCGTGGTTGCAGGAGGTCAATTATCTCAGCTCTAGGACATCTCTGCAGGAGTTCCTCAGGGTAGTGTCTTAGGCCCAACCATCCTCAGCTGCTTTATCAATGACCTTCCCTCCACCATAAGGTCAGAAGTGGGAATGTTCAGCACCATTCGTGACTCCTCAGATACTGAAGCAGTCCATGGTCACATGCAACAAGATCTGGACAATATCAAGGCTTGGCTGACAAGTGGCAAGTGGCATTCGTGCCACACAAATGCCAGGCTATGACCATCACCAATAAGAGACAATCTAACCACCACCCCTTGACATTCAATGGTGTTACCATCACTGAATCCCTCACTATCAACATCCTGGGGATCACCATTGACCAGAAACTCAACTGGACTCACCACATTAACACAGTGGCCACAACAGCAGGCCAGAAGCTGGGAATACTGCGGCAAGTAACTCACCTCCTGACTCCTCAAAGCCTGTCCGCCATCCACAAGGCATAAGTCAGGAGTGTGATGGAATACTCCCCACTTGCCTGGAAGAGTGCAGCCCCAACAACACTCAAGAAGCTTGACACCATCCAGGATAAAGCAGCCTGCTTGATTGGCACTACATCTACAAGCATCCACTCCCTCCACCACCGATGCTCAGTAGCAGCAGTGTGTACTATCTACAAGATGCACTGCAGAAATTCACCAAAGATCTTCAGACAGGACATTCCAAACCCATAACCACTTCCATCTAGAAGGTCAAGGGCAGCAGATATATGGGAACACCATCACCTCCAAGTTCCTCTCCAAGTCACTCATCATCCTGACTTGGAAATATATCGCCGTTCCTTCACTGTCACTGGGTCAAAATCCTGGAATTCCCTCCCTAATAGCATTGTGAGTCAACCTACAGCAGGAGGTCTACAGCGGCTCAAGAAGGCAGCTCACCACCACCTTCTCAAGGGCAACTGGAGATGGACAAGAAATGCTGGCCAGCCAGCGAAGCCCACATCCCACAAATGAATAAACAAAAAGTAGTGGCTTGACAGAGGTGATAGGAGGAACAGTGCAGCAGTGTCTCAGTGTCTATTGCAGAGTAGACCCTTCTTGCCTACTTAAAATAAATTAATAGTTGTTCTGGATGTGGTGTCAATGCCAATTTCCTGTCTGGATCCAAAACCTTAATTCCCTTGTCTGTCAAAAATCCATCTAATTCTCCTTTGAATAAATTTAATGACCCAACTTCCATTGCTTTCTCAGGATCAGAATTCACATACTAAAAGTCCTCTGAGAAAAAAAGAATTCTTATTAACTACATCTTAAAAGGGAGACCTTTATCCCAAACTGTATCCCAGACTTATTCCTGGAATGGCAGGACTGACATAAGAAGAGAGATTGGATTAGTTAGGACTATATTCACTGGAGTTTAAAAGAAGAAGAGGGGGATCTCATGGAAACTTAAAAAGTTTTAACGGGAGAAGACAGTGTAAAGGCAGGAAGGATGTTCCCAATGTCTGTGGAATCCAGAACCAGGGGTCACAGTCTAAGGCCACAGTGTGGGCCATTTAGGACTGAGCTGAGGACAACTTTTTCACCCAGGGAGTGATGAGCCTGTGGAACTCTCTGCCACAGAAAACACAAGAGGCGAAGACAGTGAATGTTTTCAAGAAGGAGTTATTTCTCATTCTTAGGACTAAAGGGATCAAAGGGTATGGAGAGAAAGCAGTAAAAGGGTACTGAGTTGGATGATCAGCCATGATTATACCGAATAGTGGAGCAGGTTTGAAGGGCCAAATAGCTTACTCTTCCTCCTATTACCCATGATTCTATATTCCCCAGCCTCCTGACAGTGGAAACACCCTCCTGGTATCCATCCTCAGTATTTAATCCCTCAGGATCTTATATGGTTCACTAAGATCACCTCTCAGTTCCTTAAACTCCCACAGATATCGACGTAACCTTTGTTCAGGTTTAAAACATTAGTCTTAGATGCACACTTTGCCCATTCAAATTAGATGTGAAATTCTATCATTTTATGATTACTGTCAACTGAAGACAATGAGGTTATTGATTAATACTGTCTCATTGCTCACGACCACATTTAGGGTAGCTTTCTCTCTGGTTGGATATAGAACATACTGTTCTAAGAAATTATCCTGAATACACTCATTGAACTACTTTTCTACGCTACCTTTGCCAATCTGATTCACCCAATATATATGTAAAGTCACCCATGATTATTGAGGCACATTTCTTATACATCTCATTTATTTCTTCCTGTTTATGCTCTCCTACAGTATACCTATTGCTAAGGAGCCTATAAACTACTCCCAAAACTGACCTCATACTTTTCCTATTTCATATCCCGAATGAAACTGATCCTACATCTTGCTTTTTGAGCTAACGTCATCTTTAAATACTGAACTATTGACATCCTTAATTAACAGAGCTAACTAACACCTTTTCCTAGCTTTCCAATCTCCTTTTACATTTCTTCAAGAAGTCAATATTCAGAACTATAGATTTAATGTAACTGGTAGAAAATTAGAGAAGAATTGAGAAGGTTTTTGCACTCAGGGCTGGTGGTGGTCCGGAATTCATTGTCTGGAAGGGTGATAGGAGAAATGCTGATCGCACTTAAAGATCGTTTGCAGGTACACTTGATGAGCCACAATTTAGAAGAGCCAGAAAATGAGATAGGCCTTACAGACAAAATGAGCCAAATGGCCTCTTCCCATGCTATGTATTTCTGGAATTCTACGACTGGGACATCCTAATATTGAGACAGCCAAGTGCTACATAAATGTGTCTCTGCAAAAATAGAGTACTGTTGTTTCTCTATTTCTGACCTTTCCCATATCTAAAAATAGCATGCTTTTCATGAACTTCAGTGCACTACCGACTGACTCTATTGCGAGATGCTTTTATAACATGCAGGTTCACAATGTACCACCACACATCAAACAGGAAAGGATGTAACACTTCGACATTAATTTCTTTGAATCTTTTGATGCTTGGCTATCGAGATGAGATGCAATCTGATGTGATTTAAATCACTTTGATCCTGCAGGAGATCAAATGAATCTTTTAACTTGAAATGACTATTTAGTAATACCAATGCAAAAATGGGCTATAAGCAATAATCAAAAGCTGTGTTTGGAAAAATAGAAGTAATGGAAATATGTCAAAAGAACATCTGTCATCTGTGAGTCACAACCTGCTCCTACTTAGCATTCTAATAGATCCAGACTGAAACAACAAACCCCAAATCTGAGTTATTTATTCTCACCTTTATAACAGCACCATGTTCTGCTCCGACCTCAGTTCCTGCTCCTTTTAAACATGCTTTCATCATCTTGAAGGTGATTTATGTAACATCCATCACTCTGGCCTTCCATCAAGAAAATTGTTCAAAATGTAACTTTCCCAAAAATGTGTTTTGTTTGTTCACCGTGCTGTCCTACATTAACCAACTATACCCTAAAGTACTAGATCAAGAATCTTTAATGTTATCTTCAAATTCCTGAATCATCATACCCCAGAAAGTCCAGCTTTATATCTTTTTAATTCTGGTTTTTGTGTACCCCTCTTCATTTCATCTCCAAACACCTTGGACCCTCAGTATGGAAGTTCTTTCCTAATCCCGTGTGCCAAAGCAGTTTTATATCTTCCTTGAAATATCTTAATAACTTAAATTCAAATAAACTTTGGGTCACTGCCTTAATTGCTCTTTCCAAGTCTTAGAATGTGTTTCTCTGACCACTTCCTTTTGCATTACCACTTGCTTTGATGCTGGCACATCAGGACAGCTTTTAATTAGAAGATGCTGTTATTGTTACTGTTAAAATAATTTAATATTTTGTAATCGAAGGAAGTAAACAGAAATGCTACAACAATCATTGTTGTAAAAACCCACCAGGTTCATTAATGTCCTTCAGGGAAGGAAATTTGCCATACTTAGCTGGTCTGGTCTGCCTGTGACTCCATACCCCCAGCAATGTGGGTGACCCTTCATTGCTCTCTAGGCAATTAGCGTGGGCAATAAATGTTTGCCGAGCCAGTGACGCCCACATCCTGGGATCAAATGGAAAGAAAATCATGTACAACAGGAACCAGGTTTTATTATTTGCATGCCATTTAACATGCCTGGCTTTTATCAATAAATGTATTAAAGCTTATTATAAAAATACGTGGATGTGAATCATGAATGAGTTATTATCACTGGACTAACAGCCATTTGAGCGAAGGTAAATATGGGGAAATCTGCTACCAAACACAGAGTCACCTGTTATTTACCTTGTGTTTTTTCAAAGAACTCTTTCTAATGAAACTGTGATTTTCAGGAGGGGGGGGGGAGAAAATTGAAACATTGACGAAGTGTTTTGGAAGCATCTGTTACATTCAAGTCATTAGCTTCAAAGTGTTAAAGTGTTAAGCTGAAAAAAGACTTTTTTTCTGGGCGCTACATTTACAATCACTTAGCAATTTAAAGATATCCCATACAAAACAGCAAGTAATTCAGGTCAGCCTCTCCATTAGACGTATCTTAAGTAATGACCTGTACAGGACAAGTCAAGGCAAGGCAGCACTTAAAACACTACAGACACACTCTGGGCCACACAGAACATGTCAGAAACAGTAAAGATCATAGCATTGATTACCTGCACAGACTTGCATTAGTTACTGTGGTAATCCCAACAAGGCCCATAGGAAATCATTAAGTAATCGCCTCGCGGAGCTCACATACTAAGCTCTCATGGTAACAGGCAATGGCCTCAACTCATCATCTGAGCCCTTTATAATGCAGACCTCAGAGCTCTCCGTGGCACAGTTGTAGTGTCCCTGCCCCTGGATGGGGAGGCCCAGGTTCAAGTCCCACCAGCTCCAGTCGTGTGTAATAAAAGCTCTAAACAAAAAATATCATAAAGCAGAATGAGCCCTGGGCTGGGGCTATGTTACGTTTGGCAAGAATAATGATTTTGTTTTGGCGTTTAACAATAACTCTTGTTCTTTTCCAGTCAGACTTCATGACAGTTACTAAAGAATGGCAGGAATAAAATGAAACAGGATATTAACAACTGCAGGTTCACTTGTCAACCAGTTACCTGGCAGTCAATGCTATTCACAGAAATTTGTCTTAAATTACCAAAACTAAATGAGAGCAACAGTTTCTATATTGTTTAGTATTCATACTCACAATATTTTTTGCATTACTTTAGTGACCAAAAGGCTCTCCTATCATTTTAGATTTGTACCTACTCAATTACTGGACAGTTAAGTACTAGGTATAAGTAATTGAAATCAATGCAGAAATGGCAAAAACTTCCTTTCTGCTGCTGCTGGCCTGCAGATATGCTGCCACAGCACATTCTCTTATGTAAAGTAGCAGTGCCTGGAGAAATGAGTACAAATTACAGTAACACAACAAGACGAATGCAGAAATCATGGTTACCAACAGCATTAGCACATAATCAGTGTATTTTTGAAAATAAATCACAAAGATCATTCATTGACGGTTAATTAAGCTAAATCTCAAAAGCCAAAATTACGTAGGATAGTAAATAAGACATATGAATCTTGTGCATCTCCTAGCAAGATTAGAGTCACTCTGTACAACCATCATCAGACAACCATTTGGGCATATAGCGTGTACCTTGACTCAGAAAGTGTATGCTTTCATTCCATTGTTAAAATGATTATGGTTTGAGTTGAAAAATTTCTTTTACATGGGATATATTTGTCAGCCAAAATGGGATAGAACAGGATTTTGTCCTAGTAATCTGCAAAATGTCACTACGTAATGTATGCAAATCAAATTATTCACTTATTGGGAGTAGATCAGGGAACACTTATTCTTTAGGGAAGAGCATTTTAACTCTGCAAAATGTTATGTAGCCTGCATTTTCCTATAATTTTTGGTTTTCCCTATGCTCATGATGATGAAGGCTCCTAGAACAAACACAGAACCTAGGACTGCACAGCACAGGAACGAGCCCTTCGGCCTATGATGTTGTGTTGAACATGGCGCCAAATGAAACTAATCCCTTCTGCCTGCCATTGGTCCACATCCCTCCATTCCTTGCATACTCATGTGCTTATCTAAAAGTCCCTTAAATGCCCCTATCATATCTGCCTCCACCACTACTCCTGGCAGCACTTTCCAGATTCATACCAGGCTTTGTGTAAAAAAACTTGCCCCTGACATCTCCTTTGAACTTTCCCCTCTAACCTGGGAAAAAGATTCTGACCGTCAATCCTTTCTATGCACCTTATAATTTTATAGACTTCTATCAAGTCTCCCCTTCAACATTCGCCACTCCAGAGGAAGCAACATAAGTTTTCCTAGCCTCTCCTTATAGCTCACACCCTCTAATCTAGGCAGCATCCTGGCAAACCTCTTTTGCATCCTCTCCAAAGCCTCCACATCCTTCCTGTAATGTGGCAACCAGAACTGAACACAATAGTCTAAGTGTGGCCTAACCAAAGTCTTATAAAGCTGCAACATGACATCCTGACTTTTGTATTCAGTTCACTGACCAATATACACAAGCATGCCGTACACCTTCTTTACCACCCCGTCTACTTGCATGGCCACTTTCAGGGAGCTATGGACTGAGCCCAAGATCCTTCTGTACATTAATGCTATTCAGAGTGCTGCCATTAACTGTATACTTTTCCTTAACAACTGATCTCCCTAAATGCAGCAGCGCACACTTACCCAGATTAAATATCATCTGCCATTTCTCTGCCCATATCTGCAACTGATCTTTCTCCCGCTGAATCCTTTGACAACCTTCTACACTATTCAGAACTCCACCGACCTTTGTATCATCTGCAAAGTTACTAACCCACTCATCTACACTTTCTACCAAGTCATTTATATATATCACAAACAGCAGAAGTCCCAGTATGGATCCCTGTGGAACACCACTAGTCATGGGCCTCCAGCCTGAAAAACAACCTTCCACCACTGCCCTCTGTCTTCTATGGCCAAGCCAATTTTGAATCTACACGGCCAGGTCATCACGGATCCCAAGCATCTTAATCTTCTGGATGAGTCTACCATGAGGGACCTTGTCAAAAGCCTCAGTAAAATCCATGTAAACAACATCCACTGCTCTATCCTCATCGATCACCTTTGTCACCTCCTCGAAAAATTCAATCAAGTTAGTAAGACATGACCTGCCCTTAACAAAGCCACACTGCCTGTCCCTAATTAGGCCATGCTTTTCCAAATGTGCGTAAATCCTATTCCTAAGAATTCTCTCCAGTACCTTCCCAACCACCAATGTGAGGCTCACCGGTCTATAGTTTCCTGGATTATCCCTATCTCCCTTCTTGAACAGAGGAACGACATTAGCTACTTGCCAGTCCTCTGGGACCTCTCCAGTGGCTAACAAGGATACAAGGATATTGGTCACAGCCCCAACAATTTCTCTTGCCTCTCTCAATAACCTGGGGCCCTGGCGACTTATACACCTTAATGCTCTTCGAGAGATCCCACTTTTTTCTTGATCTCGAAATGCCCTAGCATATGAGCATGCTCCACAAAAATCTCACTATCTTCTATATCCTTCTCCGGGGTGAATACCGGTGCAAGGTACACATTTAGGATTTCACCCATATTCTCTGCCTCTAAACACAAGTTCCTTCCTTTATCCTTAAGCGGTCCTACCTTCTCCCTAGTTATCCTCTTGTTTTTAATGTATGTATAGAATGTCTTGGGATTCTCTTTAATTCAAATTTGTCAAGGTCATTTCATGGCCCTTTCTTGCTCTCTAAACCTTTCTAAACCATACATTTGCTTCTTTTCTCCTTTTGACTAAATTCAAAGCCTCCCTCATTATCTA
This sequence comes from Ginglymostoma cirratum, assembly GCA_024137785.1. Taxonomy (NCBI): domain Eukaryota; kingdom Metazoa; phylum Chordata; class Chondrichthyes; order Orectolobiformes; family Ginglymostomatidae; genus Ginglymostoma; species Ginglymostoma cirratum. The sequence continues at coordinate 41,014,713 of JAHRHZ010000144.1, forward strand.
AGGGTCCCTTACCTTGCCAAACTTGTCCTTCCATCTTACTGAAACATGCCGGTCTTGAAATCTCCCCAGCAAGTCTTTAAACAGTTCCCACATGTCAAATGTGAGTTTGCCTGATAACAGTTCCTCCCAATTAACACTCGCTAGCTCTTGCCTAATACTGACGTAATTTGTCGTCCCCCAATTTAGACCTTGCTACAAGATCCTGACTTATCCTTATTCATAGCTATCTTAAAACTTAAGGAGTTGTGATCACTGTTTCCAAAATGCTCTCCCACCTGGTCAGTCATCTGGCCAGGCTCATCAGCCAACATAAGGTTCAGTATGGCCCCTCCGCCAGTTGGACTATGCACATACTGTTTCAAGAAATCCTCTTGAATGCATTTGACAAATTTCACCCCAGCTAAGCCTTTTGCTCTAAGGGAGTCCCAGTCAATAGTAGGGATGTTAAAGTCACCCACTATAACAACTTTGTTTTTATTGCACCTTTCTATAATCTGCATCCATACTTGTTCCTCAATGTCTCGGTGGCTGTTGGGGGGCCCATTGCATAATCCTATCATAATGATTGCACTCATCTTATTTCTGATCTCCAACTATATTGCCTCAGTGGATGAGCCCACCAGCATGCCCTCTCTGAGTGCAGATGTAACATTCTCTCAGATAGTAAAGTTAGAGTTTGTTAAAATCCAATGGGTTCACTAAGGAATGAGTTACCCTTCCCTATTTGGCTAACTCGTTACCGCCAAAGCAATGTGGAATTACCACTATCTCTCAAATTACAATAATATAAAATTATAAATACCTTTATACAAATTCAAGTTGACTTGCATTGACTTTTGCTCTTAGAAATGCAGTAATTTGCTCCTAAAAGTAAATCCACTTTGTTAAACATGGATTTAGATTCTATGTTTTATAAACATCACATGCAGCCTCAAGTCTAAGATCTACAACTACAAATAGCTCAGGTTAATCAGCTTAAGTCACACAGCTGGTTCACTTATTTTCAAATATTATATAACAGTATTTTGTACAATTTTTGTAGCAATTGTAACAAGGTCAGCCAGATGGAGCTCATAGAATATGAGTTGCCTGATTGGAGCTGTTAATCTGCTCCAATCAGACACATAAAAAGAGTAGTGTCAGACATTCTGAGGGAGCTGGCTCTGAGGGAGCTGATTCATTGATTTATTGATTGATTTGTTGTCATGAGTACCAGAGTACAGTGAAAAGCTTTGTTTATGAGCAGTACAGGCAGCTGGACCAGTGTCAGGGACTTTCCACGTGTATGGGATACTGTCCTCTGTGAAGTTACTAAAGAGGTGATAAGAATAAAGCACATTCCTGAAGAAACTAGCTCACAACAGTTATTGTTGAGTTAGGGTAAGCATTTCGAGCATCATGCCATCTAGCATCAAGCTTGACTTGTTTGACTCTGCCATTGAAGACTGGGCCCAGTATGTGGAAAGAATGAGATTTTTTTTTCAGGGCAAATGACATTGAGGCAGATGAAAAGCAACAAGTAATTTTCCTGACTGCTTGTGGACCCAACATTTTTGTTTATTAGGATTCCTACGAGATCTAAATTGAATAAGAGAACTCATAGGTGGGTATCCAAGAGAGTGCATACCCTACATTTGAGTTAGAACATTTAAATTCCTAAGCAACACCACATCAGAACAAATCAAAATAAATTGTATCAGAGATAAAAGGTACTGCAGATGCTGGAGAATCCGAGATAACAGGCATGGGGCTGGATGAACACAGCAGGTCAAGCAGCATC